>CM072530.1:7835000-8207500 GCA_036898165.1 Silybum marianum
AAAATTAGTTTTTTTTTAACAAAGTTACTATTATGAATATAATGATAAGAGAAATTAGGAGAGAGATATGAAAGCCAAAAAACATCTTTCTTATTCAATATGCAATACATATCTATAGTCATAGGTGGATTAGTCTCCAAGAAATATAATACATATCTAATACATATATTTACCAACAATAAAGGGATTGACATCTATTCCATATATATCTATTTCCATAACACTCCCCCTTGGATGTCAATTAAGAGCACTATGCCTCGTTAAAAACCTTACTAAGTAAAACATGTGGGAAAAAAACTTAGTGAATGGAAAAAGAGTACATAGTCACTCCAAATACGCTTGGGGTTGTTGCCTCATTAAAAACCTTGTCAGGAAAACCCAGTTGAGACAAAACCATGATCAAAGGGAAAAAGAGTGCAACGCGTATTTTCTCCCCCTGATAATCACATAACTTGAGTTCTTCAAGTCGTCGCATCCCAATACCATGAACCAGTCTTCGAAACGTTGAATTCGGAAGTGACTTGGTGAATAGATCAACTAGGTTCTCACATGAACGAACTTGTTAAACACTGATGTCGCCGCTTTTCTGCAAATCATGTGTGAAGAAGAATTTTGGAAGTATATGCTTGGTCATGTCTCCTTTAATGTACCCTTCCTTGAGTTGAACAATACATGTCGCATTATCTTCATACAAGACCGTTGGTAACTCTTTATCCGAAATAATACCGCAAGATCCTTGAACATGTTGTATTACATTGCTCAACCAAACACATTCCCTACTAGCTTCATGGATAGCTATGATCTTGGCATGATTCGACGAAGTGGCTGTTATAGTCTGTTTCGTGGAGCGCCATAAAATCGTTGTTCCACCAATAGTGAACACATATCAGGTTTGTGATCGACCGGTATGGGGACCTGACAGGTATTCAACATCTGCAAAACCAATTAAACTTGCCTTTGATTGATTAGTAAGGTATAAACTCATATCTTTGGTACCTTGGAGATATCGAAAGATTTTCTTTACTCCATTCCAATGCCTCCTTGTTGGGCATGAGCTATATCTTGCTAATAGGTTCAAAGAAAATGATATATCCGGTCTCATATGACCGGCGAGAAACATTAGTGCCCTAATCGCACTTAGATATGGTACTTCAGGACCAAGAATATCTTCATTATTTGTTGGAGGTCGAAGATGGTCTTTCTCAACATCAAGCGTCCTCACAACCATAAGTGTGCTCATTGGATGTGATTTATCCATATAAAACCTTTTCAACACGTTTTCTATATAAGTTTCTTGATGCACAAGAATTCCATCTTTAAGATGTTCTATTTGTAGCCCTAGACAAAACTTTGTCTTTCCAAGATCTTTCATTTCAAAATCCTTTTTCAAATATTCTATTACCCGAGTGAGCTCATCAGGAGTCCCTATTATATTTAAATCATCTACATACACGACAATTATGACATACTCGGGTCCATATCTCTTTATAAAGATACATTGGCAAAATGAATCATTCGTATAACCTTCTTTCAGCAAATATTCGCTGAGGCGATTGTACCACATACGCCCTGACTGTTTCAAACCATATAATAATTTATTCAACTTAATCAAGCAATGTTTTCGAGAACTTACTTTACATGATTCAGGAAATTTAAATCTTTCCGGGAGTTTCATATAAATATCAGTGTCAAGTGACCCATATAAATAAGTTGTCACAATACTCATTAGACGTATATCAATACCTTCTGTTACCATATTATAAGGTATCAAAAAGTTGTTGCATCCACCACGGGAGAATAAGTCTCCTCATAATCAATTACGGGTCTTTGTGAGAATCCTTGTGCGACTAGTCGTGCTTTATATCTCACAATTTCATTTTTCTCATTACGTTTCCTTATGAAGAACCATTTATATCCGACGGGTTTTATACCCTCGGGTGTACGGACAACATGTCCAAAGACTTCTTGTTTCATTAGGGAGTTCGATTATGCATGTATTACGTCTTTCCATTTTGGCCAATATTTTTTGTGCATGCATTCCTTGACAGATTTTGGTTCTTGATCCTCCTCATTTTCAATCACATTTAGCGCTATATTATATGCAAAAATATCATCGACGTCGGTTTCATTTCGATTTCATACTTGTCTAGACATGATATAATTTATTGAGATCTCTTCATTTTCAGGTACCTGAGGTTCTTCTGGAACCATCATGTCTAGTGTCTCATCAGGAGACTCTTCTGGCGTTTCTCTTACCTCGTTTTGACCATCTTGGTTATTAGCTTCCTTTTTATTTCGAGGATTTTTATCTTTGGAACCGATTGGTCTACCACGCTTTTGGCGTGCTTTAGACTCATTACTCAAGTTGTCTTACCCCTTTGGGATATTAATTTTAACTGGAGCGTTAGGAATTGGCACATGTGACTTTGTCACTCTCTTTGGGTCAGTGAATGTGTCTGGTAACTGATTTGCAAGTCCTTGCAAGTGAATTATCTTTAGAACTTCTAGTTCGCATTGTTTAGTTTGAGGATCAAGATTAGATAACGATAATTCACTCCAGCTTATTTTATTTTCATTTTCCAGTTGTTTAGTCCCCCCCCCCCCTAATGTTGGGAATTATGTTTAATTAAAATGATAATCAGCATATCGAGCCGTAAATAAATCCCCGTTAATTGCTCTAAATATTTGATTATAGATGTTGATTCGTATCCGACATATATTCCCAACCTCCTTTGAGGTCCCATCTTTGTGCGTTGTGGTGGAGCAATTGGGGCGTAAACCGCACACCCAAAAATCTTTAGATGGGAAATATTAGGTTCCTGACCAAAAACCATTTTTAAAGAGGATGAGGCATTATAACTTGTTGGCCTGATGCGAATTAGTGTTGTTGCGTGCAAGATAGCATTGCCCCAGGCGAAAACCGGTAGTTTAGCTTTCATAATCATTGGCATGGCTATCATTTGTAGTCGCTTGATAAGCGATTTAGCAAGCCCATTTTGTGTATGAACGTGAGCTACATGATGCTCAACTTTTATCCCAATAGACATGCAATAATCATCAAATATTTGGGAAGTGAATTCACCAGCATTGTCTAAACGAATTGTATCTGGAAAATGCGCTCTTAATCGTATTAATTGGGCAAGTAATCGTGCAAACGCTAGATTGCGACTTGATAATAAGCACACATGTGACCATTTGGTTGATGCATCAATTAAAACCATAAAATATCTAAATGGTCCATAAGAGGGGTGTATTGGCCCACATATAGCCCCTTTTATCCTTTCTAGAAAATTGCGGGATTCAAACCCTACTTTGGCTGGTGATGGGCTAGTGATTAGCTTTCTTTGTGAACAAACAACACAAGTAATATCATTAACTTGAAGAATCTTCTGGTTCTTCAAAGTATGCACACATGATTGTTATATTATTTTTCGCATCATTACTGACCCGGGATGGCCCAATCGGTCATGTCAAAGGATAAAGCTTTCTTGGTCCATAAACTTCTGGTTTATGACCACATTTGATTCAATTGCACTTATTTTAGTGTAGTATAAACCGGAATAAAACGCAGGCAATTTTTCCGACACTTGTTTCTTTCTTGTTATCATACTTGTAATGTGGTGAATGTATTCAAAATGTTCTTTACTTGTAGTCTCAATATGGTATCCATTCTTACGGATATCCTTAAATTTTAGTAAATTTCTTTGAGACTTGGGGGAATAAAATGCATTTTCAATTTTCAAATTAGTTTCGCCTGGTAATAGCACATAGGTTTTTTCCAAAACCTTCAATTATTTTTACATATTTCCGGATATTGTGTTGATATTTGCCTTTAGTATATTTAAATGAGAAAAATAACTATTTTTCTTGAGGATTGTGTGTGTTGATGCAATATTTACCAGACATATGTCCTCGTCATCAATGTCTATTTGTTTTAAGCAGTCCATATTTTCATCAAGTACTCAAGTTCTCCCGAATCCATAATGTCGTAAATAATGGAGAATATAATCTATATATGATTTTCTAAGACTTATGATCTATAATCATAATATTACGCATGCAATTTCACTATTATAATAATATTGGATTTGTGTATGCTTGATTTTGCTGATAGTAATTCATCAATATTTCAATTTGTAAAAATAAATCATTCAATCTATTGGACTTCCAGGTAGTAGGGAAATCACATGGATTTCTTAAGTCCCTATAAACCTTAGGGTTATTTACACTCGTTTGACAAAATCCAATTGATATCTTGCAATTTAATTGAAGATAACATTGTTGATTATAGAGTTTTTAGCATGATACCAAAAATAATAGGAAACTGACACATAAGGCCAATTTCAATGATTTAATACCTTAATAATATTTTGGATGCTTTTGGTAGAAGACCAAAAATATTAATAGAAAGCGTAACTTCCAAATATTAATTAAGATCGAAAAATGAGTAGGAACCCATTATCAAGAAAAATATTTGTATAATATTTTACCAAAAGCTCCAAAACAATAGCATGCAAATATTAAAATAGAGTAAAGTTCAATTTTGGTAAAAGGCCAAAAGGTACGATAGTTGGAAAAGTAATTTCCAAAAATAGTTGAGTAATTATAAAATATAATTATGATAAACACATGAATATGATATAAATCAATTCAAAAACTAATAAAGTAATCAAATACTTAGATAATTTCGTTCAAATATGATTATCCATCCATATTTCTAGATCTATCTATCAAATAGGTTAATTTAAGCATAATAATATATGACTTGTATACCAAGAAATCTTCATAATGGTATACATATCTCTATTGCCATAAAAAATTATGGATAATCATTTAAAATAAATGTGAAATCTCGATATATAAATCTTGAGAAAAATTTCAAGCGTGTTCATCTAAAATTTCTTTTTATTTTGAACTATTTATAGTAGGAAAATAAATTATTCATTAATAAGATTTGAATGATTTATAAATAACATAAGCAATATAATATCATATAGAACAATAAATTTAAGACTAAACAAATATTTGAATAAATCAATTGTCATATCTAACAACAATATATTAGTCCAATTTAATAAAACGAAATAGTATCTTAAATGAATAAATATCATTGATATAAATGTATAAATAGTTTTTTCCGGTGATATCCAAAGCCAAAAACTCAAGTTTTGCAAGATTTGCCATGTTTAACTATAAACATAAAATTAATCTTTTAAAAAATTCATGATTTCATAATGATTCAAAAGTTGAATTATGTAATGTCGGGTACGGAGATCTCGAAACTTTTTATGTCAATTGACTCGATAAAAATTCAAAGATTTAGTTCAGGGATTTTTGTCGACTAACAAGATCTCGATAAGATTTCTTGTCGGGTAACAAGGGCTCGATAAGATTTTATATCGGGTAAGAAAGACTCGATAAGCTTTCTTGTCGGGTAATAAAGACTCGATAAGATTTTATATCGGGCATTAAGAAATCGACAAGATTTTATATCGGGCGTTAAGGAATCGACAAGAATTCTTATCGGGTCTTAAGGACGCGATCAAAATCGAAACTTTTGAAAGAACAATTTTATTGAATTTCCGTTTTATATTTATTTTGAAAAATTAAAGAGCAAGAACGAAGCCTTCATCGACAAAAAAGAACAAATCTTTTTATGGAAGAGAAGATGTAAGTTTCCGAGTCTCCAATAAGTTCAAAATAAAGTAAATTTCTAAAATTGATGGTGTATACTCGAGAGATACTAATGAATGAGAGATTCGAAAAGAAAAAATCCAGATTTCGCAATACAGATAAAAACGAGAAAAGGGTATTTAAATTTTTAAGAAATCTGGGTTTGAACGATAAGAAGATTTATCGGGTATAAAGTAGAAAGTTTAAATCGATAAGAACAGGAAATCGAGATTTATACCTTTGTTCCCGAATTCTTGCTTTGCTGTTTGCTTCTCCTTAGTGTCACCTAGTTTCTCCCATTTTTATTCAAGAGAATCGTGCTGATAATGTATTATGAATATAACGATAAGTGAAATTAGGAAAGATATATGAGACCCAAAAAACATCTTTCTTATTCAATATGCAATATATACATATATATATAGTCATAGGTGGATTAGTCTCCAAGAAATATAATACATATCTAATACATATATTTATCAATAATAAAGGGATTGACATCCATTCCATATATATTTATTTCCATAACAGTTACTATATAGAGAAACCTGAAAAACACAAAATCAACAATGCACACACACTTGCCCATAAAACACCCGATTTACCTCACTCATAATAATCACAACCACCGGTAAAAATTGGTTTTTAAAAAAAAGTAACCAAGACTCCGAAGAACAAAACAAAAAATCACCAATACAATAGTTGCAACAACCAAAACGATTCTGGTAGCAAACCGCTAAGAACTATGAGGAATTCAAACGATATAAGTCACCATAAAAGCTAACTTATATGATATCATATTTAGTAGGATATGAAGACAGTATTCCCATTGTTTCATTGCCCTTTTAGTTCTTGTATCCTCTTTATGTAATGCACATCTAAATAGATTATAAGGAAGAAGCGCCATTATCATCTAATGGAAACATCTTTTCCAGCATGCCATTCGAAAGGATCTTGTTAGGATCCAACTCCATTCGTGCTTTATTGAATGCATCTATCGGAAATCGCTTTCTTAACCTAGCTTGGAGTGTTGCAAGTTTGGCTTTATCTTTTGGAACCTAAAAAAATGATATTTATAGATAAAGTATATCAAGAGTTGTGTGTTTCAAATAGTATTTTTCAAACTAGATGGTTAAAAACCTAGTATATCACACTTGTGCAAAAGTGTGAGCGAAAAAAAAGGAAGGTTTTAACAAACTTCTTACTAAACTAATTCAAACTTAAATAAAAACAACCAAATCCTAAAAATGCTTACCCAGTAAGCGCTTACTCGATAAGCGTTAAGTGAAAACTTTACTCGATAAAGTTTGTGTGTGTCTGTGTGAAAGTGTGTGTATGTGTGTGTGTGTGTGAATGTGTGTGTGTGTGAAAGTGTGTGTGAATGTGGGTGTCTGTGTGGAAGTGTGTGTGTGTGTGTGTGAATGTGTGTGTGTGTGTGTGAAAGTGTAAGTGTGTGTGTGAAAGTCTGTGTGTGTGTGTGTAAAAACGAAAGTGTGTGTGTGTGAAAGTCTGTGTGTGTGCGTAAAATTGAAAGTGTGTGTGTGTGTGTGTGAAAGTGTGTCTGTGTGTGTGAAAATGAAAGAGTGTGTGTGTGTGTGTGTGTGAAAGTGTGTGTGTGTGTGTGTGAATGTGGAAAAGTTTTTAGAAAATGAAAATTTTGAAAACCGATAAAAGTTGTTTTCTAATCCAAAGTAAATTTAGAAAATGAAAATTTTCGTTTTCTTAGAATTTTTTTGAAAACTGAACGAACTAAAGGCATTTTCCAAATTTTCATTTTCTCCGGAAAAAATTTCTAGAAAACAGGAAATTTTTCACGAACTAAACGCAACCTTAGTTTTCCATTAATCAATTAATAATAACTAATTTAACTATTTTTATAATTATTTATAATTTGTTTCAAAATATGTGAAACGTACCTCAATCTTAGCCCAATGCTCATAAGCAGAATATTGATCCCAAAGGCGTGATTGAGTCAGATGCCTATAATGGAAGAATTCTTCTGTTATTTGTTTCCTTTGGCGAGCATCTGTTGTAGGAAGATACAAGATTATACCCACCTGCCACAGAAAAATAAGGAATGTTGTAATAATTAAACTTGTTAATTGTGCGATCTTAGCCCCATAAATGTTTCCTGAATGCTACAAAAAACAAGCGGAATGGCATACTAAGGGCCTGTTTGTTATCAGCTTAATGAGCTTAATGAAACTCGCAGCTTATTCAGTCAGCTATACATGACTTTTGGTAGTCACTTAATGATATAAAAAAGTGGCTTATTCATTAAGCTTCTACGGGAAAGCTTAATGCAGAAAGCCAAAAAAAATTCTAAACATGTCATCCCCACTTAAAAAACACGCTTCTTCCATCTACGAAAACACCCTCCCAAACAAAAACCTTCACAATCCACACAGACTGATTAATCCACACAGACAACTTCATTCATACAGGACTTAATGGACTTAAAGCAGCTTATAGACCAATATAATTCACATACCCATGAGAATATATCGTCATTTGATGAACTTGAAGCTGGACTCATCAAACTTCTACTAGAAGCAGTCCATCTTTGTTCTATAGGTGCAGGAGCGGGTATCTCTTCTTTTTCAATCAGCTCCATAACATCCTCTATATATTTAAGGTCCTTCATATTCGGTTTCGATAAAGTTCCGGCTGGAAAGCACGTCTCTGAGACCCATTGTTGACCACCACAATCGAACCCCAAAATTTCATCACTCCACCCTACCCTATATCCTTCTGATCTCTTCCAAAACTCAGCCTCAGCTTCATTAATCTTTCGAACATGGTCCTTATTAAGAGGATCAAGTGATAGTAGTTTATCTCTTAGCTCAGTAAAGGTTAGGCTAGAAATTTCTGGTTCATTTTCATCCTTAGATGAAGTTGCCATTGGTTGACCTCTGCAAATAAAAGAAGCTTAATGAACCAGATAAAATCACAAGGATGCTAAATATAAAAAAAGAGAAAACAACAAACGCACCTGTATTTCTCTCGTGATTCTTGATATAGATCACGAATAGGTTGTAAAGATTCATCCGGAGTATATTTCGGCTTATATTTGGGTGGGCCCCTCCATTTAGATACAGGGTTACATGTTACAACTACAACAGTGTCGGTATATGGTATATAAAGGTACTTTACATGCTTGTTGTCGTTGAGAAGCTTTCTGCAAACCGAAAGAACAAATGTAATGAGAATAAAGAATAAAAGGTCCGAGAGTGTAGAATAGATGACTTTTGAGTACAACGTAATGAAGAAATCTATCAGAATTGATCATAATTCTTCTTAAATGTATAGACACACTAAAATAATATGACTCAAGTAAACGGATAGCATTACTAACCAACGTAGTTATCTCCATATATTCATGTTCTATATATATATAGGGTCAAGGTCAGGTTCAAGGGAAAACCTAAAAAAAAACTGAAGAACACCCTGGTAGCCCTCCATTTGGACGGTATGCACAAATGCATACTGGTAATTTGTAATATGCACTTGTGCATGACATGCACTCATGCATAGAGAAAAAAAACGTTTGTATGCATATGTGCATACGGTCTATGCACAAATGCATATTGTCCGGGTGGAGGGCTCCCAGGGTGTTCTTCAGTTTTTTTTTTGAGGTTTTCCTGAACCTCCCCATATATATATATATATATATTAAATGATCTACTAAAGCAAAATGACAACACTTCATGTCATCCTCATACATCATCATGCCTTCGATCTTTTAAAACAGGCTACTCACTCCATGGTTCCGATCTTGTTAATATTAGCAAGAAGCAAATTTTCCAGCATTTCTCATGTCAAATAAGACGCATAAAGAAAACCATCAGGAACGTCAACTGAAACCGTATACGTACTTGTGGTTTTTCTTGATTTCTGTCAAGTTAGAGACAAATGTGTGCTCTACAAGCTCTTGCCTTTCAACACACTGAAGAGTGACTTCAGCAACAACCCCGAACCCACCTAGCCCACAACGAGCTAAATAGAATAGTTCCGGATCCTTCTCTTTTGAAATTTCTATCGTTCCCTTTGCAGGAGTAACCAATTTCATGCTGATAACCTGTTCATCAATCGGAGGCAACTTTGCACCAGTACCATGTGCACCCACCTATGGACACGACCATTTAAGATACTAATCAGCAACAAAGACAAGTTCAACAAGTATAAACAAAAGTTTTTCACCAATTACGTTTTTTCACATCAAATTTTGATAACACAGAAAAAACTACAACTTTTTCTTCTTCTTTCTAAACCAGAGACAATGAATCCCTAACCACTGAACGCCTAGTTTCATGAAAAATGGTTGCACCAAGAAATATGACCATGGAACAAGCTCACAATGAGCTTGGGGATAGACAAACGGTGGCCCTCCAAGAAAATATATAGACACATCAACACAAACATACATGCATACAAAAATAAATAAAAAGGCCCGTTGTTTGCATATTTACTATACAGACCTAACATCAATTGCAAGCATGAGCTTAATCCAAGATACACCAAGTGGTTGGAGTTCCTACAAATGTACTTCTTTCTATTAAGCACAAGGCAGATTCCTCAAATGTGGTGGCAGATTTCGGTCCCTATCTAAAGTGTTCTCCAAATGCATCTAAAGAACCATATCTTATTCAAGATGGGTTTCTCTTCAAAAGAGCGAACTATGCCACTTCATTAAGATACAATATTTCAGAGGGTGAAATAAAAGGAAAAAAAACTTCTGAAACTGAGATGATGAACAAGACTCCTGCTGAAATCCTACAATCTCTTAAGAACACTCGAAAGATGATTTAGCAAGCTCAAAATAGATAATTGGGAAAAGCAGAAAAAAAAAGAACTCTCAATCCATCAGCATGATTCAACATTCAATCATCCAAAAATAATGAGACAATATGGAAGAACTACTCAAAAAACAAGAAAAGCACTAAAAACCAAAATGAGCATAATATGCAGTTTGTATAACCCATAGAGGAGTATGCAAGTACCCATAAAGATAGCCAATGAACAACATGATATGCATCACCAGAAGAACATGGCAAGTAAGGTTCGATCTAATTAGTTTTAGAGTTCAAGATTTAGACATATTTGAGGTCAAAAAAGGTCATATTTTGCATCCAAAATTGGATGTGATTGAAGACTTTGTAGTAAGTAAGTTGTAATTTTTCCAAGGGAATCCACTTTGATTGCTATAAAGTTAACAAATTTATATCAAATTCGAAACCAGAAATGGCAATCCATACCTGAACAATGCCTCCAATCTGCTGTTCCCTGATAGAAGCAAAGTTTTGCAAAGTAATGCCATAATCCTTAATAGCATCAACAAGCTCCTGGACCCGAATTCCCGCCTGCACCCGAACCGTTTTCTTCTCTTTATCCACCTCCAAAACTTTATCCAACAAAGCCAGATTCACCATCCCAGCACGGGCCAACCCGATTCCATTCGGGGATAACCCGGACCCAACAGGTCGAATCTTCTGCTTCTTCTCATTGGCATCCTTCACAATCGTCTCCAATTCCTCTAAAGTTTCGGGTTGGAGAAAGACCCGGGTCTGTACTTCATGGGTCCCGCTCCAATTAACCACCGTGTGAAGATCGTCGGGAAGAGGGGCGTACCGGAAGAGTTGGGCCTTTTTGTGTTTCGCATTTTCAGGAAAAGGGAATGAATAATAAGTGGCGACGGCGCAGCTGAGGAGGAGCGCGGAGTATCCTAGGTATTTTCGAAGTTCAGATGAGGTAGCTGAAGCGGCGGAGAGCGGTGGCTGGTTTGGTGGCGGTGGTGGTGGTGATGATGAAGAGAATTGACGTATGAGGTTTAATGAAGGGGTTTTAGAGGTGGGTGAAGAAGATAAGGGTTGGAGGGTGTGATTGAAATGTGGGTTTTTGTGGTGGGTGATGAAGGATTGAAGGGATCGCTTGAGTTTGAGAGATCTGAACATTTGTGTTGATTTTTTCCGGCGACTTATTCAGTTCTGATGTAGCAGTGACGCTATTCAGACCACTACTATGTGGAAAGGGAGAGCTTATCGTGGTCGTCTGACATGATTCAAATTTGTATTACTAGCCCCTTAAGTTTTTATAATCAATCATTCACCCCTTAAATTTAAGTCATGTTACATAATTACCATTTTTTGTGATTTTAGGGGTCGTTTACCAAACGCTTACCCGGGTAAGACTTACCAAGTCATATTACCTTACCGGAGGAATTTGACAAGTACCAAAAATCTTACCCGGTAAGAACGAAGACAAGGAAAATAAGAAACCAAGAGTCTTACCCTGGTAAGTGATTGCGACAACTCTTACCACGGTAAATACTTACCGGGTAAACTGTTGCATACGATGCCGTTTTGATGGACTAAAATCTTACCCGATATGTAAATGATAGTATTAAATTTTGCCGGTAAGCACTTACCTGGGTAAGATTTAGTAAACGGCCCCTTAGTGTCAACATTTTAATGTAGTTGTGATTTATATATAATCAATTTTGGTTTATTAGTATAAGTTGTAAGATAAGTTAGAAGGTGCGCATTGCAAGCTCGTAAAACTATCATGGACCTAAGATCGTTACAAAGCAGGTATCAATAGGGTCGTATCCCTCTTAGGGCTATGGGGGCAAAACCCTTGGTTGTATCCACTTTTATGGTATAAGGTATGTAGCCTTCCAAATTTTTATTTAGAAGGGTGTAGCCTTCTGAACTTCATTTCAGAATGTTATACTTAGATTTAGAAGGTAAGTCGTCTTTAAAACTTTGATGCAATAACTGTTATCTTATATTTTTATGTGCGTTTATCCTTATCGAAAAGAGAAGTAAAAGGTAATAGTAGAAAAGCTGGTTCAACCTCCTCAACTTGATCACCCCAGGTGCTCCACCTCATTTATTCACCTCAGGAGATAAGGAAAGTTTGGGCCTTGAATAACAAATAGAGATTATCTTATGAAAATTAATATTATTTGAAAATTGTCCAAGTCCTTTTCATCAGTATCTAATCCCTATACCCAATTTATAAGAGCCATACTTATTTATTTGAAGATTTAAATTTTATCAAAGATATTTCATCTAAATTCTGTAAACTAATTAGCAAAAAATCATGTCCACAACATCGTTTTTGCAATTAAATGTACAATAAAATGAAAAATTGTGTTATCATGGGACATCCACAATTTAGTATTTCTTTCTGTCGCTGGGGCCTTACCACATGATTTCTGTACGCCTTTCCTTTATCCATCTCCCATAAAGACGATTTCTTTCACCGCCTATCTTCCATCCTCATCGGTAAGTCTTCTTTCCCTCTTTCTTTCTTTCTTTCTTTCAGATGATTCATTTAACAATTCACAACAAACCCATTTCATTTATCTTGAAATATCTCCCTTTATAGCCACATAGCAGGTTTCTTGAATCAATTTCTAGTAAAAGTTCATATCTTTCTTGTAGAATTTGAGGGTTTTCTGGGTTCTGGATATGTTCCAATAATTTCTGGGGTTTTAATTGAAAAAAACTTCAAAATCAACTTGAATTTTCATCTGGGTATCAATGGATACCTTGTTAAGAACTCATAATTCGTTTGAATTTCTGCACCCAATTAATAGATTTGCAGGAAATTTAAGCTCTTTGAGTTCATCTAAGTGTCAAATTCAGGATCTTGGATGTAGCCCTAAGAAATCCCATGTGAAATTGAGTCATAAAAGTTGTATTAAGGCCAGAAGTAGTGCTCTTTTAGAGCTTGTTCCTGAAACCAAGAAAGAAAATCTTGATTTAGAGCTTCCTATGTATGATCCTTCAAAGGGTCTGGTGGTGGATCTGGTGGTTGTTGGTGGCGGTCCATCGGGCCTTTCGGTTGCCCAACAAGTTTCGGAAGCCGGGCTAACCGTTTGCTCGATTGACCCATCTCCCAAATTGATTTGGCCCAATAATTACGGTGTGTGGGTCGATGAATTCGAAGCTCTGGATTTACTAGATTGCATTGATACCACGTGGTCTAGTGCGGTTGTTTATATCGATGAAGGTTCTTCCAAGAATCTTGGAAGACCTTATGGGAGGGTTAATAGAAAACAGCTTAAATCTAAGATGTTACAAAAGTGTATATCGAATGGCGTTAAGTTTCATCAAGCGAAAGTAATCAAAGTGATTCACGAAGAATTGAAATCGTTCTTGATTTGCAACGATGGTGTCACGATTCAAGCGACACTCGTTCTTGATGCAACTGGTTTTTCTCGATCTTTAGTTCAGTACGATAAGCCTTATAACCCCGGTTACCAAGTGGCTTATGGGATTCTAGCCGAAGTCGAAGAACACCCTTTTGATGTCGATAAAATGCTCTTCATGGATTGGAGAGATTCACATCTGAATAACAATCTTGAAATCAAAGAAAGAAACTCAAAGATCCCGACTTTTCTTTACGCGATGCCCTTTTCGTCCAACCGGATCTTTCTAGAAGAAACTTCGCTCGTGGCTAGACCCGGATTAAAAATGGAAGATATTCAAGAAAGAATGGTTTGTAGATTAAAGCATTTGGGTATAAAAGTGAAAAGCATAGAAGAAGATGAACGTTGTGTTATCCCGATGGGCGGCCCTCTTCCGGTCCTACCACAAAGAGTTCTTGGAATAGGCGGCACCGCCGGGATGGTGCACCCTTCCACCGGATATATGGTGGCTAGGACCTTGGCGGCCGCCCCAATTGTGGCTAAATCCATAATTCAATATTTCGGTTCTGAAAAAACGCTCACCGGAACCAATTTATCGGCGCAAATTTGGAAAGATTTGTGGCCGATCGAAAGAAGAAGACAACGAGAGTTCTTCTGTTTCGGTATGGATGTCTTGCTTAAGCTCGATTTGGAAGGGACTCGAAGGTTTTTTGATGCGTTTTTTGATCTAGAGCCGCGTTATTGGCACGGGTTTTTGTCATCACGATTGTTTCTACCCGAACTATTGACTTTCGGGCTTTCTCTTTTCTCTCATGCATCTACTACTTGCAGGCTTGAGATTATGGCAAAAGGAACTCTGCCATTGGCAACCATGATCAACAATTTAGCTCAAGATCAAGAATAGATATCAAGATTTTCAGTTTCATACGTGTAAGCTTTTGTTCTTTTTTATGATATGGGTTTATAATTGTTGTATGTTTCTGTTCATTAGCTTTAATCTATCTCTATATATTTGTTGGAAATCAACTTTTTTCATACAGTTCATATAGAATTGTTGTTTTTGGTACACCTATTTGGAGAGTTATTTTGAATCAGAAACTTGTATCATTCCTGGATTATGATTCAGTCTCTTTCAAGTTGAGCATATAGCTTGAATTGAAGTCTGTGATACAGCTGAATGGTAGTTAAATAAGATTAAAGGGCTGTCTTACTTAATGGGCTTAATGATGGCTTGTTAGTATATGGGTTCAGTCAGACATATATGGGTGTTTGTTTGTGGCTTCTTCGTTAAGGCAATGGGCTTAATCTGTCACTGTCAGCCACATGTGGTGGTGAGCTTGCCATGACTTAATCGGTCAGCCACACGAGATATGGAATGTATGAAAGGGACTTCATCACTGTGTTGTTGAATTTAACAGAGGGACCTGTACTTTAATAAGTCAAGTTGTAGTCCCTGAAGTTTGAATTTTGCTTTGAAAGAAGGACTTTATCACTAACTTCGTTAATTAAATCCGTTAAGAGTCAGAGGTATTTTAGTTCAAACCATATTTGATCCCTTTTTGCACGTTTTCTGTTTTTTCTAATTTTTGTTGAAACTAAGAAACTTTAAAGGACCTATACGTAATTAACCAAAAGTGTATATATATATAGAGAGAGAGAGAGGAAAGTTCACTACGAACTTAAATTTGGTTGTGAACGTGAGAACAAATGAGAGCGTGATACATGTCTGAATTTGTATTATTTAGAATGAATAATAATATTATTCAGTCTGAAAAATAGTACATTCAGACTGAATGTAGTATTATTTAGTCTGAATATCTTCTTCATTATTCAGACCGAATATGACACGTGTCGCGTTTTCATTTGTCCTCACGTTCACAACCAAATTTGAGTTCTCATTTGAACCCGTCCCTATATATATACACACACATGTTTATATTTAATTAACCACATGTTCATATACGAATCAGTTAAATAGTTCATATATGAATCACACGGATTCATATATGAACCAACTAATTAGTTTATATGTGAATCATACAGGTTCATATATGAATCAGTTAAAATAGGTCATACGTTAATTAAACGAGTTCACATATGAACACATAGTTCATATTTGAATCACATAAGTTCATATATGAATCTGTTTGTCGTCTATTTGTAAAAGTTATAACACTACCACTTTAACTTTTTCATAATCGCAATTATTGACCAGTCAAATCTGATCTTAACCGTATGAAGGGCTATGAATCAATTTAAAGTCAAATCTGATCTTGACCATAATTGCATTAGTGTATATGCACAAATGCATGTTACAAATTATCAGTCTACATTTGTACTTACCATCTAGATGAAAGGCTCCCAAAATATTCTCCAAATTTTTATGTGTTTTGAGATCCCCCCTTTAAACCTCTTTATGTATCAACATCAAAAATTCATTTTCATAATTTTAACATTTTAATTCGGGTAAAAGAGGTTAAAATAGCAACAATAAATAAACTCATGATAAATAGTCACTTTGAAAAGTTGTGATAGCCTCCCGATGAAGCAAACATATCCGTACGATTTAAATGATTTCCATTTATTCTTGACTTATTGTCATGGATGAAGTTAAGGATCTTTGACCAATAAAAAACCTACGAATTTCAGTACGAGTTTCAGTACATGATTCTAACTTCATCTATAAAAATAACCCAATAATCTTCCATCACCATCCACAGTTAATCAGCATACCTACCAACTATATACACATTCACCTTCATCATATATATACATATATATACCATATATATACATTCACATAAATCAACAATGGCGGATCAAGCCATTACTGACCAAACACTAACCATCGAAGAAGAAACATTCGATACAACCCACAGAAACCCACAAGAACAATGGCTTCATTCCATCTTAAAAGTTAAGTCTCCACCATCTTGTTCAGCCCAAATTCACAGAGTGCCAATGATCCTAAGAGAACACAAAGATCACGATAAATATTACGTGCCAAAAGTCGTCTCTCTCGGTCCATACCACCATGGAAACCCTAATCTCGAATCCGTTCAAAACTTCAAACCTCTCTTTACAAACAAGCTCGTATCGGGTAACCATGAATCGCTTCGGAGCTTATACAAAAAGCTCGAAGAAATGGTTCAGACGTTAAGAGGGTATTACGAAGAAGAAGATGATCGTTTCTCAGATGAAGAATTCACAAGGATGATGATGTTAGATGGGTGTTTCATTTTGTATTTCATCGAACACATCTTTTTAAACAACGAAATCGACACTCTAGGGTTAAAAGGCCACCAGATTATGTTCGTCCAACAGGATTTGTTTTTGGTGGAGAACCAAATTCCTTTTATCGTTCTAACCGAAATAATGAAGTTCGTACCAGATGAGAGGTGGGGTTTCAAGATCAAACGGTTCATCGATGACAACATTTTAGCGACCGAAAGACAAAGAAGAAGAGGAAGCCGAGCGAATTACGCTAGAGCGAACGATCCAATTCCGACCACCATTAATCATCTTCTCGAGCTTCTTCAAACTCGTATTACACGAGAGAAATCTTTGGGCCCACGAGCTAACGATAGGTACACTTTTCGTAACGTAAACGAGCTTATAGAAGTCGGGATTCATTTCAAACCAAGTGTAACTCGATCTCTAGCACATATAGAGTTTTCTAAACACGGGTTTTTCGCAAACTTGGAACTTCCACCGATCACCATCGACGATGCTACAAAACCGATGTTGTTAAACTTAGTGGCCTACGAGATGTGTTCAAATGATGCAAAAGCTTCATGGGTCACCTCTTACATATGTCTTATGGATTCTCTGATCGATCATTCAGAGGACGTTAAGGTTCTTCGAAAAGCCGGGATTCTCGACAACCGGCTTGGGAGCGATAAAGAAGTGGCGAGGCTGTTCAACGAGATCGGGACGGATCTCGTGCCGAATAATTTTGCGTATTCAGAGGCAAGATTTGCGATTCAGAAGCATTACGATAGTAAGAGGAATACATGGATTAGCCAACTGAAGGGTGAGTATATGAAGAGTCCGTGGGCGTTTGTAGCACTTTTTGTGGGAGTTGTGGGTCTGTTTCTTAGTGGTGTTCAATCTTATTTCAGTGTTTGGGGTCTTCGAAGTGATTGCGACTATGTGTGTAAGGCTTTGAAGGAGAGACATAACCTATAATTTCTATCAATTTTGGAAGAAGTGAAATACGTATTTAAGCAATATTTTTGTGTTATTAGTAACGTTAAGCACGTTTAAAATGCATTTCGTTTTATTTGTTGTACAACCAATTAACTTAATCAATTGAGATATTTACGAAAATTATGAGAGTTTATTTATTATGATTTGAATATTTATGTAAAATGATTATAATTTATAAATTATGATCGATGCTTTACGTTATGAAACAATTAAGATATTTATGAGATCACATATTCATTAGATTAAATGAACGATTAAGATTGGGTTATATTGGTTGTATAAATGTGATAGTTTGTATAATAAATCCAATAAAATTCATACCTACTTAAACAATAATTTTGGATAATTAGCTAGTGTGTACATATAATTTTCAAATATGTATTATAAACTATAATAAGGTATTTTGCCTTAAAGACTAACCAACAGAGACCTATAAGGGTGCGTTTGGTAGCGTGGACAGGGTGGAACAGCATGGAACAGAACAGGTTAGTCCCATGTTTGGTGTGAATTTAAGGAAGTGGAACAAGGATTAAGTGGAACAAAGGTGGAACAACCTTGTTCACCCCTTACCCCCTAGAACTAACTAGAACAACGAAATTGTTCCCTTTTTACCCTCTCCTCCCTCACGCCACCACCACCCCGGCGACCTCCTCACGAACAACGCCGCCGCCGGCGCCCTCCCTCACGCCGCCACCACCGCCGGCGACCTCCTCACGAACACCGCCGCTGCCGGCGCCCTCCCTCACGCCGCCACCACCATCGGCGACCTCCTCACGAACACCGCCGCCGCCGCCGCCCTCTCTCTCTCCTCTCATCTTTCTCTTCTCTCTCCTCTCTCCATCTCCTATCTCTCTTCTCTCTCTATCATCTCTCTCTCTCCTCTCCCTCTACTCTCTCTCTCCTCCCTCTACTCTCTCTCTCCTCTCTTTATCTATCTTATATCTCTCCTCCATATCTCTCTCTTCTCTTTCTTTTCTCTCTCCTCTCACTCTCTCCCTTTATCTCTCCTCACTCTCTCCCTCTACTCTCTCTCTCTCCTCTCTCTATCTATCCTCTCTCTCTCTCTCTTCTCTTTCTTTTCTCTCTCTCTCTCTCTTCTCTCTCCTCTCACTCTCTCCCTTTCTCTCTCCTCACTCTCTCTCTCTCTCTATATATATATATATATGGGGGTTATTTGGTTAAAAACACTAAACAACTCACTGGGTAAATTGGTCATTCTGTTCTGTTCTGTCATGTCCTGTTCCGTCATATCATGTTTTACCAAACGTGTAACAGCTGTTCTGTCATGTTCTGTTCTGTTCTGTTCCGTTCTGTCTTGTCCTGTCCTTACTGCGTACCAAACGCACCCTAAGGTATTTCTGTGTTTGGTGTTTGCAACTTTCCCGTGAGTTACCTGTTAGCTATCTGCAGGGAGCCGAAGTGCAAATATCTAGCTAAGGGCGTGTTTGTTAGCAGCTTAATGAGCTTAATAGAGGTCAGCCATCCATGACTGTTTGGTAGTGGCTTAATGATATAGAAAGTGGCTTATTCAAAAGCTTCTAGGGGGGAACTTTATGCAGAAAGCCAAGTTTTTTCCATACCTGTCATTCCCGGTTAAAAAACATGGTAAATCAATTTATGAAAAAACCCTCACAAACAAAAGCTTAACAATCTGTACTCCAATCCACACAGATAGCTTTATCCATACAGATACAGATACAGGACCAAATGAAAAACCAACCATACAACACCTAAGAAGGGGGTGAAGGCCTCACTTTCTCTTATTTTTGGAAATCAGATGAATCCCTAGTGAGTGTATGTGCGATCGTGAGGAAGGAGGAGTTGCTGAAGATTTGAGAAGATCAAACGATTGAGGTTCAAAATAAGGTAATCTAATTAATGTTCCCTATTACAATATTACTTCTTCTTCCTTTGGTAATGAAAAATCTGGAAGTTAGGGTTCTATATTTTGGATTTGATGCTCTATTAGATGACAAAATCGATTTCTTAGTATATTTGGTTATGTGGAAATCAATGTGTTTATTCTCTTTTCAGTTTCTATACTTTTGGGGATCAGTTTGGGTCAAAAACCACATGGATGAGTTGGATTTCATCCTATAGTCATGAAACCTATGGTTGGAATGGATAAAAATCACTTGGAGAAATGTTTATATGAGTTTTGTACAAACTCTAATCCATATTTGAGGAGGAAATCGTCGAATCTTGAGTTTTGAGAATGTTGCAATCGAGCAGCAACTCTTTCTTTTATTTAGGGGCCAGATTAGGGGCTTTGGTTAGAGTCTAACCCTTAATGGATTTCTTATGGTTCATTTTGGGAACTAATTGGGGTATTAATTCACCGTTTAATTAACCAATTAGGTGTTCGGTTGGTGTGATCTTAGGGTAAGAAGGGTGCCTACTAGTTTCAGATTTCAGGTGAGTTTCTCTTGTTTATCTTTAAACATTCATATATTTAACATTCATGTTGAAATCTTTTTTGATTGTTTACTATGTGCGCAATCAAATATTTGGAAGCATTGTTTTGGGTAAATAAGCGTTTAGTGTGAGTGTGTGCATTGACATTTTATTACGGGAAGTGTGTACCCGATCAAAAGTATATGAATCCGTTTCATATAACTTATAAATGGACAACTGTGAGCCCGAGCAACTCGTCACAAGTGTGAGTGACTAAAAGAGTGTTTTACCGTTGCAACAGGTATGGGTATGTATTGTTTTAGAGCGAGTACATTGTCATTTCATAGCATCTTACTTGTGATAAAAATGTTGAATTTATAATTGTGTTAGAGGGAACTCACTAGACCTTTGTTCTAACCCTCGTTTTTATAAAACTAAAAACCTTTTCAGGGAAGTTCCACGTGGAGCGCTCAAGCAAAGGGGCAAGGGGAATGTGAGTTAGACGTTTGAAGTGAGGGCACTTTCTATAGAATAGTTTAGTTGCCTAGAAATTTTATTTTAAGTTGTAATAAATATAAGTAGTATACATTATTTCCGCTCCAACTCTTGAGATCATGTAGAATTGTGGACCAACCTTTATTTTTAGAGTAAACTACTATTTTAGTCCTTGTGGTTTTTTGTTTATAACTATTTTCGTCCCTGATCTTTAAAAATTGCTTTTTTCGTCCTTGTGGTTTGTAATCCCTTTCGTTTTTCGTCCCTTGTACCAACTTTGTTGGAAAACTATGCTTAAATTAAGGGTAAATTAGTCCTTTTATCGTTTTTCCTATTTTTCTTTTATTTTTAAAGCATTTATTATATATAATGCAAAACCTAGTAGTTAACCCATTAACCCCACCCCACCCACGTGACTTCACCCATCCCCATCCCTCTTCATCTTCTTCCTTGTGAATTCATCAGCACCCATCCATCCAACCACCCAACCTTACCTTTTTCTTAAATTACATTATGTTGTTTTATACTTTATATATCTATATATATTGTATATTATATCACTTTATAATAATTTATACCATATATAACCCATCTCCTACGGCCTTACCCACATCTTCTCCTCCATTGATGCTTTTCTTCTTCCTCTTCTCCAGGAGAACTGCAGTTGTTATTCATCTTCAATCCCCAGGATGGTGTCCATCTTTCGATTTAGATATTGGAAATTTATGACAGATTACACATAAAACTTGGAAACTAATGGTTCCCATCTCTTGATCCCCACCCCTTTCCCAAACCCCTTCATATCCGGTGATTACTTGTATGTTTATGCAAAATCCAAACAAAAAATAGTGATGAATCAACCTTAGTTTTTAGTCTGTGGGTTCACCAAAATTAAATACAAAACCCAAACTGAAAACCCAGATCAGTGGTGCTTTGATGAAGAAGAGGGCAAACGAAAAGCATCAAGTTAATATAGTCTGCAAATCATTGAAACCCAATTTGACGTCTCTGTTTTTACTTTTTACTGCTAGAATTGGTTGTTGTTCATCAGAAGATTTGGGTCTTCGTCGCTGTGGATTTCATGATTTCATCTTTGGTGAATTGCAAAAAATTTGGGTCTTTGTCGTTGTAGATTTCATGATTTCATAGGGTGATGATGTAATCTAAGAAAAAGGTAAGGTTAGGTGGTTGGTTGGATGGATGGGTGCTGATGAATTCACAAGGAAGAAGATGAAGAGGGATTGGGAATGGGGAAGGTCACGTGGGTGGGGGTGGGGTTAATGGGTTAATTATAGTACTAGGTTTTGTATTATCTATAATAAATACTTTAAAAATAAAAGAAAAATAAGAAAAATGACAAAAGGACTAATTTACCCTTAATTTAAGCATAGTTTTCCAACAAAGTTGGTACCAGGGATGAAAAACGAAAGGGATTACAAACCACAAGAACGAAAAAAGCAATTTTTAAAGACCATGGACGAAAATAGTTATAAACAACAAACCACAAGGACGAAAATCGTAGTTTACTCTTATTTTTATTTTTGTATTTTCTGGTACAGGGCAAAAGCTTTGGAAATGCATATTTTGAGTTTATGGTTGTTACAAGTGGTAGCAGAGCCCACGGTTTTAGAGAATTAGGTGTTTGAGGAACACCTTAAACTGAGGAGCAAATGAGACTGAGATTCGAATAGGATGGATAGAATTTGGTTAAGTCGGTTAGAGTAACGATCGGGTAGAAAGGACTATGGTGCACGGTAAATTCTGTTGGCGTTGGACACCAACTGAGCGGGTTAAACCTCTAAGGGTGTTGCTAACGCCCGGGGTAGAGGAAGAGGTAGGGGTCGTGGACTCCGTGAAACTGTTTTATAGTTGGGAGCTCTAGAGAATAGAGTTCGAGGGCGTGGGCGTGGGCTTAGTTGGATGTGCGAACCACGAGTTGAGCCATCTGAATCAAACCAACCAAGTGAAGGTAAAATAGTCATTTCTTGATATCCATACTATTTATTCTTATTCAACATAACAACTAAACAACAAATTATCTTTAAATTATACATACAACTTAACCCATACGGTACTCGACAGAAAACAAACAGACCACGACTCAAAACACACATGCAAGCACACCTTCGAAAATGAAAACAAATACCAAAAAGAAGAACCATGTAGCCATCGATTCCCTCGATCTTACAAGTGATGGTTCATCTTCAAGAATAGGCAAAGATCATCACATGCGCCTTTAGGACTCCAGACAGTGAAGTAAGTTTGAACACCACTAAGAACAAGAGCCATAACAGCTCCCAGAAGTGCTAAAAACTCCCATGGGCTCTTTATATACTCATGTTTAAGTTGGGAAAGACGAGTGTTTCTCAAACTGTCATAATAATTTTGTATCTTTTTTTTTGCTTCTGAGTAAGCTGCAATATTTGGCACCAAATCGGTCCCTATTTCATTGAACAAAGAGTTATTAAGAACTCCTGCTTTGCGAAGAGCCTTAACATCCTCAGGGTGATCGATGAGAGAATCGAGCAGGCAAATGTAGGAGGTAACCCAAGCTTCATAGTCGTCATTGGAGCATATTTCATAGGCAATCAAGTTTAACAACATGGGTTGGGTGGAATCATCGATGGTGATAGGAGGGAGTTCTAAATTGACCGAAAACAACCACCATCTTTTCGAGAACCCAATCTCAGTCAATCGCTTAACGCTACTTGGCTTGAAATTGATCCCTACGTCTATAAGCTCATTGACATTGCGAAAAGTACATCTGTATAAGTTTCTTGTTTCGATATTGGAGTTGGTTGTTTGAACCAAATGTGGCTTTTTTGAAACGTTCAAATCTAAGTCTTCTCCTGTAAGGGTATGATGCAGAAATTGGAGGAGATGATCAACTGTGATTTTTAATTCTTCTTCTGGTTCGTCTCTAGAACTTTGAGCATTTCCGACTGGATCCATTCCAGCGCCAGAACCACTTTCGTTTCGGCCTCCTTGATGCCAAAAAGGTGTCGTCAATGAAGGGTTTAATCTCTTTAAGCCAATTAAACTTTACCAGCTTCATCACCTCTGTTAGGATTTGGAATGGAATCTGGTTTTCTAGCAAGAACAAATCTTGATGGACAAAAACAATCTGACGGCTGTTCAACTGACAAGTTTCCAGTTTCCCACGGTTGGAACTCTAGGGATTCGTGGAGTTGACGATGATGGGGGGTTGGCATTATTCACAATCGAATTGCTAGCCCATGCTTCATCTGACTCTTGATCTTCATTGGATATCTTGATGCCACTGTTATGATCTTGTCGAGCCATATTTGGATTTGGTGATCTAATACAAAGATAGGTCTTGGGATTTCGGTACTTCATGGCCGAAAGCCAAAAAAATGCCCCCTAAGAGCATCTCCAAGAGCTATGCTAAAATAGAGAAAAGTGAAGTTTTAGCAATTTTCTTGCTCCAACAAATATGCTATCTTGTATGCTAAAATAGAAAAAAGATGAAAAAGAATATAAAAATCTCCAAATTTGGAGAAATCTCTAAAACCCACTTTTAAGAAAGAGAAACAATATTTTAATTGTTCCCACCAATAAAAGGCATTAAAGCAAAATATTTAGGAAAGAGAAATAATATTTTAATAATATGATAGATACTACAATCTCTAAAATAACATAACTTTTGGAGTTGGAGGTAAATTTTTTTAAAGATATTGGCTTTTTTTACTCCATTTTAAAAAAAATATAGCATAGCTCTTGGAGATGCTCTAATACAATATATATATATATATATATATAAAATAAAACAAATTTCACGATTGGATACCTCAATATATTGCAGTGCAGTCTTTCCACATGAGAGCCAAACTGAAAAGCTTCATCAAAACTCCATTTTCGGTTTGATTATTCAACAAATTTTCCAATGAAGCGATATTTTTGAGCGATTTCGGTTAAATTAAACGATAAGAGAAGGAAAGATTGGGCCAACAGCCATTAATTGTGAATACTTGAGTGAGAGAGTATGAGATATTTTTGAGTTTAGGGAATGCCAGGAACGTTTTGTTTGCGTTAGTTAATCTTTTATATATATTGTAAATTTGTAATTTGATGATTCCATCCTCCTTATGCTTTTTAATTTTTTATTGTTATTTTGGTTTTATTAGATTGTATTTTTTGTGGTTATTTAAATGTATGAGTTATTAATTTTGAAAATTTAAAGTGAATTGTAAAATTGTTTCTTGCATTTTGACAATTTCTATACTAGGATCTTATGATATCGTGTTTATTGTGAATTTGGTTGTTATTTTATAGGAAACACAAGGATTTATAAAAAAATGCCAACATCACATAAATTGGTAATTTTTTGAGGTAAGCATCTTTAAAATAAGTTATTATACGAAACCATTTTTTTTACAATTTTATTTTATGTTGTTACCTCATGTTCAACTCATCAAATTAAAAATCCATCTAAAAACTATATGAGTAGTTGTTATAAGAAACCTTTTGTGGGTTCGATTAACTTTTTAACATCAATGATTATATATATAGGGAAGGGTTCAAATGAGAACACCCTCAATTTAAAGAAACAAATGGGCTCATTTCGGACCACATATGATGTGGGTCTCATCAATAAAAAATCATATCTGATTTAATTGGGCCCACCGTTGAAAATCATATATGATTTTTTATTGGTGGGACCCACATCATATGTGGTCCTAAATGAGTCTCTTTGTTGCTTTAAATTTACAAAGTTCTTATTTGAACCTCTTCCTATATATATATATATATATATATATATATATAGAGAGAGAGAGAGAGAGAGAGGGGAAAGTTTAAATGCGAACTCAAATTTGGTTGTAAACATTAGGACAAATGAGAGCGCGACATGTGGCTGAACATAGATTATTCAGACTGAATATACAAAGAAATTTTCAGACTGAATAAGCATTATTCAAACTGAATAAATACTATATTCAGTTTGAATATTTCTTTGTATATTCAGTCTGAATATTTCTTTGAATGGGACAACGTGTCACACTCTCGTTTCTCCTCACGTTCACAACCAAAATTGAGTTCTCATTTGAACCCGTCCCTATATATATATTTATATACAGACTTGGGATCGCGTTCACAATTAAATTTAAGTTCTCATTTGAACCCGCTCCTATATATATATATATATATAAAGAGAGAGAGAGAGAGACTTGGGATCACGTGAGACCCGTGAGACTACTTTTTTATACTTGAAACTTCACAACAAAACACTCTGACGTGAATGTTCAAAAAAAATTTACCTTCACATCACAGTGTTTTGTTGTGAAGTTTCAAGTGTAAAAATATGGTCTTACGGATCTCACGAAAATAGGCCGGTCTCACGTGAACCCAACCCCCTCTCTCTATATATATATATATAATATGAATAATTATAAAATCAAAAAACTAAGAAATCGTAACTTCTTATAAACTTGATGGTAGAAGTTTACAAGAACCTAGAAAAGATGAGCTTCTTCATGGTAAAGTTTACAAGAACCTAGAAAAGATGAGCTTCTTAGGACTAATTAGTTTCCTAAAAGAACACTCTATAATATAAGATCCTAAAAGAACTCTCCATAAGAAGCTTTGGATGCATTGGATATGCTCTCAAAAGCATATATGTTTTCTTGGAAAGAAATCATTGTTTAATTGCATATGAAGTATGTCCTAAAGGAGTATATAATAATATATATTATGTAAAATAAAGTTCGTTTATTACATCAAAAAGCAAATATGTTACCGATCGAAATACAAGAAGAATACGATCGAACTCAGAACACACACTCTTTCAATCAAAACAAATTAATACCAAAAAAGAAATGCAGAGAAATTACAAGTGATGATTCATCTTCAAGAACATGCAAAGATCATCACACTCGCCTTTTGGACTCCATGCAGTATAGTAAGTCTGAACACCACTAAGAACAAGAGCCAATACAGCTCCCAAAAGTGCTAAAAACGCCCATGGACTCTTTATATACTCATGTTTCAGTTCTGAAAGACGAGTGTTTCTCAAACTCTCATAATGATTTTGTATCTTGATTTTAGCTTCTGAATAAGCTGCAATATTTGGCACCAAATCAGTCCCTATTTCATTGAACAGTTTCGCAACTTCTTTATCACTCCCCAAAAAGTTATCAAGAACCCCAGCTTTCCGAAGAGCCTTAACGTCCTCTGGATGATCGATGAGCGAATCCAGCAGGCTAACGTACGAGGTAACCCAAGCTTCATGGCCGTCGACATCGGAACACATTTCATGGGCGATCAAGTTTAACAACATGGGCTTAGTGGAATCATCAACGGTGATCGGAGGGAGTTCTACGTCGGCTGAAAACAACCACCAGCTTTTCGAGTACCTGATCTCAGTCAATAGCTTAACGTTACTCGGCTGGAAATTGATCCCTACGTCTATAAGCTCGTTGACATTCCGAAAAGTGCATCTGTGTAAGTTTATCGTTTCGATATTTTTGTTGGTTGTTTGATTCGAAACGTTGGAATCCAAGTCTTGGCCCGTAAGGGTATGATGCAGAAATTGGAGGAGATGATCAACTTTGAAGTTGTTGAAATCTTCTTTTGGTTCATCATCTGTAATATTATAACTTTGATGATCAGCATTTCTGATTCGGTCAGTTCCCATGAAGAACCACCGCTGTTTCTGCTTCCTCGATGCCAAAAAGTTGCCATCGATGAAGGGTTTAATCTCTTTACGACAATTAAACTTCACCAACTTCATAACCTCCGTTAGGACTTGGAACGGAATCTGGTTTTCGAGCAAGAACAAATCTTGATGGATAAAAACAATCTGGTGGCTGTTCAACGGACAAGTTTTGACTTTCCCACGAAAAATGTATCGAATATAATACAAAATAAAACATCCATCGAGTATCATCATCTTGGTGAAAGCCTTATCAGAGAAACCATTTGTTGATTTCTCTTCATAGAAGTTTCTTAATCTTTTCACCATGGTTGGTTCACCAAGCTTTTTGTACAAACTTGTGAGCTGGATCTCCCAGTTGGGTGAATCAGGTGATGATAGAAGCTTCTTGGCGAAATCTGGTTTAAGATTCTCGACGAACTTAAGGTTGGTGTTACGAGAATGGTATGGACCAATGGAAACAACCTTTGGAACATAGTATTTGTTGTAGTCTCCAGTCTCTGTGACCATGGTTGGAACCCTAGGGATTCGTGGGGTTGACGATGGTGGGGGGTTGGCATTGTTCACAATGGAACTGATGACCCATGCTTCATCTGACTGTTGATCTCCATTGGCAATCTTCTCGACTTCCATAGCCATTTTTGGTTTTGATAATTTGGTGTTTGTGGTTATGGAATCATACGATAGTGATATAGTGATAGTGTGTGTTCATGCATTATGCATATAAATACTTGCATGTGAGTGTGCTTGGTAGTTACGTTGTGAATAGAATATTGAAGACAGTAACTTTATTCACAAATGAAGTTAGGAATCATAGGACCACGCCCCAAAAGTAGCTAACCTAAACAAGAAAAAGAGATGGATTCGAATAGGTTAACTCCTCTTGTTTTTTTGGATCTATATTTGGGTAAAACATTAGATTACCGGCAACCCTAACCTTGGCAACCCTAACCTTGAGCTATACAAGACAGAAGGAATCCGCGTCAAAGAACATCCGGTGTTTTTTTATTCACTCAACGATTGAGGCTAGCAATCGAGAGGCATGAAATTGAACCCAACCTGCCTTATATTTAGATAAAGTCACCAGTAGTGCGTACTCTACACCTTTATCAACTGAGCTATATATCTTTGACATTTTTTGGCTTTATAATCTTTTATAGAACGTTTTTTTTTTTTTTGAAAGACAGCTAACACACACACTTTCCCGGCGTATCCGAGCTCCCACTTATAAAGGGTGTCACCCGACTAATCTCCGTCGACCACGGCCCAACCCAATTAAGAGTACCACTAAGTGGCAGACCCATGATCTGGATATCTCCACATCCGCACCGCGGGGTTCGAACACAGGTAGCTAGGGATACCATTAGGGATGAGTCGGTACCGGACTGGTATCAATATCGGGTAGTACCGAAACCGGGAGTGGAAAAAATCAATACCGAATACCGAACCGATAAGAGAAGTTCGGTACCGGTACCGATACCGGTTCGGTACCGGGATTTTCGGGACTAGAGTCGTTTGGTACCATTTTTTGGGACGACTACCGTTTTTCACCGTTGACCATTAAACACAATAACAAAAACCAAAATCACTTAAGCGGAAACCAGATTGGAGGAGCCGATGATGCAAGAACCGGGTTTCGAATAGATCTACGGAACCAATTTTGGAGAATTGCAAGAACCGAAATATGAAGAATTACAATAAAAAAGCGGTATTTGAGTGGAAAATACAAGAATCGAAAATTGTAATATATTTAGGTGGATTTTCTATAAAAATGGGAAGGGGTTTGTTACCAATTCAAATTAAAAAATGACTTTTTAAATTCCCTGGTTCGGTTCGGGATTTACTGGGACTAGTACCGTACCGAAAGTACCGAATCCCGAAAGTGGAAAAACCCAATACCGAATCCCGAACCGGTAGTCACATTCGGTACCAGTACCGGTACCGGTACCGGTTCGGTACGAGACCCGTTCGGTTCGGGATTTCAGTCCGTTCCGCTCATCTCTAGATATCATCCCTATGATGTTACCTTACCACTAAGCTAGACATGTTTTGATTTATATTTTTATAGAACGTTTTGTTTGGGTTAATTAATCTTATGTATCATTATTGATGATTCCATGCATGCAAATGCTTAATTAAACTGTCAAAGTAGTTTTTTTATTGTTATTTATTGGTTTGATTAGATTTTTTTTTTGTTGTTGTTGTTGTTCAATCGGTGGTCGAATGTTGATTTTGTGTCGTAAATATAATATATGAGTTATGAATTTTGATATAAAATCTAAATAAATTTGAAATGTTAATAGTGAGAATTCCTAACTTAATGTATGAATAAAGTTACTCATTTTGTGTTTCACATGACCTATAAAAGTTGTTAAAGGTCAGTTCAGTTTACGATTCATGAGAATACTACTGAAATTAGAGAACTTTTCTTCAAAGTTCAAACGCATACATAACCTCTCTTTTTAACTTATGGTACAAATCAAAATGAGAACCATGAAAATATCATAAATTTGTGAGAATTGATTTAAAATTATTTTTTTATATGATCTTTTAATAAAAAGTTATGGTTTAAGGTATTGTTTTACATATATATGTTTCATATATAATATGGTATTTTTACATGTATTTTTTTTCATAATATGAAACTTTTTTTCGTAAATTTTTTGTTTCACTATGAACCCCCAAAAAAGTTTCATTTTTCATTGTATAAACACTAACACATGTGAAATTATATATTAAATCATAGCATTTAATGAAAAAAAATCATCTAAAAAATATTTTTATACTGATTCTCACAAATTTGTAGTCATTTTCTGGTTCTCATTTGATTGTCGACACACACACACACATACACTCTTAACGTTTGTCAATCCACCCATTACTATAAACAAGAGCCTATTTGTCATTTTGATTATCTTCCTTAAATATCTAATTTGGTTAATTAATTACCATAAACCTCATTCATAAGCAAAGATATATGATTGTTGGTTTATATATGAAACACTTATTGCACCTGTTAATAAAGAGGTTTCATAGCCAATGGCGTGTAGCTCGGTTGGTTAAGGGGCAAGGAGATGTTTGTTCCAATAGGCCGTTGGTCTTGGGTTCGATCCCAGACCCCTTCGCAATCGTCTTGTCGCTGAGTGAGTCGGATATGCCCCTCATATTAGGAATTGGCGGCCTGTATGGACCGGTTTGTGTGTCCGAGAAACACACGTTTTGCTCCAATAAAAAGGTTTCATATATGAAACATAGGATTGCATCACCTCTTAATAAAGAAGATTCATAAATGAAACATTTGGATGTATCTCATTTTCTCTTTACTAGGTTTCATAAATAAAACATTTGCTTGTGCCACATCTGAATAAAGAGGTTTCATATGACATTTGGTTCCATCTTTATATAAAGAGGTTTCACATTTCACATATGACACACTTGGTTCCATCTTTGAATAAAGAGGATTCATATTTGAAACATTTGGTTCCATCTTTGAATAAAGAGGTTACCTATATGAAACATTTGATCCTTGATTAAGAGGGATGTATTTTCTTATAGAAAACGGTTGGTTGCATTTTTGGTTCGACGGTAGGAAGAAGAGGAAGGAGAGATTATGCATGGGAATGGGGCGGGGACCCCAATCCCATCCCCGTCCCGATCTCAATCTTCATTCCCGTCTCCATCCCCATCGGGGAATATGATCACATCTCCATCGTCGTTCCCAACGAGGATCAGGGATCCCCATGGGGAATCGGAGATTCTTTTCCTGTTAATATATGTTAAATACCATACTTGATTGATAATTATTTATGAATCTCACATATTTTCAAAGTTTTCTTTTATAGAGTATCAAATATTCATATGTGAACAAAATCACAACATCCTACGTAATTGTTTGATCAAATAATTTCGACTTCTAACGTTTTTTGTATCTCAAAAAGTAAGACAATTTAAAAAAATGTATATAATTAAGATGAAATGTCAAAATACTATTTATAAATCTAAAATATATTAAACGTAAATCTTTATAAATAATATATCTAATAATAAAAATATATAATATATTTAACATTCGAGGAACGGGGTGGGGAGGGGACCATGTTACCTGGCCCGTCCTCATCCCCGATTTTTAACTTTCAGAAATCATGTGATCCCGTCCCCATCCCTGGTCCCCAGTTTTGTGTTTTTAACTTCCGGGCTATGACATACATTTTGCATCTCTTTAACATAATATATTTATGAAAGAATAATAATATATTATAATACTTATATCCATAACAATTGGATTAAGACTGGTTAGGAATAGGAGCTCAGGGCTAAAAACCCAACTGATTACCATCAATTACGATTTTTTGAAGCTAAACCGGTTTACCAAGACTCGGTTACATTTGTGTCTTATTCACCAAACAGTCGTACCACTCTCCCAAACATTTCTCAAGTCTCTCCTTTAATGGTCAACCTCTCTTCAACCCTTCTATAAATTACCATATCTTCAACCCTTCTTCAAACAAGCATTAGAGATGCTCTGAGTTAGTAGGTTATTCACATAAATTAAAATATCTATCGTTCATTCTTATTTTCATAGCCATTTTTCGTATTTTAACATATACACATTTTATTAAATAAAAAAAATTAAAAAAAAACAAGTTGGTGCAATGTTAGTTAAAGTGAAATATTAAAAATATAAAACGAACATTAACCCGGTTAAAAAGAGACCAAGCCTTGAGAACCGGTTAAAATTTCTTTCAAGAAGGACCGAGTCCGAACCCAGTTATGGCTAAAACCCGATTGTGAAATGACGGACAAGGACCAAACTCCATTAAGAGGTGTTGAAGTCTGATTTCAGTTCTGAAATGGTTGGTCCCAGAGGACCATCACTCTGGTTTCACTGATCGAGCAGGGCCAAGCGTTGCCAGCCGGGTAATAGCCGAAGGCAAATTATACGTCTAAACAAATCAGACATAAATGGTGATTAAGAGCTTAAAATGAGCAAACAAACAAGGCCATAGTGACTACTCCAAAACCGTAGCACAGGCCACATTGAGCGCACTTAAACAGTTTAATCTTGTTGGCTTCCAGGTGCGTATTTGCATGCTCATTCAAGCTCGTCCATTTCTCATCTGAACCTTGAATTTCTGATTTAGAATAAATGCGTTTAAAGTTTTTAACTTTTTCAACCTTCTTGCACTTCCGACACACTCGCAACATTCTACAGACAAAACAAAAAAAAAAGGAAAAATTAAACATGTCTGCAAACTCAATAACACCAAAACAATTTGCATAAAGGGGTTTTGACACTTCCATTTGCAGCACCCACACACAGCACAGGTGGTGGTGCCTGGAGTCGAACCGAACCCCAGACTTCCCACTTGTTCTAGAAGGATCCATACCTCCTTACCCATTAAGCCAATGCCATACAGACAACATCACCGATAAAGAATCCCATGCCATGGCTGATGGCCCCCAATGAACAGAGAAAGAGAATGTAAGTCCAACTTCAATAACATTGGGTGCGATGTGCATTTAATAAGTCCATTTCTAGGTTTTAAAAGATCAAGTTTCATAACTAAGCACAGATTATAATTTAATTGTAAAAAAAAATTACCATCAGCAATCGTCAAGACTATAATATAAAGAATCAAAAGTTAATTGAATCACACCTTGCATTGGAGGCTGAATATCGTAGACCTTAGTATCTGATCATGATCACCAACTACAGATCGCAACTTCCTAATATAATAAACTCTTCCCAATTCGTTTTCTTGGCCTAAAATATTGCTAAAAATTATTAAGCTGAAAATAAAAATTATTAAGCTGAAATATATATGCGGTTATTAGACTTACCCTAAAAGATTCATAGAAGCAATTTCATATCATGTGGGGCTACTTTAGCAGATAGCTTCAAACAACATAGAAAAACGGCATCCATTGAGATTTAGGAACCTTCTCTGAAGGCGGCAGCTTCATTGCTTCCCCTAAAAATGAATACTTAACATTTTGAAAGTTAAAGATAAAAATGAATAGTTAACGTTAAGTTGAAAGTTAAAGATAAAAATGAGTTGAAAGTTAAAGATGATGTTAAGGCTATGTTTGGCAAACTAGCTGATAAGCTAGCTTATGACTGATAAGCTAGCGTATGACTTATAAGCTAGCTGGTAGCTGATAAGCTAGCTGATGAATAAGTTATGTTTGGCAAAAACTAGCTTATGAGCATGTGAAATGACCAAAAAGGGCATGTTGAAAATAACTAAATAATATTAGTTAGGGGTATAATTGGAAAAAGTGTCAAAAAGCTCCTCATAAGCTACTCCAAGTAGCTTATCGATAAGCTAGCTTATAATCTGACTTATAAGCTAGCTTATGTGCATCCAAACGATTACTCAAAAAATAAGCTAGCTTATAAGTCAGCTTATAAGTTTGTAAATATTTACATCTACAGTTCCACAATTAATTCCGAAAACTCTTTTGAATTTCCGCAACAAGATTGTTATTCTCATTCATATCAACATAACAGTTGTCTCTTTTAATCTTTTCATAATTTGACTATCCCATACATTCCTCAAGCTTATTGTTATTACTTAATCCATTAAGCTCGATCTCTAAATGCAACTTAATTTCAGGGGTCACAGAAGATGAGTACCTGAGATTTAGAGTAGTTTTTCACTAAAAGTTTTCAATAAAATATATTGAGATTCATAAAATTAGACTAGTTTTTCACTAAAGTTTTCCTCGAGCAGGAGCAACATTTGCTTTTGCATTTGTTTGCTCTCTTTCTCTTTCTGAAGACTTGTTACCACCAACACCAACTAACTATTTGAGCCCTGCATTGTGTTACTACTTTCCTCTTTGATTCAACAACGACCATTTGTTGAGAATTTCACCTTTGATGCCATTTTATCTACACGGTTATTTCTTATTTACACTAGTCAGCCTAAAAGTTAACTACTTGGTCTAATGTACAATCTACCTATTAAACCTAGATGCTGAAGAAATTGCATAAAAGTTCAAGACGATGAATTTAAATTATATCAAGTTAGCAACAAAAAGTAAGCAGAAATTTGTTAAATTAACTAACTACACATTCATATCCTTTAACAACACCATAATACAATCAAAACAATTCCTTAACTCCCTCGAGCTTTTCAGTTTTCATTACCAAATAGGTAAAGCATTAATACCAATCTTTTGGGATCAATCTGATTGCTAGCCTTTACTCAAGCATAGAAGAAATGTTATACAGATGGCCACAATATTATCATGATCATCAACAGAAAACCCAAAGTTCAGGGCCTATCAAATGGCCCAATCCATCTTAATACCAAAAAAGCTTTAAATGTTCCTCACTTGCATGTTGATTATAGCATACAAAATGGCCAACTAATCTTTGTTGGTATAGTGATAATAAATGTATCAAATTGAAACTAATAAACAACTAAATTATACAATCACCGATAAAATGCATCAAATTTGTAATTTTAACAAAGTTCTACAATCTCATATAGTTTTCAGAAATATAACTCAAAGTACCTGAAAAGTGACAAGAAACCGAAGAAGAACTTGCACTGATTTCGTGTTTTTCCCTACTCCGTTTACTATGATTACGACTACCCGTTGCATCTTTCGGAACCTTTTCCTTTATGCTAATCTCTTTAAGCTTCTTTAAGCATATATCTTCTTTTTTGGAATTTCCACCTCTGTTATTGCCATTATTGGTTGGAGGAACGGGGAGATCATCAACAAACCCTAGACCTTGTTTACCGGCTCTTCTCTTATTCTCAACAACCTTAACATCCTCTTTAGCATTCTTCCCGATCCCCTTCCTTGATACCATCCGTATCCTTTTAACAGAGCAGCTGCAAAGTCCTCCACTGGTACATCTTGAAATTCATCCTTCCCTCTATCCGCCGGTAACTTTTCTAGATCGTTTCTCAACTTGTTTAACATCAAGTTGTCAATGGAGGAAGTCGATTCCAGTTTTGGTTGCGGATCGGGATCGGAGACTTTGTTGGCAACGGAGATTGAGACGATAGGTGATGTTAGGGTCGGTGGGGTCGACGGTAGATTCGACAACGACTTCGATTAATTAATTATCAAACAAAGACAAAACTAACATACCAAAATTAATTATGCAGAAAATGTTAGAACTTTGTATTTTTGAAAGATGATGGCTTTTTTTATAGGCTTTCATAGTTCTTGAAGCCAGCGAGTATTATTAATCCATCTATTTGAATTTTAAACCATTGTTCACAAGCCAGTACTCTAGGAGCTGTTTGGCAGATACTGAATGATTTAGTGCAGAATGGTTAAGAGACTTTGATTGATTTAGTGTCGGGTAGAAAATGATTGTTTGGAAACAATTCTGAACAGTCTTGTATTGAATGAAAACTAAAGTTTGACAAAAGTTCTTAATGAAATTTCTAAATGAGAAATAGAAAAATAATCAATGGTCCAAGCCAATACATGATATCATATCAATCCAAACAAACATAACAATGTACGTTCAAGTTTTGGCATAACAAAACATCATATGAAATGCAAACAAGATCTAATTTGAAGCATTTAACACCAATTGAGTTGCAATCTCACATATGTATACACCAATACATCAGTGTGTTTACAAATAGAGATGTTTGTGGGTTTTAAATATTTGTGTCGCATGTATTTGGTTTAGGCTTGATCATATGTGAACTCAATCAAGATAAATGCCAAACTATTTGAATATGTTGATAAGAGAGACCAATTAGAAGTATTGAAGTATCATAGAGTGGGATCTAATCTATCCCCTATTTAGGTGTGAAGATGAATACACAACCGAAATATAAACATACACAAACAGTAACAGGTTGAAATATGATCAATATATTCTAAACTTGAAATATGGTTTGATAATTTAGGTACACATAACAGGTTGAATTTACTATCACTAACAACTTCAACTAGCTGCATACAAAAACAGTAATAACCGGTTGAATTTACTATCACTCCTACATGAATAACGGGAATTATCAATGTATTGTGGACTAATAAAGGGAAATACAGCAATCACATATCATTTTGCATACAAACAGTGGTGTTCATATACCTCAAAATCAGACCCTTTTGAACGAAAGGAATGAAGAAGATCGATGGTGAGGAGAAAAAATGGCAGGAAGGGGTGAAGAGTGAGGAGAAAACATGGTCTTACCCCCTCTCAATCGGCAAGAGTGAGGAGAAATCGATGGTGCCACTGCCCCGTCCCCTTCTGGTGCGATATCGAATGTGAACTTGGTGCGAAATCAACTGTGAAGGAATGGAGAAGATCGATGGTGAGAATCGAGGGTTTTGAGTGCGTTTCTTGAAGCGTCTGATGTCGAATCGATGTGAGAATCGAGAGTATTGAGGAGAATCAATGGTGAATCGAGAGTATTCAGATGTTTTTAAAATGCAGGAAAAAAAAGGGTAGTCTGAATCGGAAAGGGTACGGAGTGGTGCCATTATGTTTTAAAAATACATGCCAAACAACCTCTTGTCTGACCGATTCAGACAAATACCTCTTAATGGCATCATTCAGTGGTAAACAAACAGCCCCGAATTCATCGATACCAGATGTAGATAGGCAGATACGGGAGAATAGGAGATGATGAGATGAGATGCAACTATTTTGATTTTTGACTTTTCATGACTTTGAAGTTTTTAAGTAAATATAAAATATTTAAAAAAAAATTCTTGCCCGTTTAGGTCAACCCGAATGCGACCTGTTTATTTGGCAGGTTGGCGGGTAAGAAACTTCAACCCTAACCCGTTTATTTTCGTGTTGTGTTTCGTGTCGTGTCGAGAATTACCACCCCTACCGTTAATTTCCTATACAACCATAAATGGCTTCGAGTTATTGCAAATGAACATTGATGGTCACAAGAACTTTCACAGTGTCTAGATTTGAACTCAAACAAGATGATATTTTCACTACATCCCCGACCCTTAACCAATGTGCCACAATCCAAGTGTTCCTTTTAGGATCGAAGAATACCGACATACATTTCATGTGGGAGGGTTGTTTTGCTTGTAATGTTATACCAATTTCACAATTTAATAACATTTTGTGGTTTGTATCCAATTTAATAGCATTCATAATAAACTAGGTTCAATCAACTAAAAGTGTATGTAGTATCCAAATGAAACACAAGTTTGAATATAAATAACCTGATATTTGTCAATAGCATAATAATTGACAATAATAAATAAGTGATGGAGATAGTTTTTACATTAAATTTACAATCAAATATAATGAAATCAATACTTTACAAACACATATTGATTAAGCAATATAGTTTTTACATTATATTTGTCCATGCAAATGTAATGAAATCAATACTTTATATAGATAGAGAGAAGTTGTTTTATTTACAAATCCAACGATTAATACAAGCTATATACAAACCAATTGATTGAAATATTTGTGGAAATGGTAAATGTTCACTTATTATGATTAACGTTTTATATTAAAAAACAATATATGAAACCTCATAGGCACAATTTTTTTTGGATGGTGACCAAATTTAATTATAAATATGAAAATATGTGAAACCTCATTAGATTAGATTTGCCTCTAAAAGAAATTATAGAACTTGTACTAAATAAATTGAAGGTTCCCAAATATATTGAGAATAAATTATCAAAGAGCTTGAACCCATATACCATCATGATACAGAAAACTTGAGCACATTAGAACTTTGAAGTCTTGAAAACAAACCTTCTAACTAACACACATGACCGATCTAAATTGACATACAAACGGCTGAAAATGTTGAATAAACGGGCTACTCCCTTGGAACGTGTTTACAGAAAAGAAAATGTTCTAACAAAATAGAAGATCGTTGGCATACAAACACACAACCAACCCCACCACTAGTTTATTACGATAAGAACATATCACCAAATGCAACGATAAGTAACATGCAATCCCGTTATTTCACCATTGTACGTCACTTCGATCACCTGTCCCTTCTCCAGCCCGTAATACTGAGCAATCGCATCCTTTTGTGACATTCTCGGAAGCTGAAATATATATATATATATACATATAAATATGTGTTTATGAACTTAAATGTCTATCTTTAATCCAATGGTTTAACAGATACATATATATATATATATATAAAGCATCTAAAATTATTCAAGCATTTGTTGCATGTAACTAAACACTGACCTGTTTCTCGTTCAAGTTGAACTTGTTCAAGAGTTTTTCTTTCTCTATGGGGGTTATGACCCTATGCTTTGGCTTCAACACGTGTTTTGTGATGTTAACAAGCAAATCCGTTATCTATAAAGAGTCAAAAGAAATCACCCGATAAAAGTAGAAAAAGATGGAAGCGCGCCATAAGATAAAAATTAGTTTAGATCAATGTTGTTTTAATAACTTTGGTGTAACTAGTCCATAGGGTCCGCTCCATTCAGAGATCTCTGTCAGGCAAACTCAACCAAACGAGTATAGTATATCCCACTAACTCACTAAGAGTTGGCATCCGAGGGTATGATGTAAGCAGACCTGATCTCTACCCCGGACTTGTGTGGAAGAAAGATAGCCCAAAAACTTATATATATATATATAGGGGCGGGTTCATACGAGAACTATACCTATTTAAAGGAACAAACAAAATCATATATGATTTTGCACTAAAGGGTAGCCAGCGACTGTTGGGGACACTTAAGTGGCATGGAAAGTCGCCTGGGCCTTAGTACAAAATCATATATGATTTCCTACTTGACCAACCAGTTCTCGTGTTCCTTTAAACCCAAAAAGTTCTCGTTTGAACCTCCCTCTCTCTCTCTCTATATATATATATATATACACATATGTGTGTGTGTGTGCGCGGGTTCAAATGAGAACTCAAATTTGGTTGTGAACGTGAGGGCAAATGAGAGCGCGACACGTGTCATATTGAGACTGAACAATGAAGGAAAAATATTCAGGCCGAATAAAGTATTATTCAGCCTGAATAATACTACATTTAGTCTGAATATTTTTCCTTCATTGTTCAGTCTAAATAATACTACATTCACGTGTTGCACTCTCATTTGTCCTCGCGTTCACAACCAAATTTGAGTTCGCATTTGAATTTCCCTCTCTCTCTATATATATGTATATATATAAGGATATATAAGGTCAGGTTCAAGGGAAAACGGCAAAAAAAACTGAAGAACACCCTAGAAGCCCTCCATCTGGACGGTATGCACTAATGTATACTGGTAATTTGTAACATGCATTTGTGCATATGCATATGTAATTATAAAAGCATCGGTGCATAGAAAAAAACAGCTTCAATCGTTTGTATGCATTAGTGCATACCGTCCAGATGGAGGGCTCCGAGGGTGTTCTTCAGTTTTCTTTTTTTGAACCTCCCTCCCTCTCTCTCTCTCCCTCCCTCTCTCTCTCTCTCTCTCTCTCTATATATATATATATATATATATATATGAGTAAGCAGCAACATACAAACAGAAGCAAATACAAGAAAACATAGCTAATCAGTCTTTAGATCCGGTATGCCAATCAAATGCATATAGAATTAAAGGGGGCACACACAAACAGAAATTTATAGCCTTCTTCCAAATTGAACTAGACTAAAGAAAGATCAACAAAATACGTACTTGGAATATTTCAACCGGGAATGAGAAAAGATCTACAGCTTTCATAGCCTGGTTTGTAATGTGGCTTTGAACTACAATTATGAGCCGGCTTAACGTCTCCTTGTTCATTATCTGTGTTGCAATCCAACGGATGACGTTCACTTTAACCGCACCCGTCCCACAGAATACCGCTAGAACCTGTACTTAAGAAGAAAAAAACGAACCAAAAGTTTTCAAACTTCTAAGCTGAAAAATGTAGAGTGACAAAAAACAAACCCGGTTTCTAAATTGCTTCCTATGTAACATAAAAGTTTTTCACATCACCTGATATGAGAACACATCTTTGATCTTTCTTTTACATTATTAATTCTTGCAAACTCAAACACAAGCTTTCCAAAGATAATGTCTTCGAAACATATACACTCTTTATGGCAAAATTGAAAATTTTAACAACCAATTTCTCCATTCCAAACAAAGAGGTGCACTTCTGACTTCTGAGGTCATTGAACTCCTTTGAATCTCTCTTGAAAAGAATCTTTATGGAGAGAAGAGAGGTTCCTATATATATATATATATATATATATACAGGTTTGATGGTCTGTTTCTAGCTAATGTGGGACTCCAATACATTTCACATTTGAACCGACAAGAACTTTGATACGAAATAAACACCAACATTGTTCTTTCTGCAGCATTTGTACCGTATTTTGTTGATATTATTTTAGTTCAAGGCCAAAAGAAGCTATACAGCAATTTCCTGCTAAAAGGGATGATGGATTTTGTAAAGATTTGCATACTATGTTAAAGGACTATTGTTCATAAATCTAAGTAGGATCTTCTTCTACTCACTCTGGCACTCAGAATCAAAAGATTTTAATCCAATTTTGAAAGCAAAACTTAGTTTATAACCTCAAATGGTTGCAAAAAGCTTGCTCCTGAAGCATATCTACTATAATGTACCAAAGAACTAGCAGCAATTTTAACATTTAGTTCAACTCTAAAGAAATTTCTCCAATTTCTGAAATCCATGCAATCAAACTCAAGTAACTTAGAATAAATTAATCCTAAACCAACATACAATTTTCACACGTTCATGCTCCAAATTGTAGGCAAAACACCAATTTAGAAACAGATTGGAAAAACAAACAATCATACCCCCAATTAGAAACAGATCCATTTCATATTTCAAAGAAATTTAAAAAAAATGGGGGGAAATTCGAGAAAAAAGGGTAGAGACCTTATTTTGGGGGTCAGAAACATGAGAAGCGCTGATACGAAGACGATCGACGTCGATAGCCTGACCATGGAGGTCACGAAACTGTTGGAGAGTGAGGTCGATATCCGAATCAGCGATATCGTAACCTCTATCTCTGAGCATCTCCAACAGAGTTCTACGTGATAAGTAGTATCTGTGACTCTCTGTGCTACCTTCGTCAACAAAGCTGCTCAAACACCTCCCTGTTCCTCCTCCTCCTCCTCCGCCACCGTTAGCCATCTCCGTTTCCATCGCATCTCCGCCATTCTCCGCCATCTCTCTCTCTTTCTCTCTAGAATTTGGAGTGTTAGATTTGTGGGTATTTAGTGTGCTTTTGAATTCGTGCAGTTTTGTCAGTGTTGGGGTTTCCTGAAAAGCGATGATGGTGGGTTAAAGTTAAACTGGAAACTTTTATCGGCGAGATACTTCACTTGTGTTGCTTTTGACCTGAGTTAATGATATCTTATAAATTACGTTTTTAGTCCTTGTTGTTTATTAAAATTTAAAAGTCGACAATTTTTGTTTATATGGTTAAAATTTACTTATCATCTCTATATTTTATAATTTATTGTTAATTTTTGTCTTAATTATTTTGGAATTATTGTTGTTTCCTGCACATGGCTTTTACATTTCTTTACTGCTTTGGTCCTTATATGTAAAGATAGATGGCATGTAATCATGTGAGAAATGAAGTTAAGGTGAGAAACGTAAGAAGGGATCTTGATTCTTGATCACTTTTAATTTCAAATTCATCTATAAATCGTGTTTGATACGGTATATCTTGGTCAGTGTTAAAAAATGCTTGCCTTAATGGTTGCCGTAACGCGATGTCGCTTAAGGCTTGAGTCTCACGCACATTATGTCTGTGGCACGCCACGACCTTAAGCGCGGTTTTTGTAACACTGTATTTGATATTTCTTGCTTTTTTAACGTCTTATTTGTTAGTTTATAATGGTATAACTTAATTTAAATTATTTAATATTATTGACTCATTGGGAAATAGTAGAAAATATAAGTTTATACATATAATATTTTATATAATAAATATTTGCCGCCATAAGTTACGCCTTGAAAAACATCGCGTCATTTTGAACCTTGATCTGGGTGTTCCTCATCTCAATGCATCTCATCATAATGTCCATCCAAGGTAGAGATCTCTGCTTATCATTCTCACCATAACTTCATTTCTTACCGGAACCCAACCCAAGATAGGCAATTAATACAAGGATGAAAATAACAACAAATAGCAAAGTATAGGAATGAAAATTGCAACTTTTAAAACACAAGGACTAAAGTAGAAATTGTTAACAAACTACAGGACGAAAATCTATGATTTTGAGTGAAGTTCGGTTTTAGTCCCTAATATTTGTTTATTTTAATGGATTTTGTCCCTTTGTCTTAAATGTTTACATTTTTTTATAGCCCAGTTAAAAACAAATAATATTTTCATCATTTTACCTATTTTCTTATCTATCTATATTATATTATAAATTATTAGATAAAAACTTTTAAAAGCCTATTTTTTATTCATTAATTATTTTTTATTGATACATATTACTTAAAATTCAAAATTAAAAGCAAATTGTACATTAATACAACTTATTAAAGCTTTATATTTGAATCCGTATAACTACAGATAAACACAATCAAATACAAGATAAACATCTTATTTTAAATCTAAAAAATCTACAATATAATTAAGATAATCATTAAATTTTAAAATAATATTTAATTTTTACTTTTATAAAAAATTATATTATTAAACCAATAATATATTACTTATCAAACCTAAACTAAATTAAAATAAACAGTTTAATTAAAAAATTACAAAAAAAAGGAGAACTTTTTAAATAGTTAAATTTTATAATAAAATCAATATATTTTTTTATGATATTTACATATTTATATTTTATGTAAAATAAAACTATTATCGTTTTCTCAGAAACACGTAAAACCGTATTATAACTGTATAACATTGATGGAGATAAAGAATAAAATTAAACATTAAAATTGAGATGTATTCCGTTGCATTGTGTGAGTAACCTTCTAGTTTTTAAGAAATACAATCTTTGATAATTTTGATATTTTCTTTAATAACTCGTTATATTTATAGAGTAAAATGCAAATTTGGTCTCTATGATTTGTTGTTTTTTTTGTGAATTTGGTCTTTACAAAAATTTTATTGCAAGAAAACCCTCACGGTATGCAATTTTTTGTGATTTAGGTCCTTAAAAACTAACACCGATAAAAAATCGTTAACCAAGAGGTATTGTGGTTATTTTACTTTTTATTTTAATTTTCTAATAGAAATGCAATCCACTAGAATAATAATAAACTACAAGGACCAAAAATGAATTTTACTCACCCCTCCCTTGATCCTGGCTACAAAACCCTACTTTGTCCCCTTTTGTTCCAGGTGACAAACTCCGACGACTCACAACTTCGGCAACTGACAAACTTCGACGGAAAAATGGTAAGGTTAATTGAAACAGAGAGGATGGTGGAGATGATGGATAGATGGAGATAGGTTTAGATTTGGATTCTCGGCCACCTCCATTCTCCTTCGCTATGAACCTAAATATGTTGCAAAATTGGTAACAACGATTGAAATAGAGAGATGGATGGAGATGGGTTTTTTATTCAATGTGGGTTTCGATCCATGTGTGTCTCGATCCTTGATGTGAGTTTCGATATGAAAACGGGACTGAGAACAAATGGATGTGTATGTATGTGTTTGAAACAGAGAGGATAGTGGAGATGTTGGATGGATGGAGATGGGTTTCGATTTGGATTCTCAGAGATAGTGGGACTGCGAGGTGGGAAGGGAGAGGAAGCAACCAACAAAGGGATTTCAATGGAGATGGGTTTCGATTGGAGCTGACGTCGGAGTGATCACCAGGAAGCAGATCGGAGCATGATCGGAGCAAAGGATGGGGTGCAACCCCTTGTTGTAATCGGAGGAGGTCACACCTCTATTTTAGTCATTTAATGTTGTTGAGGCCGAAGAAGGAAGCTTTAGTCAAACATGGAAGTCTGGAAGGCATGTCCAGGAACGAAAGGGGAGGGGTGGTTTTTTTCACTAAGAGGGTGTTTGTTTGAGCTTATCAAAACAACTTATTGACTTATTCCGGTGTGGCACCGGTAATAAGTCATTTTGAGTGTTTGGGTAAAATAACTTATCCGGTGCCAAACCGGAAATAAGTTGTTTTCTAAGAAGTAAATTTTTTTAACTTATCATAGTTTTATAAGCACTTTTTCACACCGGTAATAAGTTATAAGTCAATAAGCTCATCCAAACACCCCCTAAGAATGAAAGGGAAGAGGTGGGTAAATTTCATTTTTGGTCCTTGTGGTTATTATATTTTTAGTAGATTGCTTTTCTAATAGAAAATGACCATAATACCCTTTTGTTAACGAGATTTTTTGACGGTGTTAGTTATTACGGACCTAAACCACAAACTTTTGCATACCAGGAGAGTTTTCTTGCAATCAACTTTTTATAGAAACCAAACCGAAAAAAAAAACCACAGGGACCAAATTTGCCGTTTACTCTATTTATATTGATTAATATGTTTTTTTTTCATTGTATATATTATTTAAAATCAAAATGTGAATAAAAATAAAAATAAAAGATTAATAAAATATTTGAAAGTATTATTTTATAACAAATTAGACGTGGGAAACGAAACAACATAAATTAAGAGAACTACAAATTAAGATAATAATGAAAGATGTTTGTTTAATATCCTCCTGCTAATTTGGTGTTTGTTTGTTGAAGTATGGTTGGACTTTGATCATTTTTTGGTTTTAAATAGTCTACCAATTTTAGTTTTTTTTAGTATTTTAGATCAGAGTCAATTTAATGTTTAAATTTATTCTTTATTCATATACGATCAGCTATTATGTTCTTTTATGATCTCCTTACGTATTTGATGAATAATTTCATGCAAATGCAATATCCTATCAATGACAACTAGTTTTTATGCAATAATCTACTCCATTAGAAGTTAAAATAAAATTTTAATGACACATACGACATGAAAATATTAATTATTATAAAATATGATATAATTATCATTTGTGATAAAAACATGGATAAATAAGAAATCCAAGTCATCAAAAGATAAAAACTAATTTTTGTATCAATTACAATGTAATTTGAGTAAAAGCTGATTACCGACAGTCCCAATCAGTCCTACATATAATTCGTCTTTAAGAACAACTATCAGCTAATCAAGCATATTCTATAAATTCATTCCAAATTGATTTTTGAAATATTCGTATTTTTTTCTTATGATGCATAAATACACATATAAATAGTAATTGCATAAGAATTTGGCCGGTATTGAATACGTACTAGTAAAGATTGTATGTATTCTTTTTTCATTTTCGTGTATACATCAGTGTTGTGTTGAGTCTGATTGATATCATGTTTTTTAATAAATTTTGCTTATCTTGATTTTTAGTAATATTAACTCCCAACCCCTGTATTCTTTGATCTTCATCTTTTTCAAGAAATTAATTATGGTCAAAACACGAACACCCATATGATTATGAAAGAAGTTTATGAAATGCTTTCAAAAAATAAGAAGCCTCTAGAATGATTATGAAATTACATTTTCATTTACAAATAGTTGTAAATGTTTTATTATGACATCATTTATGTAAATTAGAATGAGTAGCCAAATATAGAATTAGCCAACAAGAAGAATTTGACAATGCTACAAGTAGAGATCATTTACAATTCCATTAATTTTTACATAAACAATGACTTGTAAGACAAAAAAAAACAGTTCTAAAAGTGGGGAACTTCTATTTCAGTAACATGTTACATGATTTTTTTTTCAAAATGAAATATAATATTTTGAAAGTTTTGGTGCTCAAATTTGACTACACTCTCGTGATTACTGGTTTACCCGAATGGTAAATATACTCAATTTTAAATTAATTTTACTTGACTATGATCTCGATTAACCCATCTTATAATTTTCCAACCACATTGTACCCACGTTTCAAGTAACCACCCAACAACGCCTCAAATAAAATGTTAGCTAACGTGCACTGGGGTCACCTCACATGTATTGTTGTTGCAATTTTTGGTGGAAAAAGACACCATCCCACCCATTCTTGTATCAAAATGAAAGCATACGCAATTCCTAATGAAGTGACATTGATATTTATGAATGTGAATAACACCTATATCTTGAAACCAATTAACAAATTCAAGAAAACCTTTCTTAGAAACCTTGAGATTCTTGGTTAGAATCTAAGAAACATGCAAGTGATTTTTCACACAGTTTTTGTGTTTTTATAGCTGAAGTCTGGGGCACGATACACCCCTTTTCGTGAAGGTTTAACGCCATATCCATCTTTTTCTGCCACTATTGCCCTCGAGATTAAGTCATCGAGCTACTTTTGGTTTCTAATCCCTTAACCTTTCTTGGTTAAAGGCTTCAACTCATCATCTACGCTATAGTGTGACTTTTTGTCTAGCTCAAAAACATATCTTCTCTGGCATTATACATGCCATGTTTGCATTTAGATGACTTAGAAATCTTCATAGGTAGTTTCAATTATAATTACTAAATTTCAAATTCTTGATTTCCTTTATTTTTATCTTGAGGTCATACTCGTGTAGGGAAGTCAAAAACTTTTCTACTCTAATTATTGAAGTGCTATTAACAATCAGAGAAGTACAAACTTGAAACACACAGATACAAGATCTCCACTCAACTAACAATGAACTTGTACATGAAAACTGCAACACTAATAAGTGGAAAGGCAATTATCTCAACAAAAACTCCTATGTGGCTTATCGAAGCTAGACACCAAGTCAACCAAACAAAAACATCTTAAAGATGAATCCCTATCAAAATATTTAAAAGTTAAAATCACGATAGATATTAATAGTTTAGTATATTAAAACCGTTAAAAATCAAATAATAACAATTTTGATATACTAGATGCTCATGACTCATGATTGAATTCAAAACTTGTAGCCTTGACAAAAATCAATCCTAACATCAAATGATTATTTAAGATTCCATCAATGTTATGTTATTATCAAAAAGATCTAACTTTTTAATGGAACTTGAATGAAAGTCAATGGAAGTGTGGGGTTAGGATTAGGAACTTACACCTAAACATTTGTAACAAATTGAATTGGACCCATCATTTATCATGGGGTGTTTTGGGAAGTTGAAACCCCATTCATTTATTTGATGTTATATTTTTCATTTTGATATATATAATATAATATAATAAAAAATTAAAATTTTAATTTAATAATTATTTTTTTTGATAAAAATAAATAAATAGCATAGAGTCAAAGAAAGAATTACATGTTATAATTGTTAATGATAAATAAAACTGATTAAAAAATTTATTTAGAAGGATGTTATAATGTATTTACATCTCTTAGAACTGAAAAAAATGTAATATTAAGTTGTTGTCAGTAATAAATTTTATAATGTCTGGCAAAAATGGTTCTGATTTTGATTATTTTTTGAAAGGCAAATATATTAAAAAATAAATGTAATACAACAACCGGGAAATCTATGAGGAGAAGATTTGCGAACGAAAGAGAACACAAACTGAACACCATCGGAAACAAAGACAACACCAAGAAAATAGACAAAACTAAGAGAGGCTCACGAGACAGAGTACATAGGAGAAAAAACCAAGTCGTCAGCGAAATTGACCGATTATTGCACCTAGCCGAGATCCATGCGAAAGATTGAAACTGAATTTCGCCAAGAATATCACCACAAGCACGACCTCTTTGAAGATCTGAGCATTCCTATAATTCCATAGAGAATAAGCCGTAATCCAAACAACAACTTGCCAAACTCCCTTTGACGAGGCCGAAACCAATCTTCCACCATCGTAAAGAAACAATATTCCACCATCTAAAAACATTTTTCAAAGTAATTGAAGCAACCTCCCAATCGTAAAAGTATTTTTAAGGTAAGAAGGACATAATCAGAGAGTAGGTATGTAACAAGGTTAAATATTTATAACTTTAATCAAATGATTATTTACTCAAGTTGTTCTTAGAGTTGTAATATTTACTTTTAAAATAAACATCCAAACACTCTTTTAAAAGATTGTTTTTTTTAAATTGTTTAAAATAAAATGGTTTGCATAATAACTTATCCAATTCAATTGTTTTTAAATATTAATTAATGAACCACTTGGGTTGTAACACGTTGGTTAAGTTTTTACAAGATGTAGTGAAAAATTTCATCTACCCCGGACTCCAATCTAAATGTCGTCAAAACCATTATGGTCATAGACTCATATAGGCTCACAAGCAATGATTCCAGACCATTGATAGTCGTCCAGGGGATTAGTTTTTTTTTTCTTTTTGAATAGTGGATATTTTATTAACACTAGTAAAGAGCTGGAAAGAACAATACAATACATAAATTGCATAGATGGGGTTTTGAAGCCACCCCACCAGTTAATACAATTTTTTTGGCTCCTATAACTCGCCCAAAAATACAAATGTGTAACAATATTGTCCCATATCATAGTTTTTTTGGGCTTCACCACGCCAAACAACACCCCATTCCGAAACGACTAAACGTGCCAAAACGCCGTGTATATGACTGCATCTAAACAATCAATTTCCCCTTTCTTCAGCCTCAAATCCTTCATCCATCCTTTCCCATCAGTCGTGTTATTAAATATAGAGATATCAATATTCCACCATCGACCTATGTTCCTCCAAACATCCCGGGCCATAGGGAATCCAAAAAACAAGTGGTTAATCGTTTCAATCTCCCCATCACAAATCAGGCAAATCACAGACGGAACGTCAATGCCCCTCTTAACGAGATTATCTCTGGTAGGTATTTTATTATTCCCAACCTCCAAATGAGGATGTTGACCTTGAGAGGCACCAACTTATTCTAATTGGTTTCGGCTTGATCATTTCCAACGCTTTGGAATCAATAAATTTCCTAGCGGAGGCCACGGAATACTCTCCCGCACCATCCAAAGACCACCTCCATCGGTCCCTTTGACTAGAAAGATGTACATTATTAAGCCTTTCCTTTAGATTCGTTAATTAAGCCATCTCTATCCCTCCTCTGGCGTAGAGCTCCAGTCAGATAATCCCACTCAGTCTTCAACCTTGGCCATTAGTCAGATGTACATTAGTTGTTGGACGTACAGTGGCTCGAAACCTGTGGTTATCCAAAAAAAGTTAATTAAGGTAAATACAAATAATATTCAATGGTGGAATAAATAAGTCATTGATCTTTAAAAAAAAGATACAAATCCTTGATTTGTAATAGAGTTTTTCCAAATACACCCTAGTTTACTACACCAAAAAAAAGAGTCAAAGTAGACATATACACTTTTAATTTTATTGAGGGACATGATATAGACTAGGGTGTATATGATAACACCCTTTGTAATATATAACAAATGAATAATATGCAAATTTTAAAAATTTAAAATAATTTAGAGAAAATGTATAATTAATAAAAGAAAAAGAAAAAGAAAATATCAATCTAGAAAGAGTGGGTTATATTTTGGCATATCTTAATAACCATGCCACATGCCATACGCTATCTATATGGTGAATGAATATAACATGTACCCCACACGCTTTAATTAGCGCTTGCTTCTTGCCAATCCTTAACATGCACCGCCCACCCAATACGTTTTCTTTTATCGCTATACTGTTTTCGTAGGGTCTTAGAGCATCTCCAACAGTTATTGTAAATTTTTTCTAAAATAACATATTAAAAGTCAAAATCTCTATAATAATTTGCATCCAACTCCAACAGCTACTCTATTTTAGCAACTTTATCATTAACAATATTAATAAAATATTTCATCATTTAATAAAATATTATTTCTCTCTTCTATGCACTTAACTTCAATTATTTTGATTGGTTGAATATAATTAAATATTGTTTCTCTCTCTTCTATATATTTTTAGAAATTCTCTAAATTTAGAGATTTTTCTTCTCTTTTTTCCCATTTTTCTATTTTAGCAATTGATATAGCATAGCTGTTGGAGCACTTGAATTGCTAAAATCCCTTATTTTTCTATTTTACAATAGTTGTTGGAGATGCTCTTATCTTTTATTTTTTATATTAAAAATCTTTTCTATTTATAGTATTTCTTTCAATAGTAGTAGGTAAACTGTACAAAAAAACATTTATTTTTAAAATTTTTATTTTTAGTAAACATATTTTCAAATTTTACCTTAAATTGTTTATGATATCCGATGTTTAATTAAGGATCTATGGTTTGAGAAAAATTTTAATAAAAATACGTTATATTTTACTTGTTTTATGTCATTATCATCTCAATATTAAATATTAAAATAGACATTTTCCAATCATATACCATTAAATGTCTTTTAAATATATTTTTTATATATGAATTGAGTAAAAGCATATTCTAAATGATCCTTTTTTTTTTGTAAAATTGGTAGAGTTTTATTCAGTAATATATAGAAAAGGGATATATTTAGAATAAGTCTTGATATTATAACTTAAAGATCATGTGCTTGATATGTAAAAGTCAAAGTATGATTAGATTATCTCAAGTGTTAGTTAAAATGATTTTATAAAAAGATATAACATTTTTATTTTATATATAATATATTTGGAATAACTAACAACGCATATGAAATATGCAAGGATTTTTTTTATTTTTTTTAATTTGAGATGAATATTGAGTATAAGAAAAATATATCCTCCATAACCATATCTTATAAGAAGTTGCAAAACATTTATTTCTAAATTTATAATTCTTTTTATGTATACGTATATATTTTGGTTTTTTAGGTGTTGAAAACGTGATCCAAAATTTAGGTGTTGAAAACGTGGTACAATTAATACTACAATATTTACATTTTAAGGGATTTACTTATATTTTATATGTTTGGTAGATATTATAGCAATAAGTCGGGTTATGGTGCAATGTGTTGGGATGTTCATTGATGGTATAACCACATAGATAGGATATAAAGAGTGGGTGTGTGACAAATTTTGATCTTGGTTAATTACCGTTTGTTGTCATCTTTATTATAATTTTCTAATCAATATTATTTTTCTTAATAATTAACTAACTTTAACACATTTATGTTGGCAAATTTTGTATCAACCATTAGTAAAACGCGTACATTATGTTGATATCTTTTCACCTATTGTCTTAAAAGAGGCCTGATCTCTACAAAAATCAGTAGGTAGATATCAAAATTTCAACTCATTTTATTATAAATGAGTTAATTGATTTATATTTTACCTCTAAATAATTAAATGCAAAATTGACAAATTAAATAGCTCTAGATAATCGAATAAAAAATTTATTAAATGAGAATTCAGACATAATTTTTTTTTTGACAAAATCATAAATTGTTTACTAAGAAAAGTGTATTATTATTTTAGTTATATCATTTAATAATTATACTTAACACGTCAACCATTTATAAAATTTTAAAAAATATGCTAAAAAAAGTATTAATAGACCAACCGTTCACACCTATTTTTGGTCATACTAAAAAAGTAATATCTAATTTTGAACAAATAATAAAATATCATAGGGTTTGATTATATCAATAGTGGAAAGTAAGGTGTTAAGGGAGTACTAAATTGTAAATATCCCACTAAAGGGCTAAATTGAAAATGGAGCGGTAACAACTAACAAAGTTTGGAAGAGACAACCACAAGGATTTTGGCGTACTGATTGAGGTCCTGAAAGATGTGATGGAATATCTCATCTGTCTATGGTTTGAATCTAGGCGTACACAACAATTGTGGCCACTAAGTTTATCATGGCTGATGCATTATAGTCATAATTTGTCGGAATTAGTTCAGGCATAGTCTGGGATATCCTTCACAAAAAAAAGTTTGGAATAGATAATGAGAGGTTGAGGGACTGTTTTCGGAGCACGTTTTGGAGATTCCATTAAAGCATGAACAACTCTAAACTATTAAAGTATGAACAACTCCAAACTTTCTGTTTTCTTTATTTATAGATTTTGTTAAAGATGCTCTAAAACAATCAAAAGCCCAGTAAGATGATGCATTTGGGGTTAGCCAATGACCCAATTTGGGTTTGACTTCCGGATGGTGTTATTTATGTATTTGTGTTGGTTATTTATTTGGTGAGGTATGATTACATGCATGTTTATATTATACATTCATGAAATGTGGTATTATATATGTTTCTATGCATGATATATGTTTTACTTGATATAAATCATATCAACATGATAATTATGGAGTTGGTTATTGGTGCTTTGCATGAATGGTGTTTTAGTTTATGTATGTGTTAACCAACTCGGATGTCGATAACATAGACAACCTAGGAACTGTAGAGGTGATCGACAATGGTTGGGTAGAGATAATTTGAGCCAATGGTAAGGTGAACCAATAATCCATACTATACAACAATTTTATGAGATTTCAAGGTGTCAATGTTTTTAATAAACAAAGGTGAATGTTTTCAATAAGCGATCGTATATGCATGGCAACATTGGAATATGGAGTTTGCGTACTCAAAAGCAGGAATCTCGGAATCTCAGAGATAGACAAATTTTAGTCAAAATTTTTAGCTAACTAGTTATATACTTCTGAAAAGCAGGAATACCAGAGATAGACAAAGGAAAGAGTAAGGTCTTGGCTTGTTAGACCTATTATCACTAGTTAGGAAACAGTGTTTGTTTGGTGTATCCATTGAATAGTGGTTTGAATCCTATCTTAGTTTGGTTTGGGACAAATAAATTTCTGAATACTTTTATGTGTTTTACTTAGGCCTTGTTTGTTTTTTCATTTTAAGCTCTTAATCACCACTTATGTCTGATTCCTTTAGACGTTTCATAACTATTTCAGAACTGAAATCATACTTTAGACTTTAGCACCTCTTAAAAAACAAACGCCACCTTAATGTTAAGAATTCTCCTATAAGATTCATAGTTTTATTGGGTATTGGTGATTGTTTTTATGGGTTATATGGAGGAGTTTGCTTGTATATGTATGTTTTTTTAAGAAAGTATAATGTACGTTAACAGCGAACGTGTGAGTGTTACAGAAAAAAAAAACTATCTTTCTTTAATAGTTACTTGATATGTCCAATCGGCTAATTTTACCATCTCTAATGATGTGTTTTCGAATTTTGTAAGGAAAGAAAATAAAAGAAAGAACATAAGAGAAAGAGAAGAAAGGAAAAGAAAAGAAACAAGAGAAGAGGAATGAATTCTTTTTATTATTTGTGTGCTTGAGGGTAAAGGAAAGAAAGAAAAAGATAAATTTTCATGTTCTTGAATAGTAGAAAAATGAAAAGAAATATCATTTTTACAAATATACTATTTTTTTATTTTATGGTGGAATATATTTGATGAGTGTATGTGTAATTTTGTAAGTATTTTTGATTTTTATAAATTCTTTCCTCCCATTTCCTCCGACGTTTGATAGAAAAGTTTTAGAAAGAAATTCAACGTTATTTTTCTTATATCTCTTTTCTTTTCTATCTTTAGAAACTCGAGAATATAAGATTTTTCATTTTCCTCCTACTTTTATCCCCCCTTTTTTTGTAAAAAAGGAACTTGAGAACATAGCGTAATAGTAGGTGCCATCTTTTCAAAACATCCGAAACAATATAACTTTTACATGACGAGTGAAAATAATTGAGTCGTAAAACTAAGGGGGCGTTTGGTTCTGGTAAAGGAATGAAAATGGGAATGAGAATGAAAATGACAGAGAATGAAAATGAGAACGAATTTTCATTCCCCCCAGTTTAATCTGTAATGAAAATTTAGGGGGCGTTTGGTTCGCAGAATGAAATCTGTAGGAATGGAATCTGTCAAAGGAATTGGAATCTGGAAGGAATTGGAATGGAATGTTATCAAGTTTGACCAAGTGTTTGATTTGCAGGAATGGAATGTAAAAATTGGAATCTGTCTGTTTGGTTTGCAACATAATTGGAATTAATGATGAATAATGACAAAAATACCCTTTATTGTATTTATATTTATATTTATATTTATATTTATATTTATATTTATATTTATAGAGGGAGGTTCTTCTACACCGCAGTTAAAAGTTACACCCCGTGCACCCAATCAAAACCGCCCACTATATAGTGAATTTCATAACATAATTAATGGGCCCTAATTTCATAATAGAAGTTTTGGATGGAATGGATTTCAATTCCATCTCATTTAGGAAGGAATAGTGAAATCCTTAAATGGGGGAATGTTTGGAATTCAATTCCATTCCTGAGGTAACCAAACTATGGAATGGAATTTGGTCAACGGAATTGACCATTCCAATTTCATCAGATTCCGTCGGATTCCGGCAAACCAAACGCCCCCTTAGGTTTCTGGGGGAATGAGTCTATTATATATTATATACAATCAAACAGTTTCTTTTATTATTATTTCCATTAATTTCTGATTAAAACCTCCAACCAAAGACACCCTAATAAATAGTATGTAATTTAAATTAGGATTTGGAAAAAAAAAATTAAAGGTAAAATTTCCATATGGAAAATAATATATTCTAAACATAATAATTTGAAGCAAAAAGTCAAAATCAAATATCATAAGAACTTTAAAATATGGAAACTTTTGCACGAAATATCTTTTAAAAGATTTTATGGAGTTGTAAATTTGAAAACAATAATTCAATTTTGGAAAAATTAAAATAAAATCAAAATCCTAGAGAAGTTGCGTTGCACTTAAATCTAAATGTTTAAATAAATTTTTTTTAACGATTTTATTTATAAACTGAGATAAAAATTTACTAGACATGGTTTGTTTTAAAGAAAATATTGTGAATAAATAGTTTTTAAAGTCAAAACTTGTTGAAAAAATATTTGTTCGTGGTCTAACAACCACATGGATTGAAAGAAATATTTGTGGGTGCCTAATCTCGCCTTTTCTTCGTAATAAAAAATGTGTCAATGTTTAAACTTTAATACTTTTCGTTGGTTGGGAGGGTATAAATGTTACTTTATAACAGACTTGATACCTTATTTAGCAGACGTAATTTTAAAATTATAAGTGTAAGTATATAAACAAAACAGACAATATATGATACAGTTGACTTGAAATATTACATAAATATAGAGAATGACATATTAAAATCCCAAGAATCACCAGAATTTTTTTGGTATTGTTAAGGCTATGTTTGGCAAAAATAAGCTAGCTTATAAGCTGACTTATAAGCTAGCTTATTTTCAGTGTACACGTTTGGCAAACCATAAGCTAGTTTATTTTCAGTGTACACGTTTGGCAAACCATGAGCTAGCTTTATAAGCTAGCTTATTGAAATGTTACTTGGAGTAGCGTTTTAGGAGCTTATTGTCACATTTTCCAATTATAACCCTCATTAATATTAATTACTATTTTTTAATATACCCTTTTTAGTCATTTTACATTCTTATACGTTAGGTTTGCCAAACATGATTTTTTTCATCAGCCAGCTTATCAGCTACCAGCTAGCTTATAAGTTATCAGTCATCCGCTAGCTTATCAGCTACCAGCTAGCTTATCCGCTAGTTTGCCAAACATAGCCTAAAACTAGAGTTTTGCCTTTTCATAGCTAATTAGCTAAAAAATGATCAATACCATTGCTTCGATCATTTACAACCACTTAGATTATATTTGGCAAACTAGCTGATAAGCTAGCTTATGACTGATAAGCTAGCGTATGACTTATAAGGTAGCTGATGACTTATAAGCTGGTAGTAGCCGATAAAATTACGATGAATAAGTTATGTTTTGCAAAAACTAGCTTATGAGCATGTGAAATGACCAAAAAGAACATGTTTAAAATAAATAAATAATATTAGTTATGGGTATAATTGGAAAAAATGTCAAAAAGCTCCTCATAAGCTACTCCAAGTAGCTTATCGATAAGCTAGCTTATAAGCTGACTTATAAGCTAGCTTATGTGCATCCAAACGATTACTCAGAAAATAAGCTAGCTTATAAGTCAGCTTATAAGCTAGCTTATTTTTTCCAAACAATGCCTTAGTCAGTTGTCCATGAGTTTTCCACAAGATTTTTATGATAATTGATTATGAAGAATAAGATGCATATGAACCTTTCTTCTACCTCAAGTATTAGAGTAGCTATTTTAAGATACTAATCATTGACAAATTGATTACCCTAAATCTGAGATCTTATACAAATTGTATTCTTATACATTAAAAACCAAATTATTTCAGGCAATCAAGAGCAATGCATTCGATTGCCACCTAAGAGCATCTATAACAGATTCTCCAAAACAGAGAAACGTAAGATTTTGAGGATTGTAACCTACTTTTTTGCTCTAAAACATCTTTCATAATTTTTTTAAAATGGAAAAAGAGGAAAGAGAAGCTTATAAATATCCGAATTTACAAGTTCTCAAAAAAATTATTGCTAAGAGAAATTATTTTTTATTGTTTCTCCAAGTTGATTGTATTATTAATTTATATGTATTTGAAACTTTATTATGATATTAAATTTATTGAATATTTTAATAATATAATTATTACTGTAATTAAAATGAAAAACCCATTGAAAATGATTTTTCTTTGAAGATTATGATTTTCAGGAAAAAAAAATACTAAAGAATTTGTTAGAGATGCCTAAGGGGCTGTTTGACAATTGCTTAATGGTTTGATGCAGAATATTAAGTCTCTTATGATATAATACAAAATGAAATATAATTATTTAGGTCCATGTTACAAAATGATTCAGATGATTTTAGAACTATTAAAAGTCAAACTTATTTTTTACCAAACATTATTCACCTTTTAGGAATTCAAATCTGTTTTTTAATGAAACTGTTAAAGAGGTAAACAATCCGCCCTTAATTAGAAGAGTATAACAACAAACAAAAGAAGTAATAACAAACCTTATATGTCAACTACCATTTTTTAGATCTCATTTGAATTTAGCAATTGTATAAGGTACTTATATTGAACAATTACAAACTTGGAGGAGGCAAAATAAAAATTCCCCATAGGTCTAATTGCTACACTAAAGTCGTCTCTTTTATTTCTCTCTTTTCACACACTCGTTTTGCATTCATTCACTACCACCATCACAACACCACCACCAAGAACAGACTCTCCTTCCTTCATTCATCCTTTTGGATAAAAACAAAACCCTTTTTTCACCCCCAATTTCATCTCCATCAATATACAGCTGATTCATATTATTTTATTCAATCTTTTTTTCAAAACCCTCAAGGAATCTATCAATCTGTCACCATCTGATGCTGGCCGTCCAGTTCAAACCGGCCTGGCTGGCTCTTCGCTAGATTTATGCTTTCATTACCACAATTTCTTTTTCTCTTCTATTCTATACAACGCATCCACTCAATCGGTGGTTTAATTCGTCAAATCTGCTGTTCTTCATCTGTCAGGTGTTCTTTTTCTTTCGATCTTATATGGGTATTTGATTCTTTCTATCAATTTCATTCTTATTCATACTGATCTGGATTCTGCGCCTCAAGAACCCTAGATTTCATCCGTTTCGATTTCTCTGAAAACCCTCAAATTTTAGCGATATCTTTGGGTATTTTTATGATGGGTTTTGGGGGTTTCAAGTTGTTGTTCATCTGGGTTCTGTTCTTATTGTGTTTATCACCATCTTTCTCCCAATTTAATCCTGCTGATAAGTATTCCATAGATTGTGGATCTCCGAGCAATACCAGCATCGGAAATCGTGTCTTCTTATCTGATAATTTGGCATCAAGTTATCTTTCAACCCCACAAAATGTTATCGTTGATACTTCCGCTAATTCAATCCCACAATCGGAATACTCACAGCTTTATAGAACAGCTAGAATCTTTAGCCAACCTTCAACTTACACTTTCCGAATCAGTCAAAGTGGTCGTCACTGGATCCGTCTCTATTTCTTCCCATTTTCTGCAAGTAATTACGATCTCACCTCTGCAACTTTCTCCGTTTCCACACGAGATCACGCTTTGCTAACCGATTTCAAATCCAATGGAGCTTCCGTCAAAGAATATTCAGTAAACATCACATCTGGCGATCTCGAAATCACCTTCACCCCTTCTGGAACTTCATTCGCTTTCTTGAACGGATTAGAAGTCGTTTCGGTGCCGGATCCGTTGATCGCCGATGACGCTACTTCCGTCAAACCTCCGACGAACTACCGTGGGTTGTTGAATCAAGCTTTCGAGACGATTGCAAGAGTGAATATGGGTGGTCCGATCGTTACATCTAGAAACGATTCGTTATGGAGAACTTGGGTTCCTGATCGGAGTTTCTTAATAAACCCTAATCTCGCCACCAATAAATCGAATATTCCGGCCGTTCGGTATCCCGACGGCGGCGCTACACCGGACGACGCTCCGAGGACCGTTTACGGTACGGCCGCCAGGATGGCGTCAGAAACCGACCCGAAAAGCAATTTCAACGTCACTTGGGAGTTTCCGGTGGATCGAGGGTTTCGATATCTGATTCGGCTTCATTTTTGTGATATTGTTAGTGATGCTGCTAATGAACTTTACTTCAATGTTTACATCGATGATTCAAGTGTTTTATCGGATTTCGATCTTTCCACAAAAGTGGGAGGAAATCTAGCGACGGCTTATTATGCGGATTTCGTCACACAGTCTATCGTAAACGATCAAATTCGAATCAGTATCGGGCCATCGGGCATCCGAGATGTGGACCCAAATGCGATTCTGAATGGCGTCGAGCTTATGAAGATGAATAATTCAGACGGTAGTCTTTCCGGTGGCGACATCCCGTCGGCTAGCCGCGGTTCGAAGAAGAAGAACGTGGGTGTGATCGTGGGTGTGGTCGTTGGGTTAGCCGCGGTCCTATTAATGGGTCTGGTTCTGTTTTTCGTTTATAAGAAACGAAAACAAGAACGGATTAACCAATCGAAGATGTGGACCCCGTTATCGACCAACGGGTTTTCACAAACGATGGGAAGCAAATGCTCAAACGGAACGACAATTAGCGCGGGTTCCAACTTCAATTACCGGTGTCCGTTTGCCGCTGTTCAAGAAGCCACCAACAATTTCGACGAAAGTTGGGTTATCGGGATCGGCGGTTTCGGGAAAGTTTACAAGGGCGTTTTGTCCGATGGTACGAAAGTTGCGGTCAAAAGGGGTAACCCGAAGTCACAACAAGGGTTAGCGGAATTCCAAACGGAAATCGAAATGCTTTCTCAGTTCCGCCATCGCCATTTAGTGTCGTTAATCGGTTATTGTGACGAGAAAAGCGAGATGATTTTGATATACGAGTATATGGAGAACGGAACGTTAAAGAGTCATCTTTACGGGTCGGGTTTTCCGAGCATGAGTTGGAAGCAGCGGCTCGAGATCTGTATCGGTTCAGCCCGTGGGTTGCATTACCTTCACACGGGTTATTCGAAAGCCGTTATCCATCGTGATGTGAAGTCTGCTAACATTTTGCTTGATGAAAATCTCATGGCGAAAGTTGCGGATTTCGGGCTCTCGAAAACGGGCCCCGAGATCGATCAGACCCACGTGAGTACGGCTGTTAAAGGGAGTTTCGGGTATCTTGATCCTGAATATTTCAGACGACAACATTTGACTGAAAAATCAGACGTTTACTCATTTGGGGTCGTTTTATTTGAGGTTTTATGTGCACGGCCCGTTATCGACCCGTCTTTACCACGGGAAATGGTGAATTTGGCTGAATGGGCGATGAAATGGCAGAAAAAGGGTCAGCTCGAGCAGATAATTGACGTCACTTTAAAGGGGAAAATCCGGCCGGATTCTTTACGGAAATTTGGGGAAACGGCTGAGAAATGTTTGGCGGATGTTGGAGTTGATCGGCCATCAATGGGAGATGTTTTGTGGAATCTTGAATACGTTCTTCAACTTCAAGAAGCGGTTCTTCAAAACGATCCGGATGAGAACAGTACGAATGTGATCGGTGAGCTATCTCCGCAGATCCACGATTTCAATCACGCGGATGCCAACACTGGAACAACGGCTCAATTTGAAATGTCGAGTGGGGATGATATTTCGGGGGTTTCAATGAGTAAGGTTTTCTCGCAGTTGGTGAAATCGGAGGGTAGATGAAGAAACAAACCCACGGGGGGAAAACGAGTTGAGGCTAATCGATTATTTTTCGTTTTTATTTTCAATATAGGGTTTGAAGAACTTGGTGTTTTATATGTAGTTTTTGGTGCTTCTTATGCTTTTATTTATTTATTATAAATGATGTAATGAGTAACTTATTTGATTATTTGATCTGTTTTAATGTTTTTGGACACCATTTGTGTTTAAATTGCTGAATTTGCTCTGCAAAATGGCTCGGGTTTGGTGTGTGTGCCATTTAGGTGATGAATGTGGTGCCTTATTCATTCAGTCAACTATGCTGATTGTCGGAAAATGTCACCAAGGAGTAAGCTTTAGAGACCGTTAAATTTTTGTTATTGTTAATGGCCTGTTTGTAGCAGCTTAATGGGACTCGCAGTTGAGAATCAGAATTTTATTACTTTTTCAAATCTGATTTACAAGAGCAGCAGTACATATATTTATACAGAGTTTGAAATCAGAAACTCCTGAATATGTGGAGAGTTAGCTCAACATTCAGTTGGAGATTGGTCTAACACTTGCAACTTATTCAGAAATGATTGTTAGGTAATGAACATTACTTAATAATATAGAAAATGGCTTATTCAGTAAGCTTTTAGAAGGAAGCTTTATGCAGAAAGCCAAGTTTTTTTCAAATCTGATCTTCTAATTAAAAAAAAACGCTCTTTCTGTTCATAAAAAACTATTCCAAACAAAAACCTTCAGAATCTATAAGACAGATTAATCAACACAGACAACTTTATCCATACAGGACTTTATGGAATACCAACCAAACAGCCCCCAAGCCGTTTGTATGGATTAAGCTATCTGAACATGTAAATGGATTAACCAACACTGATGGCCATGGCTTAGGCCGGTCATCAAAAGATCACTAGAGTACAAGCTTTATGCCAGATTGTTTATTGTTTTTTTTTTCCATTATACCCTGCATCTGTATGGATTAAACTGTCTGTATAAATTAAGCTATCGAACAAGAAAAAAAGAATGGGCATAAACATGATCTTCTTATTACTTGAAGCTCTTGGAGTAGACATAGTAACCAATATAACCAACATCAAGAAGATGAACAAGATTCAAGAACTTAAATACCAATTTTCACCAACAATACCATCATCATCATCATCATAACCTTAACGAAAACTAGACTATTAATCGAATCGAATATATACGTGTGATTGATTGATCATATTAAAGCAATCAAAATCAATCAATCAATAAAAACAAGTTACACACCTGATCAATCCATTCTCATTGCAATTCGGACACCTAATCGATCTCCCTTCTTCTTCCTCAAAAACCTTCCTGCTTCCATTGCAATTCGGGCATGGCACAAATCTTGCATCCCCACAAGCATCGCAAACAAATCCAGGATCGATAACAGGAAACCCCTTCATAAAATCAAACAATTTTCCTTCTTCATGAAGTCGTCTGATCTCATCAGCACCACCAATAAGCTTTCCTCTAATGAACAATTGTGGCAGACTGAATCCCTTCCCTTCAAACACACCCTGCAACTCCTTTCTGTAATCTGAATCCATTGAAATATCCCTTTCATCTATGAACACTCGAAACCCTTTTAAAATCAATCGAATTTGACAACAATCTTCATAGGTTTTTCTGATTCCTCTTAAACTTGTGTAGTACAAAACGATTCTATCTTCACAACCAGATAAACGAAAACCCAGATTGTTATTGTTATCAATTGGATCATTAACGACAGTAATCTCACTAACAGATTGAGTTACTGATGATTTGGGTTCTTTATTATAACCCAAATGTTTAGACGATAATGCCTTTTTATAACTAGAAACCAAATTAGAATCCATTTTCGATAACAATGATTCTTCAGATAAATGCTTCCATAAAGGCTTAGTATCTGAATACTCCACCAATTCATAAGGACCACCTAAACCAAATGAAACATAGCTTTTTTCCTTCGACCCATTGTTTATTTTCCCTTTGTACGAACTGGGTTGCTTCGAATTAACAACTTCAACGATATCGAATTCATCATCTAATCCTTCCATAAGCTCCCACGTGTTAATCACTGAATCCGGCGACGAAGCCGGATGTTCTTCTAAGGTTTTATCGGTGTCGGTGGTGGTGGTGGTGTCGTCGATGAGGATAAGGGAGCCGTAGGTTGTGGAAGTGAGGGATACGAAGTGATTTGAATCGCCTTTTCGCAGCGGCGGGTGGTGGATGAGTGGCGTCGGAAGAGACATGGTTCGAGAAACAGGGGTTTGAGTTGCAGATGAGTTGTAATAGTGATACTGATCTGAGAAAGGGGAGTAGAAATGGTGGGGGGATGGTGAAGAAGTGGAGGAATTGGAGGGTGGTGGTTGTGGTTGTGGTGGTGGTGGGTGGTGGTGATCGGTGAAAGGAGAGGCGGCGCTGGTGGTGATGGTGGTGGTGGTGAAGTTGTACGGCTGAGAAGGACGAGAAGCAGAACAACCCATTTGATGAAATTGAAGGAAGGAATTGAATTGTTTGATTGTTAATTTCAAGATTGTAATCTAATATTTTTGGGTTTTGATTGAATGGAAATGGAGATTTGAGAATGGTTAAATGGAGGTTTTCAGAAGGTTTTTCGGATGGTGGTTTTTTGGGGGGATGATTGATTGATGAAGATGAAGATGATATTGAAGAAGAAGAAAGAGAAATTGCGAATTTAATGGTGGGTTGTTATTAGTTGATACAAGCAATTGACTTAGCTTTAATTTTAGGTAATATTTTTTTTTTTTAATTTATGTTTTGATGTTGAAGCAAAAGAGTTTATTTTATTTTTAATTCTTGTTTATTTTAGATAATGTATTTTTATAACTTAAAATAGCTATACTTTTTAATATATTCTAATGGGTGTAGTGTGTCATAATTAAATGTTGTAAATCAATTGTAACGAGAGTATCTTTTGCTATTTCTGACATAATTATTAGCTGAATAATAAGTTATTGATAAATATAATAGTCATATTTGGTATAAAATAATGGTAAAATTAATTGAAAACACGTAAGAGATATGAATATGGGTGTAAATAAGTCGAGTTGAATAGTAGGTTAATTAAATCAGGTTTAAAAATTTAATACTGAGCTCGATTAACTTTTCATTGTAGGGCTCGAACATGAAATCGAATATTTTTTGAGTTATTAAGCTCGAGCTTGATGCTCGTTCATGGGTTCGAACTCGTCATTTAAAGCTTATTGGATGATTTTTTTTTGAAAGGCAATATATTAAAATAAAAGTAGCAAAATGCTAGAAAGTACAACACAAATACATAGAACTTAACCCACAAATACACTGAATATTACACCTGAGAATACCCAACACACAAGGACGATCCGACCACCCAAACCAAAAACTCGCAAACCACTTAAGGGCAGACACCCGGTGAATTAGAAAAAAGCCGACCTCAACCGTAATATCGAAGACGAAATCCCTGAAACCACGAACAACATTGGCCACTCTGCGCTGCCAGGTGATGGCAAAACGAGATGTTGGAGCAGATTATTGGGAACTGCCACAACCGTTGGAATATCATAGGTATAAGGTTAAGCTAGAAACAATCTTGCGACCAAAGACACGAAACCACAAGATACACCGGACCCAACTACGACCTCCTAACGATTACATCTACGGATCCGGGAGACTTAGCTACCAAACCTACGATCAAACCGCCCGAATCACCCATAACCAAAATGGGCCACGACTAAACCATTCCGGACCACCCAAACCAATATGGGCCACGACCGAACCCACTCAGAATTAGATCGAACCACATTCGAGTCACCCGAACCACTTCCAATCTCCAAAAGCGCGAGCCAACAAGCCTCGACATAAACCTGAAAACTATAGTGGCGAACGTCGAGCCCCACAGGCCATCACTATGAACCTCGACACCTACTTACCAACGACCCTAGGTATGATTTAGATAAAAGTAAAACAAAGTTTGAAATTGTATCTTATTTAAAATACTATTTGAGTGAGAATTTTTTTAAATGACTAGAAGGGTACTCGCGCAATGCAGCGAGATGCATTTTGATTTTAATGTTTCATCTTATTTATTTTTTCTGTTAATATTAGTAATAGTTTTATGTGATTTTAAGAAAGCAATATGTTTCATTTAAAAGTTTTATTTTTTATGTAATTTTTTTAATTATATTTTAATTTAGATTTAATAATGGAGTAATTTGTTTTTGCTTTAATAATATATAATTTTATAAAAATAATAATTAAGTATTATATTATAATTCAATGATTATCTTAATTATATTATAGATTTTTTAAAATTTAAAACGAGATGTTTATCCTATATTTGATTACGTTTATCCGTAATTTGTTAGACAAATTCAGAAATTAAGTTTTAATAGATTATACTTTTGCATAAATTATTTGTAATCTAAAAATTTAAGCAATATGCATTAATAAATAATACTTCATGCATAAAAAATAGTTTTTAAGAGTTTTTGTCAAATGCTTTATAATATACTAGAAGAGTACCCGCACAATGCAGCAAGATCCATCTTAATATTAATGTTTTATTTTATTTTTTGTTTCTATCTATCGATGCTATAATACGATTTTATTAGTTTTGAAAAAAGAGATTTTATTTTTTGTGTACTTTCTTTAATTGAGTTTTTTTTATTATAATTTAAGTTTAATAATGAAATAATATATTTTGGTTTAATAATATAACTTTTTTATAAATATAATAATTAAGTATTTTGTTAGAATTGAATGATTATCCTAATTATATGTTAGATTTTTTATATTTAAAATTAGATGTTTATCTATATAGTTAGTTACACAAATTTAAAATAAAACTTTAATAAGTTGTACCAATGCATGTATAATTTGTATATTTGAATTTTAAGTAATTACGCTTTAATCAATTGTACATATTACATAATAATATGTTTTTAAGAGTTTTTGTCAAATGCTTTATAATATAGTATAGATAGAAGGGTACTCGCGCAATGCAGTTAGATACATCTCAGTTTTAAGTTTCATTTTAATTTTTGTCTCTATCGATGTTCTAATGGTTTTATGTGGTTTTAAGAAAACGATTTTCATGTTTCATTTAAAAGTTTTTTTTATGTAATTTATTTAATTCAAAATTTTTATTATAATTAAATTTAGGTTTAATAACGAATATAACTTTTTATATAGATGTTAATTAAGTATTCTGTTAGAACTTTATGATTATCTTAATTATATTTTAGATTTTTTATATTTAAAATTAGATGTTTATCTTGTATTTGATCATACTTATCTGTAGTTAGTTACACGGATTCAGAAACGAAGCTTTAATAAGTTGTACTTACGTATAATTTATTTCTAATCTTGAAAATTAAGTAATTAACATTAAATAGCAGTACCTAAGGCTTAAAAGTTGTTTTTAAGAGTTTTTGGTCAAATGTTTTATAATATAGTATAGATAGTTATGACTAATTGAGTGAGATTTTTTTTCATTTAGTTATAAAAATAAGTTAGTTTGCTATTGTCGCTGGTACAAAAATACTCATTCCGTTCTAAAATAAGTGTCCACAATTGAAATGACACACAGTTTTAGGCATGTATAATTATTACACTTTTTGGTTAGCCAAATGACATCTGTACCTTTATTTAATTTGTCTCTATTCACGATTCTTAAGTGTTTATGTATTAATTAAGGGTAAATTTGAGATTTTGATTATTTAGTTTTGAAAATGGACACTTATTTTGGAACAAATATAAATAAAAATATTGACATTTATTTTAGGACGGAATGAGTATATAAAAAGGAATGTAATTACTACTTTGAGGAAAAAAAGTAATTGTTATTTTAAATAGAAATCAATATAAAATGTGGTGTTATTACATGCATTATTTACCCCCCAAAATGAGTTCATACCTTCTCAACCTCTCATATTTTTATTGATTGTGTTTCCAAACTTTTTCTTTTAAACAAATCAAATTTTGAATTTTTAAAATTGAACAAGTAAAGTTTTAAACTTTTGAAAATTGAATAGATAATCTTTGAATTTTTTGAAATCAAATAAATAAATTCTTAAGTTTAATAAAACCAAGAAAACATAAACAAACTTGCATGTTTTAAGTGATTAGGTTTTTGACTATTATTTGAAGGAATAAATTCTTACGTCTATAAAATGAAATAATTTTATCATTTTTTTTATGTATTAATAAATCAGTAGAAAAATACAAAAAATCAATAAAAACAAAAAAAAAAACAATTTTTTAACCACAAGGGTTGTGACGTCCTGGTTGAGATCCTAGGGAATATGGTGAAATATCTCATTTGTCTAAGATTCGATTCTAGTCGTACATAACAGTTATGACCACTAAGTTTATCATGACTTATTTCTTCCAGTCAAATTTTGCTGGGATTAGTTTAGGGCATAACCTATGACATCCTTTCAAAAAAAGCACCATTTTTAATAACCTTTATTTATTTTTCAGATTTAGGTGATAGACATAAATGTTTATTCTCATGCTATGATTGTTATTTGAATATGAAAATTAAATAACTAACCATTTTTATTGGTTTATTATATTTCGCTACCGATCTAGATATATCAATTGAGAAATGATATATATTCCTTTCGTTTTATAAGTGTGAGACTTGGTTCAAGAAAATGTTTAGGTACTCAACCATTCAAAATATAGAAGTTCGTTGGGTTTTAAAAAGTTGAAAATTTTATTTGTTCGATTTTAGAAATTTCAAGGATTATTAAAATTTAGAAACTTAATCAATCAAAATGTGACAGTTAAGTTAATTTCTTTATTACTTTACTTTTTCTTATTCCTTTATTTAATATTACGATAATAGTATTTGACAAAAATAAAAAAGATACAAAAACAAGAGAAATGTTTGGATTTCATCAAATATTATTGTCTTTTATATAAAGAAGTTAAAAACAAGAGAAATGTTTGGATTTCATCAAATATTATTGTCTTTTATATAAAGAAGTTTCAAACACAAATCATGTAACACATTATACATATAAATTAATCAATTGAGATAGCGATGAAAATGATAAAGGTTTCATTCCATATTTATGAAGAATTATTATATTTCATTAATTATAATCAACTCTTTATATTAAGAAACAATTATAATATTTATAAAATCAGATATCAATCAGATTAGATGGATGAGTGAAATTGATTTGTGATTGAAAAATTCATCGGAAGATAATGTCATAAGAGCATCCCCAACAACATCTCCAAAATAGAGAAAACAAGGATTTTGGAGATTTTGAGCATTGTTTTTGCTCCAACAGCATCTCCAAAATGGAGAAAGCATGAAATAGATTACAAAAATCTCCAAATTTGAAGAAATTTGAGACATCTCCAAAAATGATTACCATGAGAGATAAATTATTTTTTATTATGTTCCACCAATAAGAAAAATGAAATTAAATATTTAGATAAGATAAATAATATTTTATTAGAAATATAGAATATTTTAATAATATAATGAATTGTAATCTTCAAAATGGAGATACTGTTAGAGTTGAATGTAACATTTTTTAGAAATTTTTGATCTTGAATCTCTATTTTAGAGAAAGTTATAGAGATGTTGTTGGAGATGCTCTAAGGATTTTTAAGATGTTTTGGTTGGGCGTTTTGGAAATTATTATATGATATTTAGGATGATACTATGCTGTTTAAAAAAATGCAAAATTCAATTTTTGCGTATAACAACAAAAGTGTTTTATCATTTAACGTATGTTTAGAATATCTTAAAAAAGATAATAAGATTTATTAATTAAAATGAAATTACTGGTTTAAGCCTTAAGGTAATGATTATTTGATAGAAAATCTATTTAGTGGTGAAATTTTCTTTACCCAAAAAAGAATCGGTACAAAAATAGAATATATTGTATTTTTTTAAACAAATAGATTACAAATATCATATATGGCCCCTAAATAAAATCAAGTGCAATTACAATCTTAGTCCTTGTGTTTCATGACTTCTTTTTGTTTTCGTCCCTATAATTAATTAATTCTAGAAAAAATGACTTGTGTCTGGACAGGTCCGGATTGGTCGCGGACCAGACCATGATATCATGTTCAGTCCAAACAGATCGTTGATGTTTAATCACTCCAAACTTATTTAAGAAGAAGCGGTTGTAGATCAGTTTTTTTATTAACCTAATATAGGTCATATTAGGTCAAAATATAACCATATCGAATTAGGCGAGCTTAGAGCTGGCAAAAAAGGAATCCAACCCGTCAATCTAACCCAAAATTAGCAGGTTGAGTTGAGATTTTCAACCCATTTAATGAAACGAGTCAAACCGCCTAACCTATTTATTTAAATAGGTTGGGTTGAGTTGAAATTTCCGACCTATTTACAACCTTTCAACTCTTTCAAAATATTATATTATATTATTTTTAATTAAATATCATTATTTAATTATAATATATATATTTTCAACATGTCTCTCCCTCTCGTAGTGAAAGTGAAACACGAATAATCAGTTCATCACGTCCGCCTTAAACACAACACTCCAACACTCCAAATTAAGTAGAAGTCAAGTTACTTAGAAATTAATGGTTTTCGGTGATATTTAAACAATTTATTTGCATTTGTGGTTGTGTTTTATTCAATCTTTGAACATTTGTTGTATTTGTCATAAAATTAAATAGTTTAATCAATTTCATTGCTTTTAACACTTTGTACGCAAAAAAAAATACACCTTAAAATCTTCTTACACATGTTTCCAACCTAATGAATTTAAGATGGGTCATTTTTGGTAAGTAGAATTAGTGATGTGAAATGAACCAGTAACCGGATTATGGTGCTAAACAAATAACTGATAAAGGATGTTGCTTGAAGTCATCTAATCTCTACAAGGCCTATTCCTCAATCTTTTTATGTAACCCCCCGCCTTACCACGACACAATATTGTTCGCTTTGTCCTCCTGCAGAGGTGTGCACACGGATTTGTTTCTGGCGACCTGGCGAGGACTTCCCAGGGGGTCACCCATCCTGGTACTACTCCCACCCAAGCACGCTTAACCACAGGAGTTCCAAGGTTTACTTATGAACCCATCATCACTCCTGTCCACGGCCGATATGGGATCTGCCTAAGGTGTTACAAACACCCCCCTTAGGGACTCATCGTCCTCGATGAGGTTTGCCCCACATCCCGAACGGCACATGAGCGACTCTGATGCCATTTGTAACACCCCGCCTTACGACGACACAATAGTGTCCGCTTTGTCCTCCCGCAGAGGTGTGTACACGGATTTGTTTCTGGCGACCTGGCGAGGACTTCGCAGGGGGTCACCCATCCTGGTACTACTCCCACCCAAGCACGCTTAACCACAGAGTTCCAAGAACCTGCCTGACGTGTGGCCCCAAAACGCGTTGTGTTTAGGAGGGCCAAGGTTTACTTATGAACCCAACATCACTCATGTTCACGGCCGATATGGGATCTGCCTAAGGTGTTACATTTTACTCGAATAGGAGATTTAAAGGTTTGCGTTCCTTCCCTACAGGCTACGAAAGGCTCATATATGCACAAACATGCCTAACAAAGTAACACATGACAAATGGTTGTTTTCAAGAAGCAAAAACACTTAACAAAGGCATATAGATCGTGCAAGACTCCATGCTCACATGAAGTTTCGTATTCAAGAGCACATGTTATACTCCATCTGTCACATCGTCAAATGAAGATTTGTTGGATTCATTTTTGCCTTTCTAGTTGTGCATTGTTCGATGCATTTTGGGATCTGTTATGGCTTGTGGTTGCTTGTTTGGCCTTCAAGTTGGGTGGGTGGCTGACGCGTCTCGATCTGATGGAGGGAAGTTTTTTTTTTGAATAACGGAATTTTATTAAGACTAGCAAGGCGCTAGAGAAGCAATTACATACTAGAAATAGCCAAAAGCGGGTTTTGCAACCACCCTACCCAATTAATATTTAAATTTCATACTCCTATTATGCACCCAGAAATACGATTGAGTAACAATATTATCCTACAACACCGCATTTTTAGGTTTCTTTGCATCGAATATTGTCTCATTCCGAAATTTCTAGAGTGACCACAAAGCTGTATAAGCAACCACTTCCACACAGTCTGTTTCCCCTTTCTTTAGTCTTATATCCTGCGCCCAGTCCTTCTAGTCTGCGACGTTGTTGAAAACAGGGACGTCTACGTTCCACCAACACCCTAAATTCCTCCAGATATCTCGAGCCAAATGACATTCGAAGAACAAGTGATTCACGGATTCAACATTCTCTTCGCATAATGGGCATAGTATGGAATGGACGTCTATTGTTTGTAGGTTTGATGCACACGATAACAAGTTCGACGAGCAAACAAGTTTAACTAATGAACAAGTTCGAACTAAATTTAAAAAATGATTTTCAGTTTTCCACTCAAGACTTGTTTCCAAAACTCTGATCTAATATCATTTAGGGTTTTTGATTTAAAAATAAATATGTTTTTAGTATTGAATTTGTTTTGAATGAATGTACATAGATTTGTTATGTATGTCATAATGTATGATAAATTAACTTTAAAAAGGAGGGTAAAATGGTAAGATTGGCCTTGTGTAAAGACAAGTAGGTCCACTTATTGATTGAAAGATATCTGTTGTTAAGGAGGGACGAAAACAAAAATGAAATTCAAATGATAAAAATTTGGTTTTTTAATGAATTGTAGGGATAAAAACAAAAAAAAAACAATGATGGACAAAAAGTGTAATTCACTCTATATCTAATTTAAAAAATATTTTTATTTGTTGTTTGATATTTATTGTTGCTTAGGGCATCTTCAACCCAAAATACTACAAAAAAATTTAAAAATGATGGGTTTTTTGAACACTAAAAAAATCCAACTTCGATCATACACTAAAATAAAAACACTAAAAACACTTTTAATAATAAAATAATATATTTATTTATTATTATACTATTTTATTAATTTATTAAACTATTAATCTTTATATATAATTAGAAATTTGAATTAAATATTACTATATAGAGGCCAAACAATTTGGACCTTTATATTTTATAGTCTTTTAGTGGTGGATTGAAAATGAAAAAAACTCTATTTTTATGATTTTAGTTATGGATTGGAGATGATCGTAACTAAATACATTTTAATTAAAAAAATTACGATAATAAATGCCACAGTTTTTAAGAAAATTCAGATAGTATTTTATTAAAATAATTTAAAATTCACAGAATATAAAAGTTTAACGGCCGTTGATTCCTCTTGATTATCATATTATATCACTCTTTCCATCAAATTTTTTAGTGATCGTTATTCCTTTTAAGTATAAATTAAAGAAACAAATAGGTTACGTAATAAATAAACACAAATATAGTTGTTAAATGAATTAATATTAATGTTATTAACATTTTTTTAATAATTATTAATTGATAAAAGAATAAAGTCTAATTGGAATACTTAGAAAAACTAAATTTTGTATTTAATTTGCCTCTACTTCGGTTTGACAACCTAACTGATAAGATATTCAAATTTAACAAGTTGTACTGCATGAAATAGTGTATGTATACGTTTTTGTTGCTTGAAATTGAAATAATCATTTAAATTACATTAGTGTGTTTTTTATATCTGAAAAAAGTGTTTGATTAAATAAGGGTATAAAATTAATTTTATTATTATTCGAATAATCGATTTTATTGTAGTCGATGTCAAATTGATTATTTGACACACAAGTAACATATCATCATAAGCAGATTACTAAGATACTAAAAACTTATTATAATTGTATAATCACTTTCATAACATGCATTGTAACGTATTTTGATCGTTGATTATATATATATATAAATTATGTCAAATATTGTGGATCAAAATCAGAATCAAAGAAATTAACTCGACATATATTCTATACTCGATTAATTTTCCTAGCAAAAGTAACTCGTTATACGTTTCCTAATTTGGTATTAGCAAGTGGGGAAGAGATGGTTTCACATGAGCGGTCTGTATAACTACAAAAACTTTGTTTGTCACGGGTTTCAATTTGTTTATCCTACTGAACCATCAACTTGTTTGTCACTTTCGACACCTCAACATGTTCGTTCAATATAACAAAAACAACAATCCTACCTCCTTTCAAACATAAATACTGAAAAAAAAGTTACAAGGATGTAAAAAAAATCTTTTTGAATTTTAGATCTAACAAACAACAAGAAATTAACCACATCTCCCCTTCTCGTACCATTGGTTGTTAGCATCTACTTAAAACTACAAGTTCTAGAAGTAATAAGATCTGACCATATACAATAGTCCGTATGGTAACAATTTGTTGTTCGATTCAAAGTAACACATTAATTGGGCATACTTTTATTTCAGATGAAAATATATTTGTTTGACGTCCCTTTCTAACCATATAATCGTTATCTAATCAATTTGTCAGAGACTTGGCCCGGGCCATCAATATGCCCTCTCATTTATCCTTTGGGCTCTTGCCATTACTGTTTTAGGTAGTACATCATTCTGAATTTCATAAAAAGTATTCGGTTGCTCTTTTTGGGAACACTTGGTATCTGCAAGATAGTTATATTCATTACATATTAATTTTTCATCTGTATTATTCCGAATATAATATATATATATATATATATATGTCATATTACGTTTGATGATTTCCATAAATTAACGCTTTCTTGCTGGTTCCAAACCAAGACCAAATTAATGCACCGGGATTAGACGACAAAAGTTTTTATTGTGGAATTTACACAACATTAATAACAGTTTTACCAAAATACCAATAAATTATGTCTAATAAATCATATATATATATATATATATACATCAATAAATAAATCATAATTCGTTGTTATTATCTTTAGATACATTTTCTGAATTATTACAAAGAAAAACAACAATAAAAACCCATACGAGGAGTTTGTCAAAGTATTGTAGGTCTACTTTCTATGATCCCTAAACCCCACATTATATTCTTATGGGGATTTTTATATTTAATATTTATAAAGTATTTAAATTTGGGAATTTAATTAAAATAATCATTTTTAAAAAAATTGTTTTAAAATGTACATTTTATAAAATATTAAGGGGGTGTTTGGTTCGCAGAATGGAATTGAATGGAATAGAATCTGTCAAAGGAATTTGACTTTGAAGGAATTGAAATTGAATGTTGTCAGGTTTGACCAGCTGTTTGGTTGACAGAATTGAAATGGAATCTGTTGAAAGAATTGGAATCTGTCTGTTTGGTTCACAGAATGTAGCTTTGGAATTAGAATGAAATTCCAGTAAATGACTAAAATACCCTTTTTATTAAATTTAATTTTTTAAAACTAAAATTAATAAAATAAAATAATTATTAATTACTTCAGTTTTTTTAACACTAAAAATAATAAGTTTTTTTTACAGCTAAAAACTGCATAAAATAGCTAAAACAGCAAAAATCATAATTTTTTTACAGCAAAAACGGCTAAAAACAGCAGAAAAACAGCAAAAACAACAAAAAACAACATCTGTTAGGGCAAGACATAGTTTAGTTGTTGCAAGAGATGATGGAGAATCTAACTGCTAGGGGTGAGCAAAAATTGAAACTAAACCGAAAAAAACCGAGAAACCGAAACCGAAAACTGAAAAAAAAACCCCGAAAAAACCGAGTGTGACGATGAAATCAACTACTCAATTGAAGGACGTGAGACGTAGTGTGACGATGAAATCAAGTCTCAAGTCTTACGAGTTATGACCAGACCATGTTGTTTTTCAAGACGTGCCTTAATATATATTTGTGTTTTAGTGTTCTGAATAATATCGTAGAATAATTTAAATACATATAAAATTATAAAACTAAAGAAGAACAATTTATATCAAATATATAAATCTTATAAGAAGATGATATCAAGAGTGCAAATGTTTTGACTAATATCGTAGAATAATTTAAATTCATATAAAGTTATAAAACCAAAGAAGAACAATTTATATCAAATATATAAATCTTATATAAACAATTTCACTATTCTATTCACTATTTTTTTTTTCAATTTTCAAAAAATTCATTCAATTCTTCGTGCATGGGAATATGAGTCATGATTTACCTATTTATGGTTTTAGTTTTTAAGTTCCAACTTTATGTCTATTTAAATCGAGAAATGATCGTATGAAAATAAGTGTTAAGGTGAAAAATATAATAAGGGGTTTAGGCCATTGATCACTTTTAGTCCCCAAACAACCCATGAATTGTGATTTAGAAAGGAATTTGATCAAGTTTATCTTATTAGTGTTGATCTAGTGGTTCTTTTCAATTAGGATTGATTCAAGAGTGGACATCTCTTTTTACCTTTCTTACCATAACTTTCATTCAGACTAGAACGCAACCGTATATAAGTCTTAGGTCTCGTACATAATTATCATATATTTTCAAAGTTATATATTAAAAAGTATAAAAAAACCCACACCTTACAAAATAACTCATAATAACACATGAAGACAAACACTAGAGTGGAGCCACAAGGGTTTACATGACAGCAAAGCCAAACCTTGACGTCATAAAGCAACATAACTTGACATCACGAGTTACTTTAACACCATCTGCAACTCACCACTAAAACCATTAAAAACACAAAAATGGAGGTATTTCCTTCTTCAACCTAACATTATAACACAAAAAAATGAAGGGAAACTTATTGGCCTCTATATTTGAAGGTGAATAGTGTATCACTCTAAAAAATTATATTAATATTTTATTCAACCTTTTCTAGTTTTATTTATAAATTAATAGTTTAATGCATTAAAAAATAAATACATATATTATTTTAGTATTATTATAATATTAAAGATGTTTTTAGTGTGTGGTTGGAATTGAATTTTTTTTTAGTGTTTACAGTGTTTTTAACGGTCATTTTTTAGTGTTTGGGTTGGAGATGTCCTAAGACAACTTAATTTTCGGTTTATGATTAAATTCCACCTTTTGTTGTGTTGTACGTATTCTAATTTTTTGTTAAAACATAAAGTATTCCAAAAATCTCTAAAATTATAAGGGTTGTGTTTGGTGGAAAATCATTAAAATAATATTTCTCTCTCATTCTTTTAGATATATAGAGAAATCTTTATATTTAGAGATTTTTTCAAAAATCTCTATTTTAGATAATGATATAGAGATGCTGTTGAAGGAGTTTAGAGAAGACAAAATGAGTTTTTCTCTATTTTAAAAAGGCTGTTGAAGATGCCCTAACGAGATTAATCGTGTCCCATAATAATTTAATTTGTTTCATTAAAAGATATTTTAAGTATTTAATAAGTAATTTATTAATATATTTAAACTATACATCAAATTAAATTTCACAAAAGAGGTAAAAAGAGTTTTGAGACCTTGGACCCCATGGTAAACATGTACATGGATTATAATGATGATTAATGTGGGCATCATTTTCAACACTCTTGAGAAAAAGGTAGACAACTCCTTATCATGCCAGCTTTACATGCTTTCCCATCATCATCATCATCATCATCATATAATTCAAAAGGGTTTTTCTTTTAAATAACTTTTTTGGTAAGACAGAAAGTACAAAAACTCATTAAGATTTCGATTCAATTTGAATTCCAATTAAGGTTATACATATTCAAGAGAAATTGGTTAATTGGTTAAGGGCGAGTCATAACCGATCGGTCCCTATTAAATCACTGGTTAAAGATTTACTAAGGTTTAATTGCTTATAAGTTATGACTAGTTTTCTTTTAGACGACACATGAGAGCTGAGAGCCTGACATGTGTCCATTGATTAACAATAATAAAACTGAAAATAAGAAAGACTAATCCGTTAAAATGGATTGGGCTATAAGAATCAGTCACATCTTTTTGGCTAAGGACTGTGACCGGTTAGGTAATAGCGTTTTTTTTTAACCTAGATAGGTTATAACCAGTTATGTGATGGTACTTTCGGGAAATAGTTTTTATATATGTATGGAATTTCAGTATTTCAGCACTTACGGGCAATAGTGAATGTGTCGGTGATCAAATGACATATTGTCTTTTATAATTGTATATTTGTATTTCATACACATCAGTTTCACCCATTATTGATATAAAGTTGATATTGACAAAAAAAATCAAGATTTCAATTCGGATTCACATACAAATGTGTACATAATGCCAAGCAAATACATCGTCATCATACGATTTGTTATTCATTAAATATTTACTTAATTTTTATGTTGTTACATCAAAGTAATAATTGTACTTTTAGAACGTGAAAGTATATTCTAAAGAGACAATGTTTTAATATTTTCTGAAACTAATTTTTTTTATAAATTAAATTGTTTGACAATTAAGAACCCAAAATAAAGTATAGATCACTAAATACTTGATCAATTTTGTATTGCAAGTGACCTCCATAAAATTTGTGCAAAAGATTTGTCATGATTTATTTTTCTTGACATATTTTCTGATGTCTACTCTGAGTTTTAAATAATTATGAATACAAATAAAATAAAGGTCCGACATATCCACCAACAAGTACCTAATGAGTTGGGAGATTTCTTTTCTTTGAACTTGTCAGAATATGTTTTATCAAACAAAAAATTACAACATTAGTTACATTATACAAAACTTTAATCATAAAACAAAGAGAATGGAATGTCACTTTCTATTCAACCTTTGCAATCACTTTTTACACTAAATTTGATGAAAGAAGGTTTATAATTTTTTTTAGATGCATTCTATTCGTATCCCCTTGGATAAGTGATATGAAAGAAAAATTCTAGAGATCGAAGAACTTTACTCCTCATTTTTTTCTACAGATGAGCGAGTGATAAAGATCACCGTGTAGTAATAGGTGCATCTAAGAGTGGACGCTCATATTTACCTTACATGATCACATTCGCGATCATCAAAATAGATTATTGATGAACATATTTTATCAGGTAAACACTTACTGGGAAAAAGTCTTTTCACTCGTTTATCAAGTAGGATTTTAAGTGACACCCGAAAGCGTTTACCCAATAGACACTAAGGTGCTTCGTTTACTCATCTATTTCCTTCTTCGAACTATAAAAACAAAGTTCACTTGAACCCATACAAAATGCCGAGCTCCAATCCTTTTGTTTTTTCATGCAATTGTACTCATTCGATGTGTTTGATAATTGTTCGATATCTACTAGATGTACTTTAAAGTTATATATACATGATTACAATCTCAATTATGTCAACAAAACCATATATGATTTTGTGCAAATGTTAATGTAAAAACATATGTGATTTTGTACAAAGGGTAAATGTAAAATCATATATGATTACAATGTCAATTATGTACAAAGGTAAATGTAAAATCTAAAAGCAGTCTTGTACATTGCTCTTTGGTCAATATGAAATTTTCGTAATGGGAAGCTTTTTGGAGTAACGAGTCCTAAAAAGCCGCTGATATGCGATACTATAGTAACCCGTTCGTTTCTCTGGTCACAATATAGAAGTAGAAAGGGAAATATATGGTGTTGTACAAATGTTATTCACACATGATTACAATGTCAATTATGTTATTTTTAATATATTATATTATAATATAATATAATATGTGACTCCTACGAATTATGTGATATAATAATATAATATAATATAATTTTTGCATCTACCAATTTTGCCCCTAACATACTTTACCCTTGATGGAAAAATAGATTTCAACTACCATGTATTAGTTTCAATGCCATCAATATAATATGAATTGATTTAACAAAAAGTGTGGCTATGAATCATTCATCTGTTTCTTTAAAGATACCACATTTTCATATGATCCCTCCCCTCTCCCTCTCTCTCTCTCTCTATATATATATATATATATATATATATAAAGAGATGGGGGGGGAGGAAGGATCATGCGAGAAGTTAAAACATTTTGTGAGAAAGCGAGAAATTTCAATATTATACAGGATTACAATTCTTTGGGTGTGTTTAATCATATATGATTAAACTTGTGTATCATGCATGCAATCATATATATTTGATATGGAAACTTCTCGCTTTCTCAAAAAATATTTAACGTCTCGTTTGAATCTAACCCTATATATATAGTTAGAGGTTCCAAGAAGAAACACCTTCATGATATAAAAACATTAGAACCTTATCACATGTGATAATTCATGTGAAGGACGTGGTGGTGTGTTGTTGTCGACTTGATCCGCAACCTAGGTCGTGTCAAAAGTCGTTCGTCTTTCTTATTTAAGAAATACAAAAACGGTAATAATAATGTATGAATAAATGATTCATATGTAAATCATTAATAAGAAAATGTAGGTTCACATATACATCTTTATATGTGAATAATTGGTAAAAAGGTAGGATAAAAAATATGGGGTCACGTACACAACTTCAAATAGATTTTTTCCGAATCACCAACGATTAACATAAGAATCATTAGTTGTTCAATATCTACCCCATGTACTTTAGTTTTAAGAAATATATATTCATACCGATACCGACTCGATGTGTATAATACCGGTCTGATATATATATCTGCACCATATACTTTAAATTTGAAGAACTATATACTCACTTGATATGTTCGATGAATTCAAATAACTTTAAATTCAAGGAATATATATTGCACTACTTTCAATAAGCATGTCTCCAAAGGAGTGTGAAGACTTTTGTGAAATTGGAGTTTATAATAGATCTTTGTGAAGTCTAAGTTTTTTTAATAGATGTTTCATGCATTTGTACAAGCTTGATGTGTTCGTAATCGCTCGATGTACATTAGATTTCAATATATTATCTCGACACATTCAATAAGAACCTCATAGTCACTCATTGCACCTTTTAAATTCAATATGTATCAGATCGATGTTTTCAGTAATTGTTCATAGTACCTGACTAATATATGCCCATTTGTTGCATTCTTCAAGATAAATGTGAAAAATTCCCAAAATCTCATTAATATTAATCGGGAACTAGAGTATCAATTTAGAACCTATTGATTGATTGGTTGAGAAGAAATTAGATATATTAATCGAGAACTCAAAGAACAAACTCAAAATGAACGAGAACGTTATGATAGAATGCAAAACCGAGTTATAATCCTAAAGGATGTATATGATAGAGCAGTTTGCGTAAAACTGAGTTATAATCCTAAAAAACATTTTGGAGAATGCAAAAATGATTACTTGTTCAATGAATAATTTTCAATGCACTTTCAAGATATTTATTTTATTTAATTACATGTTTTCAATTCGAAAAATGAAACTCAAAGAAATGATGACCTAATTGATTAAAGAAAACATATATCTTGAAAGTAAATTGAAAAATGAAATGTACCAAACATGTAGTCATTTTTGCATCACAATTGTCATGTTCCTTAGGATTAAAACATCTTTTCAACTGATCCGCTCTATGATAGACATTTTATCGGATGATAATCAACCAATAAAACACTATCTTTCTTAAGATCTTTGTAAAAACTTCCTGGAGATAATGTAATGTCTCTAGGAACCATCCGTTGGCTTTGTTATTTCTCCTTTTATAATGCGATCTTCCCACAATAATAAGATTAGAACTCATTCTGATCCACGTCGTCATCATCTTTATTGCTATCAAGATTGTATCGAGCACGTATCACACAATATTGAGCACCTATCGAGAATCAATGAAAATATGTAAAAAAACAATCAAAGGAAGAAAACCCTAACATGGAGACGTCAAGGCATGAAAAAGCACAAAACCTATAGTAGGACACCAGGAGAAGCAAATTCAGGTACACCGATGAGATGCAAATAAAACTAGAGAGGTTCTAATGGAGGGATTTGAGAGTTCGAACTTTTAGAGGGAGAAATAGAAGAGAGGGAGGGGGGGGGGGGGGGGGAGAGAGAGAGAGAGAGAGAATCGCGAGGACGTATGTTTACCTTATATAAATCAAGGGAGAGGAAACATTCAAAAAAAAGTTGGGAGGAAATTGGTTTTAATAGTTATCACATCAAATCTATATTATCGAGAATATATCAAACATATTGAGAAAAATATTGAACCATTAGACAAATAAGAACGAAAGGTTAGCACGGACCACCTTTTAAATATCTAAAACATGGAGCGGTTATCCAAATTTATAAAGCCAGAGATACATGAACCGGTTAATGAGTAGGGCCTTAAAAGAATCCTACTCACAAAATAATGTAATTGGTTAAGTTGGCCCTGGTTATAACCGGTTGATAGGTAAAATTCAATTGGTTATTGGTAGCAATCAATATAGCTGGTCACGTATATGGTTTCGGGTTATTCAATTTTCAGCTTAAACTAAGGGTGCTCAAAAATCTGAACAACTCAACCAAACCGGCCAACCCAACATAACCCAACGTGAAATAACCAACCCGAAGCAACCCGGTGTCTAATCTAAGAGATTGTTTGATAGTTGCTGAATGGTTTGATGCAAAATGGTTAAGTCGTCAAAATGTTTAAGAGGCTCTGTGTGATGTAGTGCATAATGAAATATGGTTGTTTGGTTACTGTTTTGAATGGAAAGTCTGAATGACAATAAATTATCATTTTAACCCTCTTTATGATTTAGTTCTAATTGAAATACAGATGTTAACAATTACTTTACAAATATAAACTAAATACTCAATATTACTCGTTCAAAACAACATTTTATATTAATCCAAACATATATAACAATACTTGTTCAAGTTCTAGAGTAAACAAAACCATAACAATTAAATTCAACATTATCCACTGTCCCATGTTATATGAAAATTGGAAACTACCCATTTTGCTCCCATGGCTTTAACCGAAAACTACCCATTTTGCTCAAATACCCAATTTGTAACCAACTCCATTGAATTCTACTAATGTTTACTTGAATCAAAGATTGAATGTTTCAAAGCCGCATATTTAACCTGCAATATGATGGCACCCAAATGATCAATTTACTCTAACTACCAAATTTTGCAATATGACCAATAGTCGTTGCAAAACTAGTTAACCAAAGTAGCAACCTATTAGCTCTTGTCCAACCAAACTCCGTTAATTGATGAGGATTGGACAAAAAAACAACAACAACCTCTACATGTATAATAGAAACACTATTCCAACTCCCCATGGAATAAACTGGAATAAAAAAACTTGTGTACCTATGTGAAATTCTCAGAGAATCGAAGAAATCAGCAACTTGGTTATCATATCCATGGAAGAACGATTAAGAGGCCGGTGGAACGATTAAGAGGCTTTTAAGATTTTGCCAAACAACATTTGTCTCTGAGCGAATCAGAGGTTGCCTCTTGATGACATCATTAAGAGGTAAACGAAGGACCTCTAATACAAATAAGATTTTATTTATTTGATTATAAACACAAATAAAAAATTTAAATAAAAAGTGTAAATTTTGAAAACTCGTACAAGTTATCTAAGAATTATGAAATAGTTCTAAAGACAATCTACGCAAAATCATACCGTGGTTCTATATCTGATTCATCGTAAGCAAATGCTTTTGGATATAGCTCTTCGCCCTATGTTACCGGAGTCCAGGTATATTGGCTTACTTCTTCCTCGACTAATTCATTATTGACGTACACAAGTTTATTCTCGAGTGATTAGATGTATTGTATTTGGTCATAACTATCCAAGTAACTTTGAGGCAAACACATCCCTCAACCGATTCTGATGTAAGGTGCTATCCATATCTAGGTAATCCAATACCAAAGAGAGGCTGCCACGATCCCAGATCCCACGAGTGAATCAAAAGTTGGATCTTACCTAAATTGCTCCATCTATCTTTTTGAGAAATTTGGTTTCAATCCCGAGTTCGACCAAGAGGAGTATGCAGATGAGCACATTGAACTATACATGTGGTTGAGACTTGAGAGCCCTCATGGCTTGAACGCAAGAACACACTTATCAGGGGTATACTCTACCTACTAAGTTAATAGCTCGACGTGCGAGCCCACCCTACAGCCATTGACAAAAGCAAGAGAATCCATGTCCCTCTCTTTCCTTTTTGACCCCATGTGTCTAAAAAGTTACCCTTCCATTCCCTCTAATAGATTATCAATAGGGCTGGGAATGGGTAGGGTAATGATTTACCCTTACCCATTGCCGGCCCTGGTTATTAATTGCCCGACGTAGGATCGCATAAAGGTAACTTATGAGGCCCATTTTGTAGTTACCTATTACCGGTCGGTTTTAGTTACCGGGGCCGGTTAAGAATTTCCATCTCAAATCAAGTATTTAAAGGCAAATTTCCTTTGAAGTCAATTTTATAGCACTTCCCATGTCTACCAAACCAACTTACCAATTACCATCCTCAGTTCCTTTTCACCCACCAAAAACCACTATAGTTGTCTGCTGCAATGGCGATTTACAGGGCGAGATCACTTATTATAAGACTTGCTAAATCTAAATCTAAATCAAACTTCAACTTCACTTCCCCTCACTTCTCGGTACCATGTTCAATCAGAAGAATTTCTTCATCGATCATCCCATCTCACTTACAAGTAACCTTCTGATTACTGTTATTTTACATTTCTATGTTTTAATTATTCATATGTCTATGATTATGCTCCTGTTAGATTGTATGTATTAGTGCATAGAAATCCCTTTTTTTTGGAAACCGATATTCATGAATTACTGGATTTGGATCAAAACTACAAGGCCTCTATACTGATATTGAACTGTCATATGAAAGGGCGTTTTGATGTCTCCTCAATTGCAGATGAATTTGTATCATAGTGTTCATTTTGTACAGCAAAGTAGAAATTAAGATTGCATGCACTTTATTTGGGTGAAAACCGAAAACACTCAGGGTTTGATCAAGGTGCAACTACATCTAACAGTTCCCCCAAAAAGAAAAGGAAAAAGAAAAATATGTTATATGACTTTGGGGTCAGATTACTAATGTTTAGCATTGATATTGATTTGAGGAACATTTTGTATTAGAGTTATAACTACTCCACCCAGAAAAATGTTGTGTTAAACTTGTAACAAGAACTATATAAACTCTTAACCTGAAAAATTGTAGGGTTGAGTCCAAAAAGTCAGAGGATACTTTCCTGTTCTTTCTGCCTTTCTGCACCCCCCCCCCACCCCCACCCCCACCCCCACCCCACCCCAATAGTAAAAAAGAAAAAAAAAAACTAGACGCCATCTTCGGGAGGGTCCTATCGCACCGGTCCCATGGCCATCATGGGGTCATAAGTCACTGCAGTTAACAGTAAGTGGTGGTTCCTAGGTTTGAACCCAAGACCTCCTTTTGTGGATTCCCACCATCTTACCATGGTACCGTTGGAGCAACACGTGGGACCCTTTTTAGTCAATGTGGCAGCAGGTTAGGCTTCTACCACAAAAGAGGGAATTCAATTCTGTTAACCATGTTCTGTAGTAATCTAGTATATAAAAGTGATTCCTTTTCTAGAGTTGGGTTCCGGTGAGATGTGAAGTTATGGTGAGAAGGGTAAGAAGGGATCTCCGCCCTTGGATGCATATTATGATGAGATGCATGGAGATGAGATACACCGAGATGCACCTGATCAATCCCCATATCAAGCGCGCGCGAATGTGCGATTCATGGGTGGGTTTGAGATTAAAAGTGATCAAGGGTCAAGATCCCTTCTTACGCTTCTCACATGATCCCATGCCTCCTTTTCTGTACCATTTAGTTAAACCATCCATTGAGAATTGATTCCAGTCCTAAAATGAATGTGGGGATGACGTAATTATCAGGGGCGCGCTCTACCCACTGAACTAATTGCCCGTCAGTGCGAGCCCCCCACTGGTTTTGTCTTTGGCACTTGACTCTTGGAAATTCTCCGTCAATTCCTTATTTTTGTTCAATTTTCTTATACCAAAAGGGGGATTTAAGTTTCACTCTTTTTTGAAACAGAAGTAACAAAAAATGTAATTGATCAATGTGACAATGTGCAACCAAACATACGAGCCAAAGACCATACTGGGACTTGATTTTGGACAGGGGATTAATATATTATTTCTTTCTTAGTACCCTGCACTTGTCACTTTCCAGTCATTATGTTTGTTTTTTTCAAAGAAGAGTTGCAATTATGTTTTGTCTTTGGCTGATATGATTTGTATGATGATTACAGAGAGTTGGATTCATAGGTCTAGGCAACATGGGATCCAGAATGGCGAGTAATTTGATCAAGGCAGGATACAATGTGGCGGTTCATGACATGTAGTTTTTCTTATTCTTTTTTGATTGATGTTTACTTTATCTTGTATGATTTTTGGTTGGTGTGCAGTCCTTGGTCATATTTATTTCCTTAAAGAGTAACTATTTTACGAGAAGTAAGCTTGCATAATTACATGTTGAAATTCTGCATCATTAAGCATGCGTAATTCCTAATGCAAATTAAAAGATAACCTCGGTAATTTGGCATGTCATATTTTTGAGCTTTTTATTCAATAACAAATACAATGCAATTTGTTCCTTGATCAATGATTTCATCCATTATCTCTTCCTATCAGCAACCTTAGTGTCATAAAGATGTTTTCAGACAAAGGAATCTCTGTAAAAAGATCACCACGGGAAGTTGCAGAAGTAAGCGATGTTGTAATTACCATGTTGCCTTCGCCAACCCATGTAAGTTAGATGATTGTATTACCTTTCTCCCCCATTTTAGATTGTACATGAGGTGAGTTAAGTCAAGTGAACATTTTAGATTGCCACAAAAAGATTACACTTTGGTTTTTGGCTTAAATTGATCAATTTTTATTAACTTACAAGTACTACAACTCGAAGGATATTGTTGATAAGTTAGTAAATGTATGTCAATTGATTTGGAATACGAAGAGTAAATTGGATAATGTTGGAGAGATCGGCTACAGAAGATATGTAGAGGTTACCAGATAACAGTTTTTTTTTTGTCAACTTACCACTTCTCTTTGTGAATGAACTATGAAATACACATATACAGTTTTATGTTATCATTGGTAATATCCTTGTAGAATGTATTATTGTTTGCTTGTCTTTCCCGCTGTTATGATCTCATCAGATGCATCAATGAAGCAGGTTATATTCATCTATAAATGTCGACTTAAGGAAGGACTCAAACTGAAATCCATGGCGGTCTTTCCCAGTTTTATATCAGCCAGCGAAAGAATTATACGAGCAGTTCCATATATTAAGTCAGATAATCATAAATTCATAAGATAGTTAAAAGCTAAAATTGGTGGCAATGTTCAAGAACCCCAGTTTTACCATGACAAATTGTTGAATTGATTCATCTTAAAAATAACAATTTGATGCTTTATCTGCAACTCCTATTCCTTTTTTTGTGTATGCAGGATTCAGTTTGAAGTGGTGTGCTTCTTTGTTTAGGTATTAAATGTTTACACTGGAGCAAATGGTTTACTTAATGGTGGGAATTTAGTGAGGCCCTGGTTATTCATAGATTCATCTACAGTCGACCCTCAAACAACAAGAAAGCTGTCCTCAGCTGTATCTAATTGTGCTTTGATTGAAAAGAAAGGTATATAAAAGAAAGCTAAATACTTTTTAACAAATATTTTACTGTATCTGTCTCATATATGCTGCTCTAAAGGACTGTAAGTTCCAGTTTTCTGTAGAGTTTAGAGCATTAGCTCATGGTATTTGTGAAGGGATCTGGTAGTGAAAATTATTACTCGATGAACTGCAAATTGTAAATGAGGGATCAATGAAAGTACTTTGTGATAATCAGTCAACAATTAGCATTGTTAAAAATTATATTCGCTGTATTCGAGCAAAGAGCACTGCAATCGATAGGCACTTCATCCCATCCGAGCATCATATAGCAAACATCCTCACTAAAGCAATCAGAAATCTCTTTGATCAGCTTATTATGCCCAAGCTAGGTTTAATTTAACATTTACAACCTAGCTTGAGGGATAGTGTGGAATTATGGAATTGACGTGACATAATTTCAGGATTTTCTTATGGATATTTCTGGCAGTTGCTATGGATTCTCCAATAGTTGTATGGGAACTATCTAGCTGTAGTTATTTGACATCTTCGCTAATAATTAGTTTATGATTTAGAGGATTTTGTTTCAGTTTTTTAGGAGAGTATATTGGTTTCTTTTGCCCGAAAAGATATATGTAAATCTTTTCTAAAAACAGAAGAAAATTTTCTGATTTTCTCTCCTCTGGACATATTTTCATTGACATCTTATGCGAGCAAGAACGTGCCACATAATTCTCTTGAGTGGCTAGATGGGATAGAGGTACCTAGTGACGAGTCTGCCAACAAGTAAAAAACAAATTTATAGGGATTTATCATGAAATTTACTTGTACTTTAGTGTGAATGACTTGCATTGGTCCCAAATAACTGTCCAGGGATAACTTTTGATAAGTACTATTATGCATTGTCTCACTGCAGTAGCTTTCCTCATTCGATCTTGACCAGTTAATTTTAAATTGTCCTGCATCATTTGGGTATTTTTATCTTGTGTTGTTTTTATAATGCACACACCCTAACAGAATCCTTGGAAGAGGCAGGTTTTATATTGCACTTCATTTTCCAGAGATGGTTTAGTATTAAAATTTAAAACCAAACATAAGTGGACGTGGTTCAGTCTTTTTTTTTTTGGCTTGCAATTAAAATTTTAAATACCTATGTAATGATGAGAAAAAAGATCTGGATGCATTGTTATCCTGCACTTATATTATGATATAAACGTTCTTTTAGCAACAACTCAACTATGTGGAATCTCCACCTGTCACTGATGAACTTGCATATTTCATAGATATGTGGGAGACCCCTGTGATGCTGGATGCTCCTGTCTCTGGTGGTGTTCTTGCGGCAGAGAATGGAACACTTACATTCATGGTATGAACAAAAATTTCAAAATGAACTTTTTGATGCCAAGATACTTTGAACCCTTATCTTATTTGCACCACCTATTTGGACCTTGTAACTCTCTATGTATTAAGCTTTATGAAATTATGATACATAGATCTTGCAACAATTCTAATGATATTTGTTAGAGATGGGGCTATTTACGTTATTATTTGTTGTAATCATTATTATCTCTGATTATCTGGTGTGAATTGGACTTCATTAGAGGTAGCCTACCTCCATATATGACTCAACCAAGTCATCTGGTAAGAAACTTTCTAGTTCTTTAGTCATCATCAGATTTCTTTTTTGACCATAGTAGAAGTTTGTTATTTCAATTTTTGATGATTGTTTGTTGGGCACTTGAACTTGAAGTTCCATAGCATTCATTCATGCTTAAATTATTTCTTTGATATGAGGAATGAAAGAGTAAAATGCAGTGCTAGTTGCTAATGGTTCCCTATCAAGTATGTTAATTCAGGTTAGTAAGTTAAATTTGGTGTTAGCCTATCCTTTGATCTAATGGACTGGATATGGCTTTTCAGGTTGGTGGCCCGGAGGAAGCTTATAAGGCTACAGAACCAATATTTTCATCTATGGGGAAAAATACCATATATTGTGGCAGTGCAGGAACTGGTTCGGTAAGTTTTTGCAGAGTTAATTTTACAGCAAAATAATGGGACATCATAGGTATATGACAATAGAAGCAGAGCTGCATGATATTTCCTGTCATTAAGTTGTTGCTGTTTAATTCAGCACTGATGCACGATGTAGAAATGAATTTGTTACATTCGATCAAATTGGAGATATGTTGATGCAAAATTATTTCACGTTTTATATATGTTGAAGTTAGAGAATTATCTTTTTAGCATTTGTTTGTGTTTCTGTATGATTTCATGCGTCAAATGTTTTTCTGTTCAGGCAGCTAAGATCTGCAACAACTTGGCAATGGCTGTGAGTATGCTTGGTGTCTCTGAAGCCTTTGTTCTTGGCCAGTCTTTAGGCATTACAGCCACTACCCTAACTAAAATATTCAATTCTTCAAGTGCACGTTGTTGGAGTAGGTACTACTTGATGTTTTTTTTTAATTTATGGTGTTTCCCTTTTCTTAAGCCAAATCTTGGTTCCAGATGTTTCTAGAAGAACTTGTACAAATACTAATATCATCTATGTACCTGTTAGTGATACATATAACCCCGTACCTGGTGTGATTGATGGGGTGCCCTCTTCGAGAAATTATGATGGTGGATTTGCATCTACCCTTATGGTATGTGATCCTACCTAGTTTTGTAAATTTTCCATTTTTTCCATCTAATTCTTTCTTTCTTTCCATTTTTCCCTCTTATGCCGATTAGATTCATGCCTAGTATTCATTATGAATGCTGGTAACCATCTTATGTAATGCAGGCTAAAGATTTGAACCTTGCTTCATCATCAGCTAAAGAAATTGGTCTGAAATGCCCATTGGCATCTGAAGCAAAAGACATGTAAGATCACCTCGTTTATTAAATTTTCCGCAAATGAGAGCGTGAAAGACTGAATAATGAAGGGAAATATTCAGACTGAATAATGTATGAACTTCACCTTCATTATTCACTCTGAATGCCTTCATTATTCAGTCTGAAGATGACACGTGTCGCGCTCTCATTTACTCTCGTGTTCAAAACCAAATTTGAGTTCTCATTTAGATATATATATATATATATATATATATAGAGAGAGAGAGAGAGGAGTGTTATTTTGCAACCCATGAAAAGGTTGCAACCCTTGCAACCCACATCTTAACCGTCCGTTTGATCATCAGCGGGTAAGATCTAATCATCTCTAACCACCCTTAATTAAAAAAATCAAAAAAGAAAATGGACGGTTAAGATGTGGGTTGCAAGGGTTGCAACCTTTTCATGGGTTGCAAAATAACACTCCTATATATATATATATATATATAACATGAATTGAACTAGTTATTACTGTTCCATTGTTCTAGTTTTAGACTTTGAGTTGATCATTAGTTTTGTTAGGGATGGAGCTAGAATTACCACTCCAAAATCCTCTATACTTTGCCAAAGACTAGAAATAATACTCCATCCATCCCAAAATAAATGTTTACAATAAAATAAGACTTGGTTTAAGAAATATGTGATTATTACACTTTTTAATTAACTGAATTGACAATTTTACCCTTAACGATAGAGGCAAACCTTCTCTCTCTTACCATTTTATCAACTCTTAAATATATGTGCTTCATAATTAAGGGTAGAGTAGTAAATTATAAATATCTATTTTTGAAAGTGGACACTTATTTCTTAGACAAACTTAAATTGAAAAACCAGGACATTCATTTTGGGACGGATGAGTAACATATAAGGTGGACTTGTCTACTTTGGGAAAGCCTATATAGTAGCAAAAATCCTTTTTGATTCAAGGGGATGTATGAGTAGATGTTTGAATGGAACAAACCATCCACTTCAAATCCTACACCATGCCTTAATGTCGAACACCTCCCTCATTCCAATCTTCACTTGTAACGACCATCGTGTGAGAATATGTGGAATTCCATTAGATTACTCTTCAAAAGATTCCTTGAGGAGATGATGAAGGTTTCAACATATATTCAGGAAAAATTGTCCAAGTTTAACTGATGTGGGATTCCTAATACACCCTCCAACAGAGGCTAGACGAGCATAGATTATTTCAGAGTGTCAAGAGGGGGCTAGACAGGCATAAATTATGTTACATTGTCGAGTTGAAATGGTAGACCTTGATACTGATATCATGTGAGAATACGTGGAACCATATTAGATCACTCTCTAAAAGAATCATTGAGGAGATATATGAGGTTCCAACATATATTGAGAAGAGCTCTGGGAGATATGGTGGAATGTCCCATTTGCCCAGGGTTTGAATCCAGGCGTAGACAACAATTGTGGCCACTGAGTTTATTAGGGCTGATGTATTGCAGTCATAATTTGTTTGGATTAGTCCAGACATAGCCTGGGATACCCTTCACAAAAGAAAACATATATCGAGAAGAAATGATCCAAGTCTAAGCCTATAACAAATGCATCCATAACAAAGTCAATTCACCTAATCATCCAATATCAACAAATTGCTGATTTCGTGTTATTGTTTTATCTTGTGTTACAGATACACAAAGCTTTGTGACGATGGTCATGGAACAAAAGACTTCTCTTGCGCTTTTCAACATTTCTATTCTGGCAAGGATGAAATGTAATACTATCGTCGAATGACTTGCCTAGTTCTAGAGCTTGTTTGGCTTGCATGATGGATGGATGGAAATTTTATTAAACTTTTAGGTTTTAGTATCACATTATCAATAAAAACGTGAATAAAAAAGAACATATTCAGGCAATCTTTCCAATCATATCGATAACCAAACCGATTTAACGTATATGTTATCCGGAAGTAGGGCTTAAAAGAGGTAAGATACATGTAGATCTTTCTTTTACTATTAAAGTAGTTTAAATGCTTTTATAAAAAAACCACCAATTTATGAAAAGATTTGGCCATCTTTGTTTGACTTTATAACTTCTTGGAAAATTAAAGTAATAGGACAATTTTTTTTTTTGCAATTCATTGCCATTAGACTTTTAGTAAAGAAAATTGATTTTGGCTTAACTATCTCCAAATAATTTTGACCACTTAATCATCCATCTCTCACCAAATGTCGAAACTATTTGATAGTTGCTGGATGGTATGGTGCAGAATGATTAAAAAACTCTTGTGTTATAATGCTGAATAAAATATAATTATTGATAATTGTTTAGGATGTAATTACTAGTTAGAGGGTATTTGGAACCATTAAAAGGCAAAATTATTTTTTGCCAAAGAAATCCACCTATTTATGATTCGGATGTTGTTTCTTAATGAAACTGTTAAGTGGTAAATAAACCCCCCAATAAACCCCCTGTTAGAGCATCTCCAATAGATATGTTAAACTAGAAAAAATAAGGATTTTAGCAATTTTACTCTCCAACAGCTATGTCATACCTTATGCTATAATAGAGAAATGGGTAGCAAGAGAAAAAATCTCTAAATTTAGAGAATCTTTAAATGGAGAGAGAAACAATTATTTAATAGTTTCCTTCTTTTTCTTGGGATATTAAATATATTGAATATTTTATTAATATATTTTATGGTAGAATTGCTAAAATAGAATAACTGTTGGAGATGGATGTAATATTTTTTTAGAGATTTTAACTTTTTCATATAATATTTTAGAAAAAAATTAGCATAGTTGTTGGAGATACACCTAGGAAAACTATACAACTCGTTGAACAACCAACTAGCCATATGTTTAGATAGGGGTGAACATGGTACGATACTATGTTTTTTTTCCAAATACCGTGTATCAACCAATTATAATTGGTACGCCAAATTTTATATCACGTACCAACCAACTATACTTGGTACCAACTCAATTGGTACCAACTTTTTTCGGTTGGTACATGTTGGTACGGTTTTGTACCAACTAAAAGTTGAAGTTATAAATTTATTTATATTTACATCTTTACTAACTAGATTTAGATGCACTAAACTATTAAGTATCTAAATCATATGTTGCTATGTATTGTACCACTTATCACGACATATATAAACATTCAAATAATTTTCATATAACACAAATATTCTTTAATAATCTAATACAAACGGTAATTGAGAAACGATGACGGATCGTAGAGGTATTAACGAGTTACTAAGGTTGTTAGAGTTAGGTGAATGCATTCAATCAAGTTCTATCTAACCATCCATGTCATAATTTTGCAAAACGAAAAATAAAAACATTTAAAACGATCAAAATATGTTGTATTATACTAAATTTTAATTAATAAATAGTTAAAAAAAAATAAGTCAGTATGGTACGGTATTACCGTGGTACACGACTTTTAATACCACGTACCAACTAAGTTTAGATAGTTGGTACGGTACTACCAATCAATTAAGTTGATACCAACTAAATTGGTACCAATTAAATCGATATGGTTGATATATGAATTGGTTGATTTGTTATGGTACAAAATTGACACCTCTGTTTTTAGACCGTAGCAATACAAAAAGAAAATTTGGAAGGACATGTCTAACCGGTTTATATTTTTATAATAATTAATATTTTTTTACAAAGTGTCGACCTCACAATTCTGAATTTCCCATATGCTTTACACTTGTACATAAAAATAAAAATGATTTTATTGAAACCTTTTTCCTGTATTTTAAATGATAGATGAAGTTATCTTTACGTTTGTCGTTGTTCTTCTCTTGATCGAGTGATTCCAGTGGCAGAAGTTCGTCAAAAAGATCCTAATCCTGAATTCACACCCTTACCTTAGCATCTGTTTCCTATTCTTCTCTTTAGATAACCAATCCATACACGTAATATAGGGTTGTCGGTGTTTATGCACACCAGGTGTTTGAAGTAATGCCCAAATGAGAGTTTTTTCGTCGATTTCATGAATCTTGTTTGTGGGTATTATCCAAAACCTTGTGAATAGTTCCAATTCCTAATCAATTTTCCAAGAGAAAGGATCATCAGTAGCACTAGAGTTAGGGATATAAGATTATGGCAGTGCCGTGGAGTATGACACTGTGGATGGCGAATATGATATGGATGGCGCTAAGTGGTTGGGTGATTTCTTGCTTGACTGTTGCTGATGGGATCGCTGGTTCACTTCGTACTGGCGATATCGGTCCATTTCATGTTGGTTAGGTTGGAATTTGGTACCCTTTTCAGTGATCTGGTTAGTAATTCTTCCCCAATACAGTAAAAGTTTAATCAAATTTTATGTTTACTTATGTGATGGTAAGTTTTGTAGTTTGTGGGTTTTTCTGCTTATCTAAATGTTCTTTAGGTTTGAACTCAATAACCATATCATAAACATGTTCAAATTGAGCCCTACTAATACTAATCCATTAGATTTGTGGGTTTTTTCTGCTTATTGTTACCCGCTAATTGCATTTAATTTTTCATTGTTAGTTTACGAATATAACTTCTGAGTAACATACTGATGAAGGGTTTGATTCAAATGCCCCCTCTTAATTATTGTTGTTACTGCTTTCTGGCTGATGAAACTGGACTACACATCAAGTCTGAAAATTTGTTGTGGCAATTATTGTTTTGTAGTGTGGAATTATATTGTTATCAAAGTTGATATCAATATACTATAGATGAATATAGTATGTGCCCCCATTTCACCTCCAACACTGCTTTGATTTCTTGCATTTCTTGAATGCTACATTGAATTGAAAGCGAGTCTGCTACCATCTTGGTTATGGCATAATGGTAGGGAAGTAGATAAAGTAATTTCTTGATTCTATTTACTTGTATTTGAAGTTATGCATATTCTTTTCTAAGAAACATTTGTAGCTTCTGGAAAAGAAAATGAGGCAATTGTGGATCATTGGCTTTCTGGATGCTATATATTGGGCATCTTGGTCTCTCATGTTTTAGCAAATTGATTCTTTTACCTAATTTGGAAACATGTCAAAGTTAATCACTTTTCTTTTTCATGTGAATTTTCTTAGATATTTGGGGTCAAGGCTGCTACTCCGTCCGTCCCAAACTAATTTGTTGTTTGTTTTTTCATTTTAAGCTCTTAATCACCACTTATGTCTGATTCGTTTAGACGTTTCATAACCATTTCAGAACTGAAATCAGACTTCAGACTTCAACACTTCTTAAAAAACAAACGCCACCTAAGTGTTCACATGTTTGTCCCAAAATAAGGGCTCACTTTAAAAAATAGATGGTTATGATTTTACCCTTAATTATGACGCATGAATATTTATGAGTTATTGAGATGAAAGAAATTTCATAAGGGTAAAATTGTCATCCGGTTTAAGTAAAAAGTGTAAAAATTGTACATTTTTCTATAACTTCTGTAGTTTCACACACACACACACACACACATCTCCGAGGGGGAGATTCTAACACTCTCCTCACTAGTTTGGTGGCTGATGTAGTTTCATATCTGGTGAGATAGTTCTCTAATCTTTTAGTACTTAGGGAAAAAATTATATAGGGTCATTCTAGTGAAGAAATGTTGAGGTCACAAAACCACTTTGTTGGTCCTATGTATAACACTGTTGTATTAGACCGTTCAAGTTTATGTGAAGATAGGCTTTGCTTTATGGGCTGAAAATAATGCATAGAGACAGAGTCACCTCTATCATGTGATGGTCAATTTGTGCAGCCAACGCTATTCTGCTAAGGGGAAAATAGATGAAAATTTGTGGATAAATCCATATACTTTGTAAAATTGGAAGTGTTATTTAGCATTGTCACTTGTATTGGTTCCGAAAGTATAAAACTGAGTTTGAACATGGGTAGGCATGTAAATAATCATCGATAGAAGTATTGTAATTATCTTGATCATATTAACATTTTATCTCATCCTGTACCAGTCTTACCAAAAAACATGTAGACAACTAATCCCGCCCGGGTTTAGTTCAATCCACATACCAAATGCAACTTTAATGACCCTATAGTAAAAATAAATTATATATTTAAGTGTAAACATGATTATGTGTCTCTTTTAATGAATGTATACATTTGTAATTACATAAAATTAAGTCTAGAATAACACTTGTATTAATATAAGTTGAAAGAAACTTCAATATCTTGACCTATTAGTACAAATTCCTGTTATAAATATTGCAAGCAGCTTCATGATCCCACTTATATCGGGTTTTAAACAGACCTAATAAATCCCACACAAATATATCTAATTTTTGCGTATGTGGATAGTTGTTGGTTAAAAGAGTGGAGTTAATGTAATACTTGTATTTCTTGCAGGTTTTCGATGACTTGAGTTTGTATTGATGTAGATATTATTATTATATCGCACTCGGTGGGTTAGTATACAACTATCTTTGCCATGAAATTGAACCAATTGAAAGGTAACGATCGATGACAAAGGTTCCGCCTAGTTTTTTTATTTATTTATATATAATTATAATTAAAATGTGGTATGTATGGAAAGGTAATGGAGGAGGGTGTGGTGATTGTAGTCTAGATTGAGTATGAATTTGTGATGGGAGTTTATGCCTTAAAAACTATTGTTACAATAGAGTACAAAATAGGTAGGTTTCATGGTTTGTAATGAATATATCGTGGTGCGTAACTCATATATTTGGTAACCTACAACTACTACTCATCCAAACCATTGTTAAGACACATTGTTTTACAAACTTTTTGTATCTTTATTTAGGCAATGTTTGGCAAACTAGCTGATAAGTTAGCGGATGACTGATAAGCTAGCCGATGAAAAAATCATGTTTGGCAAAACTAGCGTATAAGAATCTAAAATGACTAAAAATGGCATATTGAAAAATAATAATAATTAATATTAATGAGAGTTATAATTGGAAAAGATGACAATAAGCTCTTAAAACGCTACTCCAAGTAGCGTTTTAATAAGCTAGCTTATGGTTTACCACACGTGTACACTGAAAATAAGCTAGCTTATTTTTGACAAACATAGCCTTAATCAGTTTAGTGGTTTATTTGTTTAACCATCAAACTTGTAATCGTCTTGTCGATAGCTTCAAAAGAAATTAAAATTGAATATTGTTTAATTAATCATATTATAAAACAAGGAAAAGGTGATGCTATATACACCTCCTTTTATGTCATGATTATAATTATCAAATCTTGTACTATAAGAGCATCTCCAAGAGCTTCCCCAAAATGGAGAAAAAGGAGAATATAAGGATTTTGGACAAATTTTTTGCTCCAAGAGCTTCCCCAAAACTTTCTCCAAAATGGAGAAAGTAGGAGAGAGAGTGAATTTTTCTCCAAATATGGAGCTGACTCCAAAAATGATTACCAAATCAATTGACCAATAGAAGATTTTGAAAAATAAGCATTTAAAGAGAGAAATAATATTTTAATAGATGATGTAATATTTTAATATTATTTTGGAGAAATTATAGGGAATTTGTTGGAGATAATGCAAATTTTTTTGGAGATTTTTTCATTTGGTTCTCCATTTTGAAGAAATTATAGGGAAATTGTTGGAGTTGCTCTAAGGCTATGTTTGGCAAACTAAATTGACAATGAAATTACGATAAGGTGGTACCGATAAATTATAAGTTAGCTGATGACTTATAAGCCAGCTGGTAGCTGATAAGCTAGCTGATGAACAAATTATGTTTGACAAAAACTAGCTGATAACCATTTAAATGACTAAAAAGGACATCTTGAAAAAATAATAATTAATATTAATGAGGGTATAATCGGAAAAGATGACCAAAAGCTCCTCATAAGCTACTCAAAGTAGTTTATCAATAAGCTAGCTTATAAGTCAGTTTATGTGCATCCAAACATGTACACTGAAAATAAGCTAGCTTATTTTTGCCAAACAATGCCTAAATGTAAAAAACAAATTTTGATGATGTGTGTAGAATAAAATTTAATAATTATAAAAATACATTTAGTAATATATACGAATGTATTTAGTCAATTCCATAAAAAGTTGATAGGTTTGGAGACACTATGGCTATGTTTGACAAACTAGTTAATAAGTTAGCAGATGAGTGATAAGTTAACCGATGAAGAAATCATGTTTGACAAAACTAGCATATAAAAATGTAAAATAACCAAAAAAAACATATTCAAAAATAATAATAATAGTTAATACTGATGAGGGTTATAATTGGAATAAATGATAATAAGCTCTCAAAACGCTACTTCAACTAGCATTTCAATAAACTAATTTATAAGCTACCTTATTATTTGTTAAATATATACACTAAAAATAAGTTCACTTATTTTTGACAAACATAACATATAGAAAAATTTGTCTACAAATTTATGACCCTTATCAAAATCATTTATATCCTTTTAGAAGAAGAAAAAGATGGGTAAAATGGTCATATTCCCTCATCATCTTTTTGCGCTTTTTTTCCTTTCCCTCCCTCCATCTCTTTCTCCTTGATTCAAAAGCAAGTGCAAAGTCAAACACCTAAAAGTCAATCTTTGACCATAACGATTATCCATTTGGTCAACTGATATATATTACATAAAAGAAACTGTAAAACACTTTGGGAAGAATTCTACAAATACAATGATTCATAGCTACAAGTTTGATGATCAAAAATCATACTAAAAAAAAAGTATGAATGATCAGAAGCTTACAAATTCTTACAGAAAATTCACATTGAATCGGATTTCCAAAACTCACAAAACCTGCAATGAACCCTAACAATTTCATTCCTCTTTCTTCTGTGTTTCTTCTTTCTCGTAACCCTCATGCCGGATTTGCATATAACCTACCGGAAAACAGAACAACATGATCAACCAGTGACGAGCCCTAAAACCGTACAGATCCATGCTTCTACCAACAATCGCCGTGAAAATCGAATGGATAATCCATAAATCATTCGAAGGCTTAGTGATCCGAGAGATCGCGATTGCGTAGATCCAAACACAAATCACGAAAATCAAGCCGGCCACCGATTGATCGGGGACTAAGTGGAGCAAGATAGCGACTCTGATAGCTGTGATTCGAAGGGCCCATTTCATAGCGGATCCGGGAAAGAAAGAGGCGAATGTGTTTTTGAGGTTTTGGGGGTTGAAGAAGAAGAAGATGAAGTGGAGAACGATGATGGCGGAGATAATGTATATGCTAAAATCATTGAAAAGGTTGGTGGTGTGTTGTTGAGTTGAGTAGAAGGAGGAGACGGCGGCGATGGCGGCGGCGGTGGAGAGCGACGGCCAGAATTTGGTGGAGGAGAGGAGAAATTTCTCGGCGGTTGAGAGAGAATGGAGGATGGTGTTGGCCATTAAAGCCTTAAAGGTATGTGCCTGTGGATAATGTATTTTGAATTTTTGATCGAGTATATATTGGACATTTCAGTGATAAAATATTTGTATTTAATATTTTTATTGATTAATATTTAACAGTTAAAATCCAATAAATAAGTATAGCCAATAAAAATCAAGAAATTAAGATATTTATAAAAATAAGAAGAATTTATTTATTATAATTTAGGTATTTAGATCATTGACTTTTTCCACGTACAAACAAAGATGATAAGAAGTCAAACACAAAATGATCATATATAATAATTAGAGTAAACTACAATTTTCATCCATGTGGTTTCATATTTATAACAATTTTCGTCTATGTGGTTTAAAATTTGATTTTTTTCGTCCTCGTGGTTACCTTTCTTATACCATTTTTGTCCCTGAAGCTAATGATGTTACAAAAGTCGGTTAACTTGAGGGTAATTTCGTCTTTTTAACTTTAAAAAAAACATAAAAGTATAAAATTATTATATCCACAGAGAGAGAGAGAGAGAGAGAGAGAGAATGCTCCTCCCACCCCCAATGGCGCTCGTCTCCTCCTACTGTTCTCCTCTTTATCTCCGGCAAACACGTGCTATCTAACAAATTGCATCTCCTTCCCTCGATAATCACAGAGAAGTATACAAACCAGACGCAACTGCTGTTTTTTTGTGGCCAATTTTTATAAGGTTCCAAGTTGCAATCTGTAAATAGATGGACTCCATAAACTCATGCATGGGAATTTTCTCCAAAGATAATGCATGTGAAAATGGGTTCACAAAGATTAATGCATGAAAGTGGGATAAAGATAGTAGATGAGCTGGAGTTGCATAGTGCCTTCCAAGGTTGTAATGTTTTCTATAGCGGTTTCCAGCCACGATTAAAAAAAAAGACGTGCACTTCATATATCAATTTTAGTTTTCTTCCATTAATAGAGAGATTATAATAGCATTAAATATGTGTTTATCTCAATCGATTTCGCCCTTCCAAGCATCGTAAACGACGATCGATTTCTCCCTTCCAAGCATCGTAAACACCCATCGATTTCGCCTTTCTTTCATCCATGGTTTTTCTCGTTTGTTGATGATGTATCCTGTTCATTTATAGGGGATAATCCAGAGAAAGTGAAGCATCAATTCCTCACAAAATCAATAATTAAAATTGTAATAAACAACAGATCGGAAAAGAGCTGCACTTGATCTCGATCTCGGACGCCGATGGGAAGAGATGGGGGTCTACAAGGTGGTCTCAGGGTTAAAGGAAGAAGTATATGTGTGTATATATATTATTTTATTGTTTCTTTAATGTAAAATTAGTTTAAATTGTAAAAAGATTAAAGTGTCCTAAGTTAACAGCAGAAACTTAATAGAGTTGGTCTCACTTCTCAGGGACGAAAATCGAAACATAATAGAAACCACAGGAATAAAAAAAGCATTTGTTAAACCATGGGGACGAAAATCGTTATTAATACCAAACCATAGGGACGAAAATCGTAGTTGTACTCTAATAATTATTAGAAAACCTTATCATTCATTTATAAAGGAATTACATATTTGGTCCTCATTAATACCTTCTTTTTTATTTCCGTCATCAAATTCATAAAGTATACTACTGGCGGTCTATTTTCCATGCTTCATAGTCCAAACTGGTCCCTCCGTTAAACCTTTAGAGGAGGATCCGTTAAATCCATCATTTGCCCGTCACCTAAGAGGCATTTTGGTCTTTTTATCTCCTTTTCTTATTTTGCTTTAAAAATATTCTATATTATACACTAAAATGAAAATTTAAAAAATCTTTAAGCGCAACTTAAATTTGGAAAGAGCGTCCATATTATAAGATCACCATCCACCAGCTAATCACCACAACCACCCATTAAACATCAAATATTCAAACTCAATTTTTTTTAACATTAATACAACATTCAAAGATGATCAGATTCAAACCTAAATCAAATTCATAAAAAATAAAAAAATAAAAAAAACTTAAATCAAAACCTCATTTCTTGACACGCACACACAAGAACAGAAAACCTAAATTTGAACCGAAAATCAAAAGTGAATTCGGATCTAGATCTAAATATATCGAACCATCACCCGAACTTAGATCTAAATTGAACCTTCGGCTTCCATATCGAGTCCAGCTTTTGAGTTCGTTGTTTCTTGTTCAAGTTCCAGATCGACTTCCATATCAAATCCATCATTCGAGTTCCAAACGGAGTCCGTTGTTTGTTGTCTTTTCTTGTTTGTTGTTTTTTGAACCACCAATATTCTTTATGATTTCAAGGAACGAAAACCAAAAAGCATGTATTCTGGATTCACGAGGTATGGGGTCCAGGAAGAATAAGATGTACGCAGATCCAGGATCTGACCTTTGCCTAAGGAGCAAAAATACTGATACTTCCTTTGCAAAGTATATAATATTTATATACGATAAACGAACTCACACCCTCCTTAACTTTTGATGAGGTTTGAAACTCATACCTCCTAAAAGGATGAACTCTACCGGTAACCTGGATACTGCTAACATATCTCTAAATTTGTGATAGAAGATCACCATGATAAAGGCTTTGTAGTATAGCCAATTTACAGGAAAGAAACAGATTACACTACAATTATACTTGCACTATATATATCACACTAAAGAAACAGATATTTAGAAGTTTTCATGTCAAAAAGTCAGGAGTGATATTACAGAAACAATGAGAAGAAAAAACATATAATATGGCATCAGATGAAAGGAAAAGTGGGCTAATTAATATCCGTACGAAGTTCTCTTCATCATCCTCATGAACTCATCTGCCCCAACTTCTCCATCATCTAAAACAATCAATCATAAACCACACAAATCAAATCAGATAAAATGGCATAACCAAACCAAACCAAACGAGCACAGTATACCTGTTAAGTGCACCTAACTTTGTGTGTTTTAGTTGCGTCTTTTATGCATTTTAGTCCTTAGTTTAGTCATATCATATCATGCATCTTTTATTATTCTTTTCCATTTCTCTCTTTAATCACGGTTGGAATGGTTTTTACGCTTTTGGTACGTTTTGTAAATGTAAAAAATTAGAATGAAGTGAGCAAAAAGTAGAGAAACTCACGATCACGATCTGCTTCTTCCACCATCTCATGGATCTCTGCATCGGTAAAATGTTCACCCAACTCCTTAGCAATAAGCTTAATGTCTTCCACAGATATCTTTCCCTATATATATAAATATATATTCACCACACAAACAAACATTAATGTTTCTAACATATGATAACATTAACAACCAATGAAGGTCAATAATATATAGAAAAGGAGGTTACATTTTTATCTTGGTCAATAATGTGGAATGCTTTTGTTAGCTCCTCTTTGCTATCCCTCTCACCAATTTTGGCAGTCATCATATGCACAAATTCATCAAAATCAATTGCACCACTTCCATCTTTGTCTACGTCCGCTATCATTTGATTAATTTGCTGACAAACAAAAGGAATACAGATATATATATATATATAATAAGAAACTGAATAACCCTAAAATAAGAACAAAAGGAAAATGACGTGCAGTTGGATGTTACCTCCTCTGTCATTTCAAAACCCAAGGCCCTGAAATGAGATCAAGTTGAGAATTGAGATATCATTTTTATGCATAAATCCCATTTTATCATAAGGTTTCTTTGGGTACAATTAGATGAAGTTCATACCTCATTGCAACATTCAACTCCTTGGCATCAATTGTGCCTATAATATAAAGGTAATAGAAGACAAAAGTTAGATTATATTCACTAAAAAAAATACATAAATTTCATGGGTTAACGACATACCAGACCCATCAGTATCAAATAGCTCAAATGCTTCTTTGATTTCTTGCCTTTTCTGCTGAGTTAACCCATGATTACGTCTAGCGGGCTTGTCTCTTCTGGATGGTTCTCCATAAACACCCTGAATAGCCATTTGTAATTTGAGAATAAGTTATGAAAAGACAAAAGGAATAAAGATATATAGCAGATAAATCTATAGCTGCATGATAAATATCCAAGCATACTGTTATGCACATTGGAACAGATGTGGAGCTTTCTTCACCTGTCACAGCTGAATCTACATACATATCTTGAGTTAATTTTGTAATTTAATCGAGAACCTTATTATACTCCTTCATCTCTTATGGTTTTTATAAGAATTTGCCTATTTATACGTATAGGTTACAGTTTATCTTCCATTCATAATTATAGCCATTAGCTTATTCCAAACTTGATATATATATATATATATATATATATATATATATATTAAAACTGTAATCATATTCTAACTCTAACATGTATGATGAGAAGTGCACTGAAGTGTCTTCCCCACAACTATATTGGTTGAATCAAAATAATTCATTCATCATTCTTTAAATTTTTCCAAAACAACACAAATTTATTTCTACTTTGCTAGCACAATATTCTCATCTCCTTTATATGGTGCAATTACAGATTCAAACAGAGGCATATCAGATTCATTTTTCCCTTTTTCTTTAACTTCTAATCATATTAGTATCACTTTTTTCAACTAATCAACAAGCCCTAAACCCCCAATTTCACAACTCTCGTTTGCTAAATCATCTGCAATAACATCAATAGTAGCACCTATCCATCTATACTAAACCTAGATTCTTCAATTGTAGAGAAACCCCTAATCTCGATTAAGAAAATTTTGATCGATGATAAAACAAAACATGATCGAAACAAAAAAGTTGTTTTGATGTCATAATTGTACAGAGCAAACAACAGTTTATCATATAAGGGAAAACTATGCAGATTTGAGATACAGTTGCATATGAAATTAGGAAAAACGCACCATTGCAACCCTAAAGTGTGAAGATCTTTCGTCAAAAACAGCTTCTTTGGCCCTCCTGCGCGTTGAACGAGTTTACTAGAATGAAGATCCGAGAAAGAAAGAAAGAAAAAGAAAAAGAAAAAAGAGAGAAAAGAGAAAAGAAAAGCAAAGGCCCTTCAATTGTTTATTATTTTCACTTACAACCCCTCCCAATTCCAACCATTTTTCGATCTTCGAAATTTCTCTAGTTTCTTCCGAGCAAAGACATAATAAATTCATCAACAGTTTTAATGTCATAATCAGATCAAATTATTTATTATAAACATAAAAAGACAAAAAGTAGATTAATGTTTTTCTTTTAAAGGTTATTCCAGCTAAAGGATAGATTAATCAAGAAGGTAAGCCTTCAAACTCTTAAACATGATGCAATTAAAATATGGGAAACGACTCAAAATGTTTTTGACTCTGCCAAGCAACATTTCTCTTTAACGTGTGATGTATGGAGCCCACCACACATACTGTTGGTTTCTTATATATGCATAACGACACATTGGATTGAGTCACAATCGTGACAAGTATTCAAACGTTTAATCACCTTTGAATTGTTTGGTGCGCCACATTCGAGTGAACGCCAATTTAACATTGTTGAAAGAAGTCTCCTATTTTATATTATATATTCTAAAATCATTAGCATTTCATTTGATAACGCTGGTAATAATAATCTATGTGTGGAGAATTTAAGTTTGGTTTTGACCCCTATTTTAGAGGGTAATATATTTCATACACATTGTTGTGCATACATAATAAATTTAGTCGTTCAAGATAGTTTAAATAATTGTAAACCCGTAATAGAAAATTTTAGACTTATATTACGACAAATTTTCACAAACGGTAAAAATATGCACGCGACATATAGAAAATATTTTGACGATGTTGGTTTAAAGCTTTGGACCGAGATTTGATATTTCCGGTAGAGGAATTCAACTTATTTTACTATTGAAAATTTGCTAAAACAAAGAAATTATATTCCCCAATTTTATAATATTCATTACCCACGAAGTTCTATTGATAGTTTTGATTGGGACGTGTTTGAAAGATTATACGATATTATGAGCGATTTTAAAAATGCAAGAACTCTTTTAGCCGGTATTTATCATCCAACAAACCATTTTCTTTTACATAAATTACATATTTTGGTAATTAAGATTGCAACAAACGAAGACCAACACGATTGGGGAAGATTGATGTCTTCAATGAAAAAAGAAATGATAAAATATTTTGTCAAGATTCCTTTTGGGTTTCTTTGTTTCGCGGCGTTAAACCTGTATTTAAATATTATCGGTGTAGAAGCTTTAATTGCACAAATATCCATAGTCTTTGGTTTAGACATGCCTACAAATAACTCTTTTTCAACCGAAGCAAAATGTATGTTTAATCGTAATTTTCAAGATTTATCTGATCATTATAAAATCTTTAATGGAGGAGGAAATCAACAACAAAGTTCTTCAAGTCGTATTTTACGGGGTTCAGTTCTAGTTCTAGTGGTCATTGCCAAAGCCAGAAAGGGTTGATGATCAATGAATGAGGTTTAAATGAATCTAGAAAAAAAAAGTAGATTTGATAATGATTTGGGCGAACAAAATATGTACGTGCGCACTACTTTTGTGAGCACATGCCCAGATGATGCCGTAGATTTTGAAAATTTTGATTTACTAGATTTTTAAAACAAAAGCAACTTGAATTCCTGATTTTAATATGCATGACCCATGATATACTAACAATCCAAGCTCGTACCCTAGCTTCGGAGTCCTTTTTTATCTTAGTGGCAGAATTATTTCGGTAAGGCGGACAAGACTAACCCCGGAATCTGTAGAGTGTTGCATATGTTTAAAGGATTACTTGGATGGCGTTGATAGGAGTCAACACGCGACATAATTAGAGGAGGAGATTGAAGACATACAAGAAAACTTGGAATAAAACGAAGTCGCCATTGGACTAAGCATGCCACCAACTACCGATACCCAGTGGCGGATAGTGAGGTCACCTTTAGGTAGACTAAAGGTGCGCAAAATTGCCCGTCGTGTTTTTAGCCTAGTTACACCGTTTCAAAGGATTTTTAAAATTTTGCTGGTTGATTTCGAGGGTTTTTTAGTGTTTTTGTCGATTTCGAAAGACTTTTGGTTTTTTTGATTAACTTCAAGAGACTTTTTGGTTTTTTCAAGAGATTTTGTTTTTTGGTTGATTTCAAGAGATTTTTTTGGAGTTGATAATAGTCGGCTAAGATTGTGGCGTCCAATGTAAAAATTTACCAGGGAGAATTAAGTGAGAAGCTAAAAAAAATAAAAATGGTTGTTTGGCAGTTGCTGAATAATTTAATGTAGAATGATTAAGTTGTCATAACGGTTAAGAGACTCTTATGATATAGTGCAAAATAAATATAATTGTTTGGTAATTTTTCACAATGAAATTAGACCTATAAATGATTAAGGGAGGTCCAAGATACAAAATGATTCAGAGTGTTTTGAAACTATTAAGAGATAAACTTATTTTTTGTCAAACAAGATTAACTTCTTATCCATTCAGATATTACCTCTTAATGAAACTGTCAAGAGGTAAACATACAGCCCCTAACCTAAGTCTGCTCTTGCCGATACCGACGACACCACCACTTTCTCACAATATGACGATGATGATGAATCCGACGTTGATGACAAATTTTGGCCATGTCTAGTCTATTCTAGTTGGAGGGTTGAACCAAACTCTCGAATAAAATAAAATATAAAGAAAAGGGGTTATATGTAAATTTTGGATTACCAAAATAGGTCTCAAACTTGAGGGTTTGTTTTGTAAATTTGAGAAAATGAAATGGATTACGTGGTGTTTGATGAGGCACATCCATTTGGCAAAAATGATCAAATTGTTTTGATATAAATATGGTTGTAAGCAAACATTTGTGAGAAGCAGGTGAGAGGAATCAATACTTCACTTCACCCCTTAATTTAATTTCAGGTATAAATTCTTATTCATTCTTTGAATTATTAACGTAAGAGAATGTTCATATTACCTTATCAGATGAATATGACATGTATCAAGAGTCTTACTCAGTAATTGAGTGAGATGACTTTTACACGGTTAGTGTTTACGGAATAAATTGTTGCATATAATGCAGTTTTGATGGACTAAAATCTTACCTGATAAGATAAATGAGAATGTTGAATTTTATCTGTAAGCACTTGTCGGACATACGTTTTGGTAAACGACCATGTAGTTTTATTCGTTTTGAGATAGTAAGATGCTTGAATATCATTTTGAGTAAAGTCTTAAGTAAACTTTTGAGTTTTGATGAAGAACTTGATGAACATCTAAAACCTAGTTTCATGAATGTTAAATTTAAATAATATCAATTCTTGTAACAATTATACAAACACATTACTAAAAGGATTATTGAGATTAAGTTACGATATCTCGACTTTGAAGGATGAAACAAAATGGGATTTGGATTTAAAATCAACGGTTATATGAATAAGAAAAGAAATGTCGATAACCAACTATTTAATAGGGATTATCAAATATTGTAGGATAATCCTGATGGTTGACGAACTTTTAAGCAACAAGGCTACTCAGGCGAGTTTTATGATTCTTTTACAACAATGAGATGCATGCTAAAGTACAATGTTCTATATCCATGATATATATATATATATATATATATATGAAAATGTTATCGAATGTGAAGAAATGTTATGAGGTGTTTATGCATGAACATTTTTAAACGATACGCATAAAATGTTTTCTTGGAGCACCCGTGACAATGAATAATGATATGCTTGGGATGCTCTGCACTCGAGACGTCGAGATAAGTTAAGGGAGGGAAACCACTATTAGGTTACAGTGTAATTGATTTGTTTTTGTTACACTTAACCTTGGAGTGATTTACAGGGAGATCTCTAACAAGAAAAATGATTTAGCATGCAAATATTTACATATGTTTACGATTTTTGCACACTATAATTTTATAGTGATGCTAAGAATGTTGAAAACTCATGAGCTCACAAGACCTATGGCTAACTGTTCTTTTGTTAAAATTTTGCATGCATTTCAGTACCAAATATCCAAGAAAATTCAAAGACAAGGATATTAATAGCTGAAAGGTTGAAGTTCTTCTTGTATCTGTATTTATAGGAACATATGTATTTATAAGAAGGGACTGAAGGTGTTTAAGTTAAGATGTTCCCTCTTCAATGTAATTTTGATCTTAAGATCGGTTTATATTATGGTTTTTAATTATGATGTAGATGTCTAGATGACAATAATGAAAAGGGGGTGTCACACCGATAGATTTGAATGTTGGTTTCCAAATGAGAAATTTTAAAAGTTGGTTTCAAAAAAATATAGATTTAAAAATTATTTTTTTCAAAAAAAAAGTCAAAAGTTGATTTTTTTAACCATGTGGATTTTACGTTAAAGGACCTAAATTGACAATATGCAAAACTTGAGGGGGGTGAACATTACAGAATTCTGTGGTGGAAGCCATGATCAACGGATGAAAGAGTCCTTCTTCCCACAACTGAAGCAGTTTAATTCGGCCCCCAAAATCTTCCATCGATCTCTCTGTAATCACCGTCTCTATATAATGGCAGCATCCAAAACCCTTGATTCAGCACCAATTTCCAGATACAACAATGGCTTTCTCTACACTCGGATCCTCGATGTTTACAGTTGCACCACTTGAACTTAACAATCGCTCTGTAAGTTATTCATTATACCCTCTCTGATTTTCTAAGAGAATGGAACAAATTTAAAGGGAAAACAAGAGGTTATGATTGTGGATTTTGTTAATTTATGAGTGTGAATCAATCATCATGTTGTTTCGTTTTCTTTTGATTGTCTGTCAAGTATTTTAATCTCTTTGATTTTTGTAAGTTGATGAAACAAATCTAGAGCAAAAAAAGGGAGTAAAATTTAGGGTTTAGTTATTTTACGAATGTATGTAATTTCTATTCATGTTCTTCAGCTTTCTTTTGGTTTTCATATTTATATGTAAGTTTTTTTTTTCATTTTACAAGCATTCGATTGTCCTAAGAGAATGTAAGAAAACTGAAAAATGATTGTTTTGTATAACCTAGCATGAATCAAGTCGTCTAATTACTATTCATATATTTAATTTTCATATTCATATGTGTTTATATATAATTTCATAAGTATATTACTTTCCTGTCATTTTCACTCGAGATCGAAACAATATTTAAAGGAAAAAGAAGCAATTTCTGGGCTTTGATATTTCACCACTGTAGGGCATGCAATTTCAGTTCAAATTGTTCATTATTTTACCTTCAAATTTCATATTCATATTCATGTGTGCCATTTCATTGATTCTGTTCACATGAAAACATAAAGATATTTGGGATTTGGAGCTACTGAATATTTCAAATTTGCAATTTTAGGAGGTTGTTAGTTCCTGGTGTAAACCTAGTTCAGCAAGCACTCGTAGTTCAGCCTTATCATGTAAGAACTTCAGATTAGGCTGTTCAAGAGACTGTAAGATGGATTTGAGGGCTTCAGCTGTAGCTGAGAGGACAGCGGAATACTCTGATGGTTGGTTTTTTTGTAATTTGTTAAGTGATTATATAAAAGATTTTAATTATTATGTGTTAATATGGTTGTGTTTGATGGCAGAGACATATTCAGCTGTGGAAACAGAGATTAAGGAGCCCAGTGTATCAACCATGCTCATGAATTTTGAGAGCAAGTTTGATCCCTATGATGCAATGAGCACACCGCTATATCAAACAGCTACATTCAAGCAGGTAAGCTTTTTACAATCATGAATGTTATGAACATAAGACAAGAAGTCCCATCAAACTTCAACATATATATATATATATAGTGGGAGGTTCAAATAAGAAGGCTAAATATCTTGACAAGGTTAAGGGAAGGTTCATATGAGAATCATTACTATATATGAATAATCTATAACATTGGTTTCACATATGCATCTTCAAATAGTTTTTTTTCCTGATTTTTGTAATGGATTCACATACGATTCATCCCTTCTCACGCTATTTAGCTTTCTTATTTGAAGCGGCCCCTATATATATAGACTCAGGTTCACGGGACCTAAAAGTATTGAACTTTGACACCATAAAAGAAATTAGGGTTTGCGAAAAGATGACTTTTATAGCCTCCATAGGATCATATAGTTGAACTATTTCTGTATTCATGCTTTTTCAGCCTTCAGCAACTGAATATGGCCCCTATGATTACACTAGGAGCGGCAATCCAACACGTGATGTGCTTGAAAGGTATACGACTTTTGATCATAACACTTAAATGTAGTTTAGTAGATTATGTTATTGTAGCTTCTCACTTATGTATATATATATATTATCTTTTGCATGTAATTGGTCAGTCTCATGGCGAAGCTTGATAAAGCAGATCAAGCATTTTGTTTTACCAGTGGAATGGCTGCCTTATCTGCCGTCACTCATCTTGTTAAACCTGGTAAATATATATAACTGATTTCACTTAAATGATACTATAAATGATACCATCATATATATACTTGTAGGTGAAGGAATTGTTGCTGGGGAAGATATATATGGTGGTTCAGATCGACTGCTTTCACAAGTCGTTCCAAATAGAGGAGTTGTGGTTAAGTTAGTAAAAAAAAACTTATATATATATATATGTCTTTTTGTAACATAAATAAATACCTTTTTGTCATTCATTGTGTTGCTGAATTTGAAGGCGTGTGAATACAACGGACGTAGATGAGGTTGCATCTGCTATTGGTCCTGAAACAAAGCTTGTATGGTTAGAGAGTCCAACTAATCCAAGACAACAAATTTCTGATATTCGTGTAAGTGTATCGCATCTGTGTCCACCAATCATGTAAAGACACGTCATCACCTTTTATCATTATTGGATTAAGACGATGTGCGTTTCTATTTCAGAAAATAGCAGAGATCGCCCATGCTAACGGGGCTCTCTTGTTGGTGGATAATAGCTTAATGTCTCCTGTTTTGTGTCAACCCTTGGAACTTGGAGCAGGTTTCTATCCGTACTTTTCGTGGGTTTTTAATGTATCATAATAACAATAACGATAATAATATATATTTTTTGGATCTTTTCAGACTTTGTAATGAACGCAGCTACGAAATTCGTTGCGGGCCACAGTGACGTCATGGCAGGAGTGCTTGCCGTAAAAGGAGAAAGGTCTGAATATCATATATAATAGTTGTTTTGATCATATATATATATATATATAATATAAGTATTTGATTCTTGAGATTGGGTTTTTGGATATATAAAACAGGTTGGGGAAAGACATTTATTTCCTACAAAATGCAGAAGGTGCAGGGCTGGCGCCTTTCGATTGTTGGATCTGTTTACGTGGTATCAAGACAATGGCGTTGCGGGTCGAGAAGCAACAGGTTCCATTCCTACTATAATTATTTTTATATCTTTTTTTTTTTGCCATAATTAAACTCGGTTTTCACAGTTGATTTTATTTATTTGTAATGTAGGAGAGTGCACAAAAGATAGCAGAATTTCTGGCATCTCATCCTATGGTGAAGAAGGTGAATTATGCTGGTCTAGCTAACCATCCTGGACACTCTTTGCACTACTCTCAGGTAAAAAATCATATTCGTTAAATAAAAATAACGCCATTTCGTTATCTGGAAAACGTTGTATAATGATTTATTTGCATGCAGGCCAAGGGTGCAGGATCGGTTTTGAGTTTCGAGACTGGGTCATTGGCTTTCTCTAAACACATTGTAGAGAATACTAAGTACTTCGGCATAACCGTTAGTTTTGGTAAAAATCTTTTCTTTCCCCTTCAAGATCCTAGTTTTTTTTAGTATAAGATCCTACCAAAAGGTACGCTATTTGGTTGCATTTTGATGCATTTGGCCGTGATTCACTGGCCAACGATATTTTTTTTACCAAAGGGTCTTTGGCCTAGCAGTATCATATCCCTTGCCCTTCTTGGAGGTCAGGGGTTCGAACTGAGAAGGGTATGTGAGTTTATTTGTTGCATTTGCCGTATATAAATATTATCTACTTAAAAAAAATTGTTTGATAAGTCATTGTCTTGACCGTTTTTACTCTTGTGGCAGGGACCGTAAAATCGCTAATAAGTATGCCGAGCTTTATGTCACATGCAGCCATACCTGCAGCGGTTCGTGAGGCTAGAGGTCTAAAGGAAGATTTGGTACGTATCTCTGTCGGGATTGAAGATGTGGATGATTTGATTGCCGATCTAGACAATGCACTCAAAACCGGGCCTATTTAGGGTGTTCTCGAGTACTAGCCGAGTTTTATTAGGATTTTTTTTTTCATCTTTCTCTTTTTTGTAAAGAAAAGCCAGGTTAGTGTTCTTTTCTTGTTTCTAGTTGAAGTTATCTAGCAATAAAAACTAGTTTATTCTATTAAAAGAGCAGAAAATGCTCATTCCCTTGAGTTTTTTCGTGCTTGTGGTTTGCAATTTATTGTTCTCGTTAACTCCGTTAGTGATTTACCATTAAGTATGAAGGACGAAAATAGTAATAAATCATAAATCATAAGGACTACAAGGTACTGAATTGTAAATCATAAAGATTGAAAACCATAATTTCAAAAGTAGAAAGGACGAAAATAATAATTTTCAACGAAGCACAAATGGTAAACCACTGACAAAGTTAAAGGTCATTTAACTAAGGGGACGTTTATTGAACAGTTACCGGTAAAATTCAACATTATCACTTACCAGGTAAGATTTTACTCCACCAAAACCACATTGTATCCAACAATTTACCTGATAAGCGCTTACCGTGATAAGAGTCATCACAATCACTTACTGGGTAAGGGCGTAAGGCTCTTGGTACTTGCCCCGCTCTTACCCATTAAGATTCTTGGTCCTTAACCTAATCACCCGATAAGGTAATATGACTTGGTAAATGCTTACTAGGGTAAATGTTTGGTAAACAGCCCCTAACGATGTGTTCTTGAATTTGGAGAGAAAAGAAAGGAAAAGAAATGGATGGAAAAGAAATGAGAGGGAAATAAAAAAAAATTGTGTTCTCAAAAGTGAAATAAAAGGAAGTAAATGGAAGGAAAAAAATAATTGTCATGTTCTTAAAGAGGAGATAAAGGAAAGGAAAAATGTCATTTTTACTAATATGCCTTTAAAATAATATCATTTTAGATTTTAGAATGAAAGATTAGATACTTTTGTAATTTTATTAATTCTTTAAATAATTTGAATTTCTTTCCTTTTCTTCACTTTCCTCCCACATTTGGGAGGAAAGTTTCGAGAACACGAGTTTTTTTTTTTAGCTTCTTTTCCTCTGTAAAATGAGCTTCAAGAACGCAATGTAAATGCCCAAAAAGGGATTAGGTTCAACTAATCAGCCTTTTTCATCAATAAAATTCCATTTTTCCAGTCCGAAAAGACCAAGAGATCCCGAAATGGATTGCAATTTAAAGAAAAAAAAGTGATTATAATCTGAAACCCTAGTAAGATATCAATTCACATCTAAAAAATATATAATGATAAATCAAACCAAAATCCTAACAAAAGAAGCAAACCATATGAAAACTATATAAAACAAACAAAGATAAGAAACATCAAAACATTGCAAATCTAAACACCTTCCACACTAATTTTACCTCACTAGACACACCAATCATCATAGTTCCAAACCTCTTCACACTTGCATCAAATTATTTACCAAAAACTTCTGCTGAATTGGGTGGAATATTGACCTGCTGTAAAATAAAACCATACCAACAACGTTTAGTATCAACGAAAAATATTTTTTTCGCCAAAGGGTCAATGGTTTAAGTCCCACCACATCTGAGGACTGCGTGTGAGAGTTTTGCTGTATATAAATATTATATACTTCGAAACAAAAATCTTTTTAAGGTTAAATGATCCCAGATGGTTTAAATTTAAACTATACATCTTTTGTGGTATTACCACAGTAGATAAAATGTACATTATTGATCTTCGGGAGTTCTAATAACGTTTAAGTGACTACAATAGAAAAACATTTGTTCTTGATATGGCAGTAATGAACGATGAGTATGTAAAAGTTTCAAGAATATATGGTATAGAGGATTGACATTTTCGATGAAAAATTAAGTAATTTCTGCACTAAAAGTAATCAGAAATTCCAAATGTATTGCCTTTTTTTTGACCAAAACTAGTTGAGAAACAATTTCCATAGTAGGTACCTAAAGTTTCTCAGAACAATTGTGTTAAATCTTAGTAGGTACCTAAAGTTTCTCATAACAATTGCGTTAAATCTCATTGTGAACCAGGGAAAGAACTATTTCATGAGTAATTCATCATAAATGGCCACTAAAATATTCGTGAATATTATTCATCATGAATATCTGTCATGATATTCATAAATATTCAACTAATGAATAGTTGGTTCCTCGGTTCTCATTTGAAGCTATCCCTACACAAATATATATAGAGGTAGAGGCGGGTTCAAATGAGAACTCAAATTTGGGTGTGAACGTGAGGACAAATGAAAGTGCGACACGTGTCCCATTCAAAGAAATATTCAGACTGAATATAGTATATATTCAGTCTGAATATACAAAGAAATATTCGGACTGAGTATAGTATTTATTCGGTCTGAATAATGCTTATTTAGTCTGAATATTTCTTTGTATATTCGGTCTGAATAATCTATATTCAGACACGTGTAGCGTTCTCATTTGTCCTCACGTTCACACCCAAATTTGAGTTCTCATTTGAACTTTCCTCTATAGAGGTATATCTATATCTAAATAAAGATCTGGCCTAACTAGAGAAGATATCTTTAGTCCTTTTGGCCAAAAGAGGCAATACTTTAGGAACTCTAATTAAACAGTTGATAGTTTAATGGCTGGAAATAGTACCATCAGCAACAATAAATCAATCACTGCCAAACCCTTCATAACTCAAGCCTTCTGATATAGTGTCCAACCTTTTACCGTCTCCTGACAGGGCCAGGACACAGATATCAATACCCACTCCGCGATTCTAAATAAAAAACATTTTGTTAAATGCTAAAAAAAATCATACCTTGAATATCTCCGTTACCATGAGGATTCAAGAACTCTGTATCTGTTGCCAGGTAGGGTGACCTAGAATAGTTGTCTAATATATCTGAAAGAAAACGTATATGTCATATCAAGGACGATGATATGCATCTCTTTTTTTTTGTTGGAGAGAATAACATTCTGACATTTTTTTTAGCGAAAGACCTTCTGACAGATTTTTAAAAATAATTTGACGTAAGGTTATTCTTAAATGACCCTATTTTGTTAGGTGGTGGAGGGTGTTTCTAATAAACAGTAACAAACAGTAGAATCTCTATTTGAATTTTCGAACATAGGGTAATTAACTTAAATGACCACATTGACCAACCTTTTTTTCAAAATAGCCACCAAAAAGGTATTTTTTTTCCAAAATCAGACCAAAGAAAAGTAGAAACATATAAATTGCAACTTGCGGTTTTCGGCCATGTGTAAAAATCTTGTACAACTGGGAGAAAGAGACAGGTGTCGCCATCTGCTAAAACCACAAGCTACGGTTCTGTAATGTCATTTGTGGGATTGTACCAATAATTTTTTTCCTAGATTTTATCAGATAAAGTCTCACACCTCAGACTTGCAGGTCAACGGGCTTTTTTGAAAAAAAAAAATCAGTGGCTATTTAAAAAACAGGTTGGTCAATACTCAATATGGTCATTTATGTTACTTACCCTTAAAAAATAAAACATATCAGAGAGAGAGAAAGAAAGAGAACCTGAACTAATATTGAAGTCTGCTGTCAAATCTGACAGACTGAAGTTTCTGGGGATCTGGCCTAAAAATCCATATGAAGATGTATCAGGATCTACAATTGGTTCGTTTACGGGTTTTGGATTCGATTCTTCACCAATAAAGGAAGGAAGAGGCACATCTGCCATTGCAGGATGCCTTTCTAGAACAGTGTTTGCAGAATTGAACACAAACGTGGGTTCATCTGTATAACCAGATTCTGATTTAATCATCCCGTCACCATTGATTCCTTGCATGAGTACCATATTTGAATTCTGGGCCATAAGTAGGTTTGGTGAAACTGAAACATCTTCCCTTCTGGGCATGCCGGATATACCAACAGCACCAGATTGCATGCAATGGTGAAGTGATGATCCACCATTCGTGAGTGCATTATTAGGCAATTTGGAAACTGTAGATTGGTGCATGTTTTCTAGCTTCATAGCTTGTCCTGTATTATCTGGGGCATAACATGAAGGATTTTGATGCACTGTAAAACAAAGTAATGGAATAAAAAATTATTCACCAAATAAAAGAAAATATATTCAAAAGCTAAATCAGATCTTCAGAGTGGAGAGTTTCTGAAGGTGTATCTGTGTTGGCATATAAAATGGTCACACATCAATGAAAATTTGATAATACAATTACATACTGGATAACATAACTCAAAAATCCAAAAAGAAAGCAAACAAAAATGAAATAAAACCTGATCTTATCATGATTTTCTACAAAAGCTAAAGATTCCTGACCCAGAAAGTCAAATTGTTTTATCAGGTACAACTTACAAGTTACATGCTCAAGTTTTCTATTTCTTTCCTTCCTAAGGACCCACAAGAAAGATAAAGGGGCAGATTTCATAGTACCTTATCCCCCTACAAGCCTTGAATTCCCTTCAAAAAGAAAACTGAGCTATTAGTCCTTCTCTTACTCAAATTAGTCAGGCTTGAGAAATGCACCAAGGAAAATTGACCAGAAAAAAAAAACCACTACCTTGAAGTAGCCACCTATGAGATTGATAATTTAGTAATCTGCATCCACCACAACGTTTACGAAGGTAAACAGGACTCTTCTCGTAAAGCATATAATTAAAATAAAGAGCACATCAACACTTGTCAAACTTCCTATAATGGTAGATTCTTCTTGGTTTGAAACCTATATGCCGTAACTTAAAAGAAGGCAATTTGTGGGATCCTACCTAAGAAAAAAGAAAATGAATGTCGGATGATGGGGATATCTTATCAACTACCTATCCTAAAAATTGATTTCACCATCAAATATAGTATGTTTTTTATATCCTTCCAAGACCAAATATAGTTCCTTCCTATTCAGCATATACATGCAGCAACTGCTATGATAAACGATGGCAGTTGTTAATAACCAAACTGCCTTAGATAACAAGATCACCATCTCCTTTCACAAGACATCATTTCTAATTACTTCCCCAAAGAGAACATGCATGATTATTATGCATAGGAAGATTTAAGATTAACCAGAATCTTACTATGATGTTCAACCTTCACTGAATTGAATAATGATACTGATTCCATTCAGTTTCACTCATTCTGCTCTCCATATATTGACCTACTTGGCATACCAAAATCATTAATCCAGACAATAGCAACGCACATCCTTCCATTTCATCACCTTTGGATATAGACATGATGTCACATTAAGATTCTTAACCGCAAATATCTCAAATAAGCAAGCACATCTATAAATAAAGCATCCAAATTGATCATCCAAGACTACAAACATGATCACGGTCATCCAATAATAGAGCATTTATAGATGAAACAACCCCATTCGTTTTGGTTATCGATGATATCTGGGCACAACCTAACCAAGCCCAAGCTTCAAAATAAGCTTTATAAATGTGCCTGTATTATTTAGTTTTATCTCAAAGAGGACCTTCAAAATAACCGACTATTAGTAGTGAGAGCACAAGTGCCCTCACATGAGGTCATGTGCTAAGCTATATCCTAATTCTCAACACCAAACAAATAACCTTGGAAATTGGAAGTCCAAAAAACACAGAAAAGATAATCATAACCGGGCTATCACCCAATCTAAAGCATGTTTTCTCTTCCTGTATGGGAGTCATTTATAAACTATTTCAAGTCCTGTACTTTATCACTATTTTTTCTCAGTTGCCAAACTTTTATATACGAGGGGGAGTACCTTAGCATGGTCAATAACTAAAAACCTAAGAACTCAAACTTTAGCTAATAGACCATCAACAAACTCCAACAGATTGTATCCTCGGAATCCACAAGTTAAAACTCTACCAATTGGACTTCCGTGTGGCCTCAAAGCGATATGCATAAACTGAATAGATATAAGAGAACTGTATATCTTATGCAAACAGAGCACACAGCATCAGAGGCACAACAATTTCTTACATAGCGGAACATGAGATCCATTGGAGATAGGAACCGGAGGTGCTCCAGCAGCGGGGGAAATCTGACGCATCAGCTCAGCCTGTGTCTGAAGCAATTTATTGAATTTCATTATTTGGTCCTTCAATATCAATCTCAGGTGATAAGCCTTGAAAAAATCCTGATTTTCTTCTTCAAGCTTCTGCCAAACTGAAAGATAAACGAATGTGTTAGATGACAAAATCAACAGACAATATGCCCACTGCATCACAACACAAATGAATTTGAGTAAAAAAGTCGCATAATTTTTCTTATATCACTTATGAATTGATAAAAATATTACTTAACAAAATTGTGCCATAGTCCATATAAAGTGAGCTCGCAATAGTCTCCTGGAAATTATCTACTGAGATGGTTCCTCCATTGAACAAATGATAAGTGGGTTCATGATGTTCTCTCATAAATCTTGTCCCCAACAAACAAATTCATAAATATTTCAATCAATAACTGTACGACTTCACAGAACCAGGAGGAAGGTTTTTGAACCAAGTTGTAGCTGGACTGAAGGACAAAACACTTGATGCTTTAGAACCCTCATAAGACATTAAGCATGCAAAAAGTTATGAGATGGCTAGTTAGGTCACCCATACCATCATACTATTTCATGTTTCACATGTTCAAGGTTAATGACAGATGTGGTTTGGACTAGCAAGTTTAGCCTACATTGGTTCCTTGATAACCATTGTTTTATCTCAGCTTAAAGTTGTTTGATGATCTCTTAAACACGAGCCCCCATGATGGAGGTCAATGTTAAAATAACCTTCTCCAGACTCCAACACACCTGTTAGAGATGCAATACATCAAGTAAGATCACCCTTTTGGGAGGCTGGGATTTTACCTACCATAACTTCGTGCAGGTGAACCTCACCCTCAAGGTTCAGGATATGTCATTGGAGTGTTAATCTTGCTTAATTAAAGAAGTCAATTTTACCATGATCATTTTTTTGGACAAATTTTCCTTCTGAAATGAAGCATTACACTAAATCAAAAAAGAGTGCACAACAATCAAGTTACATACAACACACATAGCAATAATGACAAACATGCATAGTTGTGCTATGATGAAACAAGAAGGATAGTTAGAATTTTCACATTTCAATGTTGCTCTCTCATAAGCCAAAACGTACAAAGATAAAGTTGTGTGTATCTTACCAAGTTCAGTAAAACTAGGTTCTATTTTTGCTTGATGTAGTAGTGTGCTAACAACTTCCTTCTGGCTCATATAAAGCTGAAGACACCTTTCTATAAGATTTTGTACCTGAATGGAAACACGATCAAATGAGTAAATTTACTGAAATAATAACAAAAGAACACTTATAATTCATGAAAAATCAAAGAGTGAGTTGCCGACCGTTTTATGGGCTTTGGTTACACATGAAGGGAGTGTCAAGCTTTTATGTGCAAAGGGATTGGTGGGCCTCCCTCGTGTGCTTTGCTCTATGTTGTTCGTTCTTTCTTTTCATTCTCACTTTTAATTTCTTGTCACATAAAATAAGGTGGCGTATTCCTACTCATGTGATTTGCTCTATGTCCACTAGTCATTAATGTGATCAAGATTGAAGGTGGTTGAGGAGTGGGCGAGTGGCTACTAATTGCTTCTACTTTATGACTTGTGTTAACCCTTAAGCAATGAAACATGTCAACTATAACTTACTCCCTTACATATCCTCTGCAAATTTCACATTTCTGTTGGTGGTGTTGAAGGGATAGAGGTATCAGAGTCACTTTGGTAAGATATCTTCTTTAATTAACTAAGAGGTAGGGAAGTGTTTCAGATTCATCTTTTGGGAAGATTAACGGATGTAAGCTACTGTTTTAGCTCTAAGTTTTCCAGTTTTGTTGTGTTCAGCTATTTGTCACTAGTCCCTTTGTAGCAAACAAATGGCCTCTTAAGTTTTCCAGCTTTTATTCGACGTTATACCATGCTAGGAAGCAAATGTTCTTTCATATTCGATGGGTCCCTTCTTCAGTTCACCCCAAATCAGGGTTTCTCAAAATCGTACATTATATAGATCTAGTTCCTTAGCATTTTTTGTTTTCTTCACTTCAAAGTCTTCCATTGTGGCAATTCTAGATCATTCGGAATTTCTCTAGAATGTAAATGTAAGAAACATCTTGATTATTATCCACCCAAGGAACAAAGATGAGAATTGTGCCACAAATTCAATTTATTTATCTGGTTCGAGTGTGACTTAAACCCTTAGCTTGTGAAGTCATGTTCAACCTGATGGAACTTTCAGTATTGCTTAGGGTTACAACCATTTGTGCCCTAATTTGGCTATAAAAACCCGTCACCAGTTGAAAGCGACTCCAAGGTGACTTTAGAACGTCGCATGGCATCTAGCCTGGTTTTGGCTTCACAGCCATATGCAACTTTGTAACTACTAGAGAATCGCAAGGATGCCAGGGAGACTTTAGTATGCGAGTATAGGAGTCACAATGATATCGCTGCAAATGTACCCTTTTTCGCTGTTCAATACGACTTGTTGAGCGACTTTGGAAGTCGTCTTAAGCCTGGTGGGTGAATTGGGACTTGGGAGGCATTTTCAACATATTTATTTTGCATAAATTTCACTTACCAAAGGGTATTCTGCATCTATCTACTATGCAAAAGAATTCAGTACTGAACCTATATAGCTAGTCCTTCCTCTATATTATAGTTCTTCAACCACAATGATAGGGAGATGAATGCCTTTGACTAGTTATCCATCCTAACTTTGGACATTATACTAATTCTCTACTTCCATTTTCTCCTTCAACATTTACCCATCACTGTTGTATCCTTCCCAGTTCCCACCATTAAGAAATAACGGCAATTTCTTAAAATTGAATCAGAACTAGTCAAAAGAGGAAGCATTTTATAAAGCAAAGATCAAGTTCAAAAGCATACCAGTTGTAAATCTTGAGGTGAAACCTTTTTGACCTCTCCGCTAGACATCTTTCTCTAAAATTGCAATTAAATAAGCTCTTCGAGTAAGAAATACAGCAGGTTGATGCTCAACTTTGCTGATAGACACTGGTAACAGCTTTAACTGAAAAAAAATATCAAAGGCAGTTACATTTTTAGATAGTCATTACTCTTTAATAAAATCATTAAAGTACTCCCACCATTTGCAAAAAGTCAAACACTTTGAATGTTAAATTGAATATGCTACTTTTGAGCTTCAAATTTTATGTAAATCTTATTTTTCTAAAAAATCTTTGGTAACTGCAACAATCTTATTTCAGTTCCTACAAATTGGATAATGTTGGTTGTGACTTGTTAACAAATCTGCATCAACTTTTCATATAAAAGGTATTGGGTTGATATCATATCAAACTGTAGCTCTTTTTTTTGGGTATAGGAAGGAATATAAGCTAATACATTTCATATCAATCTCACATAAAAGTTATGTACGCCTATTTTATAACATAAGAAATATTTGCTAAACAAGCAAGAACCTTCAGCAATTTCACTGACATGCCCCTTTTTCTTACAGGAATAAAACAAGGAGCCCGAGACAATTAATCGTATAAGTAACCAATCAAAGCACAACTATGTAAATTGAATATAGGTACATAGAAATTATGCCCAAAACATGAAAAACTGATATTTAACCTTTCCTTACAGCACTGACAGATCAAATTCTAGGGTTTGACGACCTACTGCAATAGTTTTAATAAGAAACATAAGCACGACAACATCATCAACCGACAGCACATAAATTAAGCTCCTACGACGATCATATCCAAAATTTCGATATGATCAATAACAAGAACAGACCTAGATAACAACAAACATACTTACAGTTGTTCTTTGCATGCGATCAACAAACAAATCACCGACAAACACATCAAATTAGTGGACTTTTTGCCTCAAATCTATCAAATTACCTCAATACGCGAAGTTATGTAGCGATTGTTACTGGAATTCGCTCTTTTTGTTTCGAAATCTTCCAAGACACCTTTTGTAAGAGAAATTGAAGAACTTTTGCACTAAATTAAAGAGGGAAAGGGTTTTACGGTTGTGTCTTTTGGCGTTATCCCTGAGATTAAATTATGACAGTAAGAGGCCATTATAGTTGAATACTTTACAAAAATAGTCCCTATATTATTACCTAATATGCATGTTTTGTCCCCTAAAAGATATTCTTTTCATTTTAGTCTTGAAACGAAGTATTTCCCCTCTGCTCAGTTAGGGCCACGACAAACAACAAAAAAAACCCAAAAATTAAGATCGAACTAAATCAATTGGATCAGTTATATTGGTTATATTCTACTTGGTTTTTGGTTCTAGTTCTTTCTTACAGTGGTTATCTGTTATAGAGTTTTTTAAATTGGTTATCATTTTAGTCGATTAGAGTCAAAACTAAACTAGTTTCTTCATTTGTGTTCTAAACTGGAAATGATGTCATTTGTTGTTTATATTTTTCGGATTAAAAAATGTTTAAGGGGCTGTTTACTAAACACTTACCCAGGTACATGCATACCAAGTCATATTACCTTACGGGATGAATATCACAAGGACCAAGAATCTTACCCGGTAAGAGTGGTAAAAGCAAAAACAATGACTGAGAGTCTTACCCAGTAAGTGAAGGTGATGGCTCTTACCACCATTAGCGCTTACCGGGTAAATTGCTGCATAAGATACCATTTTGGTAGATTAAAATCTTACCCCGTAAGTAAGTGATGGTGTTGAATTTTGTTAGTAAGCACTTACCCGGGTAAGCTTTGGTAAATGGCTCCTAAATATGTATTCCATTTACATTTTGTTTGGGGATAAAATTGATTCTAAATAGAATCAAAACAAATATTCAACAGATTCAAGCTAGTACGGTTTCTTGTTATATTATTATGAATTCTTTTTCGTTCCGGTACCTTTTCAGGGTTGGTAAACATTCATATGTTAACTGTCTATATATATATGTGGATACTTTAATTGAAAATATATTGTTAACTTTTACGGTACAACTTTATACAACTAATAACAATTATGACAAAGATTTTTAACATGAACACATATGAATTGATGATAAGGAATAAATGCTTTTAAAATAAGAGTTTTATTTTTATTTTTGTAGGTAAATATATGATGTACGGACGACAAGTATAAGGGCTTTTTCAACAAGTCAATATCACCAAAGGGCTGAATATGACATTTCTAGCCTCTAAAATTTGTTATGATTTAAATTATGATTTACCTAGATTTATTTCCTTTATTAAATTTTGATTCCATTTTTTGGTTGTTTCCTAATTAGATTCTTGCTTAAATTAAGCCATGAAAATATTTAATTTATTTAGGTTAATTTTAATAAATTTTATTAAAAAGTCTTCGGAGACAGGTTTTTGACAATGTTTTAAAACCCGGGTTTTTAGTTGACCTGCTGTGGTAGCTGGGTTACGTGTCAACTGGTTTAACCGGTTCAACCACTGGGTCAACTTGGTTTCAATAATTCTCTTGTATTTTTTTTCATTTTCCTACGTACATACATATATATAAAACCAATAATTTGATGTCTACAAGTTAAAACATTAAAAATACACAAAAAACAAGTTTTACATCAATGCAAATACATTAAAAATAAGTTGTTTTTTTTACAACAAGGTTTACATCGACAAACCTATGGAAGAAATCGTGTGTGAAGATATCGGCTTACCTGAATGAGAATACGATTTAGGACTTAAAAAATTATCAACTTTTTAAAAAAAAAAAAATTAAATAGCCAAAACGGGTTTTAAATTCGGTTCAACCGTTTTTTGTGAAACCCGGCCAGGTTACAACGGGCCGCAAATAGCCATAAATCTGGTCGTAGTTCACCCGGTCTCTTCTTCGAGTTCCGATTCAACCGACCGCATCAACCCGGGTTTTAAAACACTGGTTTTTGAAGTATTTTTTAAACTTTTGGTATCTATATGTCATTTATTATACTTGGAGTGGTAATAAGAAAACACAATGGTGACACACAATCAAGATAGCCTTTTTGTAATATATATTTTTGGTAAAAGCTACTTGTTTAAACAATGTATAGTAAAACACATATACCCTCATGAATCACCAATGAGATATTTCTAATTTAAAACGTTTTTTCTTCTATAGCTTTATGGAAATTTAAACAAAGTTTAAAATTGATATTCATTACAAAAAAATTAAAAACTGATCATATTACTTTGACGAAAATAAATATAAGTGATTGTCAATATTTTCGATCAAAATATTCGTCATAAATTGATATTCGACAAATTTTAAATTTCACTTCCATCCTTCAAATAAACGTTATGACTCTTTTTTATGTCTACTTGTATTTATAGAAGTCCCAAAACTTTATAAGCAAGGCTATTAAATGTGAATGGATTAGTTTGTTCTTCATCAAAAGTACAAGGGTGTAAAATATAAATAAATAACTCTAAAACTATACAAATGCACTATAAATGTAGTGGAAGGAGGAGGTGTTTTGGCTTAGGTGATAGTGCACTCAGATCATGACCATCCAAATGGTGGTGGTTTGATGTTAGTACAAGAACGGAACATGTTTATCTCAACAAAAATGAGGGAAAACAAATGGACTGTTTACCAAATGCTTATCTGGGTAAGTGTTTATCAAGTCATATTATTTTAACAGATGAATATGACAAAGATCAAGAAAATTATTCTTATCTGGTAAGAGTGTTAAGAGCAGAGGCAATGACCAAGAATCTTACCCGGTAAGTGAGGGCGACGGCTCTTACCACGATTAGTGCTTATCAGGTAAATTATTGCATACAATATCTTTTTATTAGATGAAAATTTTATCTGGTAGATAAATAATAGTGTTGAATTTTGCCGATAAGCACTTACCGGGATGAGTTTTGGTGAACGGCCCCAAAGAAAGACAGTCGTGGTTTGTGATAAGTTGTTAAGAGAAAAAGATATCATAAAGTCTGAAGGTTAATATGTTTGACTTTGTTAACTAAGAGAACTGAAAAGCTTGTGGTCAGGGGTGTTTAAAATAACAGAAGAACTGAGAAACAGAGTCAAACCATTTGATCCTCAACCGAAAAGATCGGATATTTTTGTAGGCCCGTCTTGGTTTTGAATTATAGGTACTCGTGGATACCTGAATCCGACCCTGATATATATTTAATATGTATTTAAGACTAAATATTTATATTATTTATTTGTTTATAAACCTAAAATTAAAAGAATATTTTTACGTTTTGAACTATAGATTTTGATGTTCTTGAGATACAATGTTTTTAAATATATATTTAGTATTAAAAATGGATGTTTTTTAAACAATTAAGTGTACTTTAATTTTTAGCATTTGAATTATTTTTATTTAGTTGTTGTGTAATTGGTCTAAATGTTCTATTTCAGTATTACTTTTATATTACAAATGATGTTTTTTATAAATCCGGATAATTGTGAATCGTGTTGCGTGTAAGTGAGGTAACCATCTTATATCGGGTCGATTCGATTCAACCTACAGTTCGGTTTCGATTCGAATAAAATGTGTTAATATATATGATTAAAAGTCAATAATTAGATTATTGTACATTTGAAACAACCGAGTTATCATTGGTAAAGGTATTGTTTAATTATTATATGTCATTGCTATACTTTATGTTGTATTATTACAAACGTGTTATAACCTTGGAATATGATTCCATTTCAGACAAGTACTACTTTATATTATTTTGAAGCGTTACACATAAGACTAACATGTGTAGGAACTTATATAGTTGATATGAAGTTCATTTTGAGTGTTATTTCCACTTATTTAGTGTGTCTGTTTATTCCTTTTTAGTATATGTTTTTCCTTTATGTGTTTGTGTTTCTCCTTTTTATTTATTTATTTTCACTCAGAGTTGTTGAGAATAAAAATTTGTATTTTGATTAGTGTATGTGTCATTTTGGAGCTGGTGCATCGTAGTGGCGAGTCACCACTGTGGCAAGGCAACAACTGCAAAAAAATTCTTCAGAATTTGTTTCCAGTTTTCCACTTCAGTGTAAAGAGATGCAGGTTGCAGGAAGGTTAAATGGGTTGTGCTTTCATGAAAGAAAAGAAGAGAAGAAGTCAAGAGATGAAGACAAACAACATGAAGACAAGCAAGAGAAGCCAAGAAGGAAAAGACAACAAGGGTGAAGACAAGCAATGAGAGGTCTCTTTCCTCTCTACCATCACCATTGTTTTGTCACTTTCAACATCTCTCTCCTCTTCAACTATAAAAGGAGACTTGGGGCTAAGCATTTGAGATCACCAAGATTTGGAGCATTCAGTTGATATTTCAAAGTTTATCATTTTACTTTCTTGTAATTTACTTTCCCGTCGGCCAGTTATGTTTAATGTAATTTCTGTTTTCGTATTTCTATTTCTGTAGTATTTCTTTATTTATGTATCGTAGCTAACCCCCCCCCCGCCCCGGGTGTGGGTGGAAGCCAAATCCGAGAGTCCAAAATGTAACACTTGGGTGTTACTACTTTTTTTGCTAACTTTTCGGTTTGGTCATTCGAGTTGAAGCTTCATATCAACGCGGACAATCTGATCACTTTAAGTGTTAATATTAGATCTTAGACCTCGAGAGGGGCGGATCCGAAATACGGCTTGAATGATGCAAGGAGGTTTGAGAAAATCTTCAATAATCACATAGAGATATGGGTTGTTGCATAATCGTACTAAGGTTCAGATGTCGGTCGATTGTGTGTGTCATAGAGATATGCGCATCCCTCCACACCCGACGGAACTAAGATCTTCGAGATCTACTTATGTACGATTGGCAAACCAAAGGTTAGCATTAGTAGCAATTTTATAATAAAACCGTGTTTTCACAACCTATATGACGTAGCTTCGAGGGGAGGAAATTATATGGGACTATATTGTGACCGGCTTTATTAACCATTTAAGTTATTAAAATACTCTCGGGGGAAACTTACACCCATACCCGCTTTTATTAAATTGTTATTTTTAGAAGTTATTAATATTCCACCAACAACAAATCATTTTTTTAAACTCTAAACTTTGCACCGGAAGCTCGTAAGAAAATCTCCGATGCTTGGTAGTCAATCTCTGTGGAAAACAATCTTTGGACTTACCATTGTATTGCTTGTCAAGCGAACTCAATAGTGGTGTGCACTTGCACCACTATTGTGACACATTTCACGTGTGTTATTTTGCTATCAGTTAGGTTTACATGATGAAAATAAAATTTTGTCTCTTTCATATGAAGGGAGTTGTGCCTTTATGCGCCTTGGTAGAACGAAACCGAGGAAAAAACACATGCATTCTCACTATTCTGATAATCGTCAATATCTTGGAAAACTATGGATTGGATGCAAAGTGGATGACATATCTATGACTAGGGTCAAATCTAGACATCGAGGATAAAGGGACCTAATGATAATGATCACAAAATTGATGATTGATCGAATCAACAATTCTTATGAAGAAATCCGTTAACCCAGTTTTTCAAGCCTTTTATGCATAACAATACAAAGAAAATAAGAGACCCCATTTTTTACGTAAAATTTGTACAGGGCTGGTAAGTTCGTGTGAATACTGTGGAGATGTCGTAACTAGGGTTCGTCGTTTTGTTCAGCCTCTTCTTCAAATGTTGCGTTGGTTAATAAGATACTCGATCTACCTTGTTTTGTATGGACTAATAGGCGGATTACAATTTATACTATTCTGTTGTGTATGACTGTAATCAACAATATAAATGGTGACGATGTTACATTAGAAGAAAACCCCGACCAAATTAACTCTCAAAAAACGACAACCAAGATTTACGTATCTTGGTGTCCACATGTACAACTTTTTTTCGTCGTTTTCGTAGCAGAGCTAGAAAATATGGGGCCCAATTTATAAATCGAACTATAAAATAGAAAATAGAAACTTTTTTGAAATGAAACAAGCAACATAAATACATAACACATGACTTTTATAGCCTTCTTGCCCTTTTCTTGAAAGGCCAATTGACCAATTTGGTTTCAACATCATGGGCTTTAAAGCCCAATTATGAGTTATTAAATGGGCCAACATATTTTTCTACCCATATAAAATAATATAAAATTAAATAATAACCTTCTTTATCATATCTTTATGTTTTTTTCCAAATGACATATTCATATAAACTATCAAATATATATTTATACTCTCATACTTATATTTATACTAGTTTCATTTATATCACTCACACTACATCAAACAAATTTAATAAATCTTATGCATTTTCACATTTCCTCTATATTAAAAAGGTAGAGATGTTTTTCTATAAAGACCACAGATTTATAAAAAAAATAAAAATAGTGCAAGTGAGATGTCTGTAATCATGTAACGCTATAAAAAACATAAAAACAACAAAAATACGTACAAAGAAAAACATGTAATAACAACAAGAAAACACAAAATGCAAGACTGATAACTATTAATATAAGAAAAAAACTAAAAATATTATACGTTTAATTTAATATTAACCAATTTACTTAGTATAAACAATCAATAAAAATTTACAGGAATTAAATATTTACGTTCTTCGTTTTTGTGTCTCAATTGACCAATTTATATTTGTCAAGTTCAACATCAAAAGATAAATATGAGTACATTAATTTAAAACATGATTTTGATTAATATGTTATGTACAAACATAATGAACCGATAATTCAACCAATTCAAACTGAAATCCATGTAAACTAGTCTAACCCAATTTTATGAGAAAAAAGACCACCATAAATACATTGGTATTATGGATGAAATTATAATATCTAAGTCCATTTATGCTCGTATTTAGATTATTGTTATATTTTGTGATTAAACTCCAATAAATTGAAGATGAACAAAGTTGGCCAAGTCAAAGTCAAAGTCTTTTTGGAAAAAAAAAGTCAAATTGCCATTGGGGTTGACGTTCACCATCTCATTTCCTCTGGAAACATACAATTATACAAATCCTTCATGATTAGCTTCCAGCTTGGCTTGATCAATTGCCATTATCGAATCTATTTTTTTTATTACATATAATATTTATTTACACTAAATACTCATATTATTTACATTTGATGAGATTTCAACTCTTAAATTTTTGTTCAGATTGACCTTTTTAAGTATATAACATAGAAATACAAAAACCACAAGGTTTATGGCGTACTGGTTAAGACTTGTGAGGGATGAGACTAGATAACCCATCTATCCTAGGTTCGAATTAGGCGCAAACAACTTGTGGCGACTGTGGAATTATCTCAGGGCTGCATGCTTTAGCAGTTTTAAAATTATCAGAGATTGGTCTAGGCAAATGTCTAGGATACACTTTTCAAAAAAAAATACAATAAAAGAACTCACACCCTCGTTGTCTTTGGTGAGATTTGAACGCCCGACTCCAGAGAAGACAAAAGTCACAATACCTCTAGGCCAAAGGTCTTTGGTTCGAAGATTGGACTTTTATCGGTGATTCAAGTACAACTGGACCATTAAATCCCACTCGAAAATAGGATCTGATAGTGAGATGTACACATACATGACATCTAGCCTAAAAAGTAGAGTAGTTGCTTCTATAAATACCTTCTAGTTCTACATCAGTGTAAGCAGAGAAGTAATAGTAATAAAGATTAGCATACAGTGAACGAAAATGACAAAAATAAGTACGAAAAAAGTCAACAATTGACCTGAATAGATAGATGATGTTACATATTCATATGTTCAAGTAAACCTATGTATAAATCTTGAGATGCTTTTCTCTCATTCCTCTTTACAACCATTTTTTGTAACTCAAAAGTAAAAAAAAAAAAATTAGGTCAAGAAAAAATAAAAGTAAAATTCAGACAACAAAATTTGGAAGGAAAAGAAAAAGAAAAAAAGTCAAAATTAGTCAAATCTACAATATGGCCACCATTGAATTTGGGTTTTGTTTTGTCTTGTAAGATCTCCTTCTTCCATGGATTTCCTTTTGTTCCCATTTGATTGTTGTTGTGATTCAACAACTTCTTCTTCTTCTTTTGGGATTTCTAATTCTTGATTATTTTCTTGATTTTGTTCTTGATGATCCGTTTCTTTGATTTTCTTTCGCATCATATGGGGTTTCAATTTATTTACGTCCGATAATCTCACCGGTTTCAAGAAAAATTCTTCCGCCCCTTCTTCTAAACATCTGTCATACGATCCAAACGAAATTACGTCAGGATCAAAAGGAATATTCTAAAGAATACAACAGTTGTTTTCATGAAATAAAGTGACAGTTATGGAATATTCTAAAGAATAGAACAGTTTTTTCATGAAATAAAGTGACAGTGATGAAATATTCTAAAGAATAGAACAGTTTTTTCATGAAATAAAGTGACAGTGATGAAATATTCTAAACAATAGAACAGTTTTTTCATGAAATAAAGTGACAGTGATGAAATATTCTAAACAATAGAACAGTTTTTTCATGAAATAAAGTGACAATAATAGAAATAAATGTATATTTACCTATTGATCCTTGATGGAACGTTTTCCGATGACATAATGACCACGGGTATGTCTTTTAGAGACGAAGAATTCTGTAAATTAAAATGTAAATAACTAACATTAAAAAACCATATATATAAACTATTACCGCAATAAAATTGCGAATTATATGGGTTAAATAACAAGTCAAAATGAATCGAAAAAAGATTACAATTTTGACTCGGACCTTGATTCGTGCGTAAAATTGGTTCTAACCATATATCTTTTATGCATATTGCATACCATATAAAGGGGGAATCAAGAAAATACTCCCCAAAAAAGGAATTTATGTCAACCATTTTGATCTAAAAATAGATGTCTCAGATTCAAATATATCCGTGTGAATTTTCTTTTGGCAAAATGTAACTTTCATATTATTTAAAACCGTTGGATTAAAATAGATGGTTTTACCCGTTTTCTTTCTTTTTTGTTTTCTTGATGACAAGCATCAAACTCTATAACCGTATAACCGAACCAAACTGAGAACTGAATTTAATGAGAAAACTCAGTTTGGTTCGGTTATAGAGTCTTGTGATTCGGTTTCAAATTGAAACCGAATCACTATCGGTATCAAATTATCAATGATTATTAGATTGAATTATACCTTTACTTTCTTGAGCAAATCATAACCAGTCATTCCAGGCATACAATAATCTGTGATTATTAGATTCACTTCAACTTCCTGCAAAAAAAAGCCGATTACAAATTTTCATCAAGAATCATTCAAATTGTATTAAAAAAACTCGTAAAATCGGATCAAAATGATCAAGATTGAATGAATACCTGATTAATATTTGGAGAAACAGAGGGTTGATTAGAGTTCATTTCTTCATCTTCTTCATGTAATCCAAGAAATTCTAAAGCTTTACTTCCAGAATCCACAGTTGTAACTGCAAAAAACATAAATCAAGAAATCTTTAGCTCAAACCCATTTGAATTCTTTGAATCAAAAAGAAAAAGAACATGAGAAGAGTGTTTAAATTACCTTGAAAAGATGAGGTTTTTAGCAATCTTTCAATCAGTTTTCTATCAATGATGCTATCATCAACAGCAAGAACATGAAACTGTGAATCTGCTGCAACACCCATATGATCAAGATTTACAGATTTCAAAAGAAAAATGAAGAAATTAACCAAAAAAGATTGGTTACTTTTTGTGGGTTTTGAGAGAATTGAAGTGGGCAAAAAGGGGTTGGGAAGATGGAAGTTTTTATGTGAAAGAAAGACCCACCAAAATCCACAACCCACAAAGCAAGATCTGACCAGATTTCATCCAAAGATCTTCCCACCTCTTAATATTTTTGGATTATAAGGCAAGCAAGAGGGGGGGGTGAAGTGTGAGGGGTGCAAATTGCAATATTTTAAATTAATAAAAAATTACAACAAAATCTTGGATGTTTATATTGTAATCAAAAAGATTCTTCAAGTTTTGTGTTTTCATGGGACACAAGTTTTGGAGTTTTGTAATCTTTAATAAAAATGAGTTAAGTTGTTTAAAGGTAATTAAATTATATGTATTTAGTTGTTACTAATCTTTTAAATTGTTATCTTGTTTTTTTTTTATAATAATATTGCTTTTCTGTAGTTATAGTATTATACATGATAATAATAAAAGAATATATTAGCAAGCATATCTATTTTGACTTGATGTAAAAAATGGATTTAAATTTGTGTATATATATATATATATAATATAAAAAAGGATCATGGGGATTGAAATGCCAAGTGGTGGGAACCACAAAAATCCTTAGAGGAGATACAGGTGATGTAAGTTGTGAAATCATGTGCACTTACCATATCTTGGGCAGGTGGGGGTGCCACCCCCCCTTATTTCGTTTTGATTCCCTTTTACAGATTTGCTTCCCATGCCCATCCATGTATGCATGTATCATGTATGTAACCCCATCATCATCATGCATGTATCATGTATGTAGCCCCATCATCATCATGCATGTATGCATCTATACCTCATCATTCTAAGAGCATTTCAAAAGGTTACACCAAATCCATAAAAAAATGGATAAAATTTGGTGCATTTAAACGGATAATATTAAATTTTACATCACAAATATAAAGGAGTGTTGGTTTGGAAGAAATTGAAATGAATAATTGATTTGATCAAATTTTAAATCCTATGTTTAGTTTACATAAGGGAAATTTGTAGTAGTCGTTTGAATTCTATAAATTTAAGAATTAATTATTTATTGGCATAAGTGAATGAACTGAGGAGTTGTTTGGTTAAAGTTGAGGAATGAAAATGAGAATGACTTTTCATTCCATTCGATTTAATCAGGAATGAAAATTTGGACTTTTGGGGGAATGAACCCATTATATCATATAAAACCAAACAATTTCTTTTATTATCATTCTCATTGATTAATGTTTAATACCTCCAACCAAACACACCTTAACTTCCATCTCTTTGCATCAATATAACGAACAACGCCACCCCTTGCCTCAACCACGACAATGCTACTACTGCCATTATCATGCCTCCCCTCCCCCCAAAAGAAACCACCACCACACCACCATTTTGCCATCACAACCCATCACTGAGGATCCACTACCCCCTTTCTCACCACAACCCACCTGGCCACCCACATGAGTGGTGAGAGGGTGGGTGCGGGCGGGCGGGGTTAGGGTGGTAGTTGTGATAACGACGATAGTGGCATGGTGGTCGCCTGGTCGGTAAGGTGGGAAGCGGGGTGTATGTAGGGGTTACACCAAACGTTTCTAAATATATTATTTTTTATCTTGTACAATTTGTGTAATATTTGGTGTAAATGGATAGGTACACCAAATTTGGTGTTCTCATTGGAGTAATTTGGCGTCGAATTTGGTATATGTATAAAATTTGGTGTTCTGATTGCAGATGGTCGTTCATATATAAAACCTATGTTTTCTTGTTCAAATATCGAAAAACTATGTTAAAGCTCTTAATGTAAATCTTCCCAAAAGGTATATTTGATAGCATTTGGATTGTTGTAATTAGTTTGGTAAACATTTCAATGTAACCAATATTTAGTTGATAATATACATCATCTCGGTTATCTTAGGTGGACGTATACAATTGTAATGTCATGGAACCATGTTATATTCTTGTGTTCTTATGCTTGTTTTCCATATTGTTTATCATGACATGTTATATCATTTATGATCCGTTTATTCTATTTCAATTGCTAGTTGTTTGTTGTCATACTTGTTTAGCATGAGTGTTATGACTGTTTGTTAGGGAAAATTGAAATTTCCTTCCCAACGTGCAAGACCAGTTGATCTTCCTTACTACATAGAGTTGGTATAGTGGTTAGACTTGCAAAATATAATAATTCCATAGTGCTTCACCATGGAGTTTCCAAATATAGCAAAAACATTGATGGAACATGAAGATTGACGAGCATATGAATAAGAAATATGCTAAGTTGAAGATGGTTGAGAATGTTGGTTACTCTAACAACAAGATAGTTGAGAAATAATCAATGTGCTCAACCATCTTCCCCATAGTAAAATGGTTTGATTAATAATTTTGTGACGAATACTTTAGAGGCATGTCCAAATGCTCTAACAATCTTCCTAATTTGGGGGTTCAAAGCTTAAATACTTGACCCTTCTAAGAGAAACTCTTGATCCATCAAAGTATGCTACCATCGTTGAAGATCATTTTCATTTTGTACTTTTGGATTTGTATTAGGATGATCGATCTGTACATTTTGTTATTTAAGAAAAGGTAAATATTCCTTTAGTTTTGGTACAAAATGTAAAACAAATTGTACATATTGATCATCCTAAATCAAAAATATCGTCGAGCTAAAAGAATAAGATAATGATGTTGACCAAAGGACCTTTAGCCTAGTGGTATGTGAGCCCTTGACCTTCTAGGAGGTCGAGAGTTCGAACCTCACCACCTTTGGTGATGAGGGTGTGTGAGTTTTCTTATTTCATTTGCCATATATAAATATTATATATTTATAAAAAATATAATGATGCTGCTTGTGTCCTCTAATGGATTAAGATTTTCTCTTAGAAGGATCATGATTTGGGCTTCAAACCCCAAATCAGAAAGATTGTTGAGCATTTGGACACACCTCCAAAATGTTGAAGAAAGTTGATAGTCTCAATTAGGTTGGTGGTGGACTCTAATAGATGAATAGGTGGTCATAAATGATTCCTATAAACCAACATATGCATTTTTAAACCAAATTCATGCATACATAAATATTTTTTAACGTTTCTTCCATAAATATTGTGACTTAAAGGTCTTTTTTAATTCGCATAGTGCTAATTGGTTGTATGTCCGTTGTGTAAGAAACCTTCGATTTGAGATCATATTTCATCTTATTGAGTTCAAGTTCTTCAAACAAAATGTTGGTTACTTTTAAGCACACTACATAATTTTGTGTTGGGATCAATGAACTCTCAACACTTTAAAAATCCAATACTCACCATCCAGCTTCCAAATACCACTGTAAGAAACAAATAAGTTGAGTTTTGGAGCTGGATGCAACAAAATAAGGTCAAAAATAGATTTGGAAAGAAAACATCATATCTAATTAGTTCCAATCAAGCTCAATCGAACCACTATCGAGCAAAAATCGTATTGGTTCTTCTCGATGCAAAACCCAAAGGGAATCACCTTCAGAATATCATATTAAACCGAAGTGCTTCTAGTTTTTGTATATTCGAGAATCATATTTAAAAGAAAAGATGTTTGGTTACTGTATTATCTAAATGATTTATTATTATTAATTATTAAATTATTTATTGAACAAATTGCATTAAAATGTAACATATTTTGTATTGATTACTATTTTGGGTAACATACTTCTAAACCATTCAATTTGGTACTTAAAAAGTAAATTTTCAAACTTGTAAGTACCTGAATAACTAGTTTAAAGAACAACCGGTTATTGTGGTGAGTAACATGACATACAACTCAATATTTTTTTAATGATGTTAAAATTTTATATAAATTTAGACTTAAAATATGTTTACTTTTATAAGAAACATTATAATTAAAAGAAAACCTAAGGGTGCGTTTAGTTAGCGAAAACAATTTTCATTTTCCAAGAAAACGTTTTCAGAAAATGGAGTTGAGTTTTTATTCTCAGTTTTCTATGAAAATTTTTCAAAACGCGTTTAGCTGAAATGGTGAAGTTTTCATTTTCAGATTTTTAGAAAACGCGTTTAGTTGTGCATTTTCTACCAGTTTTCATTTTCCGTTTTCCATTTTTTTTCAAATTAGAAAGTGTGTATACACACACTTTTGCGCACACACAAGCATACTCACTTTCACACAGACACACACACACTTTCACATACACACACACACACACACTTTCATAGACACGCACACACACACTTTCACATACACGCACGCGCGCGCGCGCACACACACACACACACTTTCATAGACACGCACACACACACACACACACTTCCACATACATGCACACATACACACACACTTTCACATCCACGCACACACACACACACACACTTTCACATACACGTACACACACACATTTTCACAGAAACGCGCACACACACACACTCACACACACACACTTTCACATACATAAACACAGGTTCACACACACACACACACACTTTCACTTTCACACAGACATACACACACTTTCACTTTCATGCAGACATACACACACACTTTCACTTTCACTTTCACACATATATACACACATTCACTCACACACACACACATTCACACACATACACACACTTTCGCACACACACACTTTCACTTTCACATATACACACACATTCACACACACACGCTTTCACTTTCACACGACATACACACACACACTTTCGTGCGCGCACACACACACACACACACACTTTCACTTTCATATAGACACACACACACACAATTTCACTTTCACACAAACATACACACCACATACTTTTACACGCACACATTCACACACACACATGTGGTTGGCCTGTGTGTGTGAAAATGAGTGTGTGTGTGTGTGTGTGTGAAAGTGAGTGTGTGTGTGTGTGTGTGAAAGTGAAAGTGTGTGTATGTGTGTGTGTGAAAGTGTGAAAGTAAAAGTGTGTGTGTGTGTGTGTGTGAAAATGAGTGTGTGTGTGAAAGAGTGTGCGAGTGTGTGTGTCAAATGTGTGTGTGTGTGTGTGTATGAAAGAGTGTGCTTGTGTGTGTGTGTGTGAAAGAGTGTGCTTGTGTGTGTGTGTGTGAAAGTGTACGTGTGTAAAAGTGAAAGTGTGTGTGTGGAAGTGTGAAAGTGAAAATGTGTGTGTGTGCGTGCGAAAGTGTGTGAAATTGTGTATGAGTGTGAAAGTGAAAGTGTGTGTGTTTGTGAAAGTGAGTGTGTGAAAAAATGTGTGTGAAAGTGTATGTGTGTGTGAAAGTGAGTGTGTGTGTAAAAGTGAAAGTGTGTGTGTGTGTGTGTAAGTGTATGTGTGTGAAAGTGAAAGTGTGTGTGTGGAAGTATGAAAGTAAAAATGTGTGCATGTGTGTGAGCACGAAAGTGTGTGAAATTGTGTATGAGTGTGAAAGTGTGTGTGTGAAAGTGTATATATGTGTGTGTGTGTATGTGTGTGTGAAAGTGTATATATGTGTGTGTATGTGTGTGTGTGTATGTGTGTGTGAAAAAGTGTGTGTATGAAAGAGAGTGTGTGTGTGTGTGTGAAAGTGAGTGTGTGTGAGAGAGAGAAAGTGAAAGTGTGTGTGTGGAAGGGTGAAAGTGAAAATGTGTGTATGTGTGCGCGCGCGAAAGTGTGTATGAGTGTGAAAGTGAAAGTGTGTGTGTGTGTGTGTGAAAGTGTATATATATGTGTGTGTGTGTGTGTGAAAGTGTGAAAGTGTGTGTGTGTGTGCTTGTGTGTGTGTGTGAAAGTGAGTATGTGTATGTGTGTGTGAAATTGTGTATGAGTGTGAAAGTGAAAATGTGTGTGAAAGTGAAAGTGTGCGTGTGTGTGTGTGTGAAATCGTGTATGTGTATGTGTGTGAAAGTGAAAGTGTGTGTGTTTGAAAGTGAAACTGTGTGTGTGTGAAAGTGAGTGTGTGTGTGTGTGTATGCGTGAAAGTATGTGAAATTGTGTACGAGTGTGAAAGTGAAAGTGTGTTTGTGTGTGCGTGTGTGTATGTGTGTGTGTGTGTGAAAGTGTGTGAAATTGTGTATGAGTGTGGAAGTGAAAATGTGTGTGAAAGTGTGTGTGTGTGAAAGTGAAAATATGTGTGAAAGTGAAAGTGTGTGTGTGTGTGTGAAATCGTGTATGTGTATGTATGTGAAAGTGAAAGTGTGTGTGTTTGAAAGTGAAACCGTGTGTATGTGTGTGTGTGAAAGTGAGTGTGTGTGTGCGTGAAAGTATGTGAAATTGTGTACGAGTGTGAAAGTGTGTGAGTGAAAGTGTGTGTTTGTGTGTGAAAGTGTATATGTGTGTGTGTGTGTGAAATTGTGTATGTGTGTGAAAGTGAAAGAGTGTGTGTGTGTGTGTGTGAAAGAGTGTATGTGCACGCGTGTAAAAGTGTAAGTGGGTATGCATGTAGAAAATTATTTTGAAAATGAAAATTCTGAAAACTCAAAAAAGTTGTTTTCTAAATCTAATATAAATTTAGAAAATGAAAATGAAATTTTTTTTGGAATGAAAACTGAACGAACTAAACGCATTTTTCAAATTTTCATTTTCTCTGGAAATTTTTTTCTAGAAAACAGAAATTTTTTCACGAACCAAACGCAACCTAATCTTCCCATTTTCATCAAAGAACCCAGGTTTCCTATCTTCAACTTAGAACCTAGATTTCCCAACCTTCTCCATCTTTGTCATCCTCCCAACTTAAAAAAAAGTTACAAGAATCCATATTCAACAACTCATTCACATTATCCAAATTCAAAGATCAAAAAACTTACATGAAAACTTAAAGTTCCCATATTCATCTTAGAACCTAGATGTTTGTTTACGCAAGTTGAGGGAATGAATGAAACTCATATCGACGATCACAATCTTCTTCTTTGTCAACATCAAGAGCAAAGTTTTTGCTTTGTATCTCCTGCTAATACCACCTTCCTCACCGCCTTCGTATTTCGGGATCCCAACTTGCATCGTACTGGTGAGTTTAGAAAACCAGATTCGAGGGATGAAGTTACATAAGGCAATGTAATTTCATTCCTCGAATATGGTTTTCTAAATTTACCATTAAAAAAAGATAATTGTCTAGCGAATTGGATGAAAGATCGAGGAAGGTAAACCGTGTATTATGGTTTGAATATAGATTTTGGAAGAGGAGTTTGGAAGACGAAGAGATCAAGCATGGACTAGATTGTTTGTTAATGTAATAAATACTTTAATAAAAATTATTTTAAAACTAATTTTACATAGGAAAATTATATTATTGACCAGACCAGCTAAGTTGTATACCATGTCCTCTGTCATGTCAGCTAGCTTGATAACCGATTACTACTTAAATCATTTGTCCATATATTTCAAGGTTTGAGAATTTATTTGTTAGGTATCAACATGATAGTTTTTATTTTTTAAAAACATATCATACAAAATAAGAATCAAGAGAAAGTAGGTTAAATTTTTATACAATTTTATTTTATTTATTAATTGTCCTTATTTGACTTTACTATATAATTAATATTTTCAGTTTTAAAATTCATATGGATATGTATGTATTACACCTTTTTATAGATAATGTAAATAAAAAATGAAGATTGAAACTAAAAATAAAGATGTTAAGTACAAGTTCTGTAAATAAAATTGATATCTAAAGTCAAAATACGACAACTAATTAAAAATAGAAAAAAACAATTAAAAAGATTTTGGTTGGAAGAGGGAGGGGGGTCGACAATATTAAAAACTCACATAAAAATAAGTTTTTTTTTTTTCTTTTAGAATGGTTGCCTAAAGCTAATATATCAAGTTTGTAATATTTCTTGCTTTAGCATTTCCAAAAGCATCTTTAAACCGAACAAATAGGAAGTTTGAATTTTTTTTTGTTTAACAACATTTCCAAAGTCTCTTTAAATTGAAGAAAGTATGAAAAAGTAAAATCTTCTTATTTAGAGAAATCTTCAAATTTAAGGAAATCTCCAAAATTTATTATCATAAGAAAGAAACATTTTTTTTTATGTTCCACCATAAACATTTTTTTTATGGATATGACGGTTTTGGGAAGAGAAAAATGTCTTGTGGGTTAAAGTAATAAAAATTGTGTATGGACAGAATGGGATGATTGGGGAACGCCCTACACACAAAGAGGCAAACACAACTTGGATTGGGATTCTAAAGACTGTCAAACAATTAGCTGACAAGGGTTTAAACTTGCTAGATATGTGCAAGAAAAAGATAGGGGATAGAAGAGCAATTCTTTTCTGGGAGGAGTCGTGGTTGGATGATGGCACTCTAAAAGCGCAATTTCCGAGGATTTACATGTTGAACACGAATAAAAAGGCTACTGTTAGTGATAGGGCAAGCCTGGAAAATTGGGACTTGGTTCTACGCAGACCACCAAGAGGGGGGGGGGGGGATAGAAGAGAACCAGATGGAGAGGTTGAAAGGTCTTCTCGGAAATACAATTCTATACAACCAACAAGACAGGTGACGCTGAACCATGGATGGAGAGGGTGTGTTTTCGATGGCATCCGTCTGAAAGTATATTGACTCTAAGACTTTGGAGATTGATCAGAGAATAACAAACTGGAACAAGCTGGTGCCTATTAAATTTAATATTCTAATGCGGAGGTTAGATCTGAACAAAATTTCTACTACGGATAACATTGCCAAAAGGGGAATTGACGTCCATTCCATGTTATGCTCGGTATGTGAGGAGAAAGTTGAATCCGTGAATCACTTATTCTTCGAATGTCATTTGGCTTGAGATATTTGGAGGAATGTAGGGCGTTGGTGGAACTTAGACGTCCCTATTTTCAACAACGCTGCAGATTGGAAGAACTGGACGCATGATATGAGACTGAAGAAAGGGGAAACAAACTGTGTGGAAGCGGTTGCTTATACAGCTTTGTGGTCACTCTGGAAATTTCGAAATGAGACAATATTCGACGCAAAGAAACCTAAAAAGGCGGTGTTACGGGATAGTATTGTCACTCAATCATTTTCTGGGTGCACAATAGGAGTAAAAAATTAAATATTAATTGTGTAGTGTGGTTGCAAAACCTGATTTTGGCTATTTCTAGTATGTAATTGCTTTTCTAGCGTCTTGCTAGTCTTGATAAAATTCCGCCGTTCAAAAAAAAATATTCTATTATAAATATAGAATATTTTAATAATATAATGAATATTGTAATTTATAAAATAAAAAAACTGTTGGAGTTGAATTTAATATTTTTAAGAGATTTTAAATTTTAATTCTCTATTTTGATATAATGAGAGGTCACCCCCACCTTAATTACCCTTGGTGTTCCAACTTGTACCTATCAGTAAGGTATCATAGATTTATCAATATATCTTCAATTCTATGAATATAACAATATAAGTAAAGACCATCGTTAACTATAAAATCGTATCAAAGTAAATCAAATCCTTTGTTAGATTTGGGGTTTTGAAAGATACAATTTAGAAATGGTTAAAGAAAAATTCAAAATAAATTATTTGCTTTGTTTTATTTAATGGTTTTTATCTGTTAAATAAAATTAAGACGATCTAAACAAAGTTATCTATTATTTATGCATTTCATTGTTTAAAAATATTATAATATCCATTTCATTTTGGAAAATCTTATACCTAAAATATCCAAAATATTTTCCAAGTTACCAAAATGATCAAAAGGTCCGTGGATCCATTTAATGAGTCACGAAATCCATTTAACGAGTCACGAAATCCATTTTGGATCCATTTTAGATTTTTTATGCATTTCATGACTCACTAAATGGATTCACGGACCTTTTGGTAGTTTGGAAAAGATTTTGAATATTTTGAGCATAAGATTTTTCAAAATGGATATTATAATAATTTTTTCTAAATTAATTTAATTTTCAATACAAATAAAAAATTCAAATGTTAACTAATAATATTTTGAATACAATAATTGACACTAAATGGTAAAAATTAATTAACGTTTAAGTAAATAAAAATATAATTCCTGAATTCATAATTAATAATTAATAAGTAAAAATATATTTAATGGGTCAATGTAAAAACTGTTAATAAAGGAAATTAAATCTTTCTTATAAACAAATCAATGTTGACATGACTTTCGTATAATGATAAAGTAAATGGATCAAACCGATTTAATAATTGATCAGTTAAAATATATTTAGATGATCAGATTAATCTATTAAGCTTTCATTTTTTTTTTAATTTTAGAAATATTGATACAATAAATATGGTTAATTATAGTTGAAAGTAACATATTAGGTCCATTTCTGTTTGAGATATCGTATTTAATCAAGTGTATTTTGGATGACATTTAAATCATTCCATATAACTTAAGTCCATTTTTGTTTGTGAGTCATTTATATAGAATGTGATTGAGTTGAAAAATGCTTTACTAATTAAGTCTTTGTCCATAACTTCATATTTTGGTCGAAGATTAACGGGTCAAATGTGCAATGTGGTTATGCTTCCATTCGATAAATTTGGCAATACTAAGTTTTTTTTGGGTAACTAGCTTATGCTTATAAACTAATCTCTCTGATGACCATGATTGATCCGGAGTCATCGAAAGTGAACTTCCATGACCAATAGATTTGAACCTGAATAAGATGAGATTTTCCACTACATCCCTATGAGACTTAATGACAAAGGAGTATGCCCCGGCCCAAGTGGTTGGCAATATTACTTTGTTTAATACTAGAAAACGACACATTTCATATTAAAAGAATTAAATTAGGAAATACTGATTTTTCTTTAAAGCCTGAGTTCAAACTCATTATTGTGTTGAAATCCCAAAGCCCTGTGTAATCAATTTTTTAGAAGGGTATGATGTCATCATCTCGGACTCCCACGTACCGGCCCGACTATCTTGCGGACCTTCAAATCAAATTAAAATCATTGTCAAAATTATTGGTAACCCACACCTTCGAACTTGAAACTTACAAATGTACTTCTCTATCCATGTGGGATTTGTTACAAACTTCCTTATTTAAACTCCTAGCGTCTTCGTTCGACATTTCCAGCATACTCCTTGTAATTGATGATATGGAATTCGCCTAAGATCAAACACCCTCTTGACGAGTCATTATGCTCGAAGAGGTTTACCCTACAATCGCAATGGTATAAAGATCGAATCTGATACCTTTTGTAACGTCTCATTACCTCAAAGCAACATGTTGGTCAATAGCCTACAAATTAACTTAAATCCATGGTGGAAGTTATTGATAACCCACAACTTTAAAGTTATAAAAAACTCACAAATCTACTTATTATCCATGTGAGACTAGTTGTTACAAAACCACATGAGGTTAAGTTTCAATTTTCTAACACTTTTGATGTTAATCAAATCGCAAACATTCCTAGTGAATACTGATCTTCAAGCTTCAACTTCATGCCGCGAGGGTCACGCTCTTGTATATGAAAATTGGATAAATTACGTTCTTCTGTCTTTATGATTTGTTAAAGTTGTGGCTTTTATCCATATGGTTTCAAACTTATGTCAAAAATAGATCGTTCTGCAACACATTTTTTTATTTGAATTGAAATAATTTTCAAATAAAAATATCTAGCTCTTTTTTGGTTTTTCTCTCGAGAGTCTTTGTGAATCCATACAACTTTTCTGATTTTTATCCTTGAGTCTATTTTACCTTTAAGTATGTGGGACAAAAAATATAAAATAATAACCATAGGGACGAAAATAACAATAAATTGTATGTCATAAAAGTAAAAATAACAATAAACTATAAACCATATAAGAATGCACACACATCCACACACACACACACACACACACATATATATATATATCAATAGAATCGCGATTTGAGATTTTGCTACTACGATATAAAAGTCAATGATTACTTTAGTTCTTAATATCGAACTAAAAACAATTGTTAAAGAATAAGATTTGAACTCAAAGTAAACGTTTTATTTTCTATTATATGTCAATTTACTTTAATTTATGTGCCTTATGTTTTTTAGGTTACAAATTCGTTTTCATTTCTCATCCTGCTATAAGCATCTTACCTATAAAATACATTATATTGATCCAAACAAATGTTATCTTAACTTATCATTTCTAATAATAAGAATTATGGCAAATACATAATCAACTAGTAATTTTTCGGTCATCATTTCTGATATCATCATTTCTGATATTGTGTCTCAAACAAAAGATCATCCACAAAACATAAAGACCATTATAAATAACGTTTTTGTTTAAAATTGTTTATTCTTTTAAAGATAAATTTTCTTTTGTATTTTATTACAAATACCATTGTTTTTAGGTTGTAAGTTTATGTAAGAAATGAGTTGGATGCAACGAATCCTTCACAAAGAAAAGATTATTATAAGAGATATTATGCTACTTTAAGATCTTCTAGGGAATATTGAAATTAAATAAATTGATATCCTATTGTCATTTATTTTCAATATCAAATAATACCATTTGGAAGTAATAGCATTTGACAAATCAATGCCTACTTCGATGAGGAGTAAATTGGTAATTTTCAAATTGGTGGGGTTGTAGGAGACTTGTCAATCATAAATTAAAGAAGTATTTGACATATTAAGTTATCGAATATGTTTGTATTTAATAATATGATTTAAAAAATAAAAATACTCAAGCTTAATGATAAACAGTTTTAGGAAGGTGTCGTTATCTTATGGTCAAAGGGACAAAATTCTTTAATAAAAGCATTGCAAGTTATACTGAAACATCGTATTGGAATTTCGACCGTCATAGATTCCAATATATCCTCCTTTTTTGACTGCTTCATTTTACAACGTGAGTTCTTAATTCTTATCTAGCAATAATTAATTTATGTTTTGTTTGGTTCTTGATGCATTTGAAAAGGTGGTCTTGGTTGCTTCTTTGGTTTATGAAAAAAACAAATCCACCAACATTATCTTGTCGATCCTACTCACAGTCAGTAAACTTATTCTTCTCGTATTTTTAGTTGAGGAAAAATATAGTTATAAAACATTTTTTTAAACAAGTCTAACCTATTTTCTTTAGGGCTCTTTGATTTGGAGTGGTTGTTACATATATGCATTGTAACATCCATGATTTTTTGTCCCAGTTGAAGAAAATGTTGAACCGAGCAGTTCGGTAAAGAGAAGTTGATTATGGAGTTGAGCTATGATGCCATGAGATAGTGACATCTGTCACAACAGTACCGATGGTATTGAAAGTATGGTCATCTCGACTATTGTGCCATGCGGTTGTGACATCTGTCACAATAGCATCGATAGTATCAGGAGTATGGTCGTCTCGACTATTGTGTCATGCGGTTGTGACATCTGTCACAATAGCACAGGTGATACCCAATGTTGATGGTCCCGACAACTGTGCCATACAATTGTAACAATGGCACAATGGATCAACCAAATCTTTAGTAAAGTGGAATACGGAGTCCTATGTGTGTTTCACCCTTAGAATAGTTTAATTATGTATTTTGAAAGTTTGATTATATCGGTACCATCTTTTAGGCTCAAAACATGTGAAAAGTAGGAAAAACATCTCGGTACAATTGATGTTATAGTGCCCGACGATGGTGATAGTGTCAGGATCGCCAGAGGGGGAAGAGCACTTTTCGTACATTTGAAGAGATTGTGTCATACCATAATGACACTGGCACAATTGCATGTCACTATCGTAGGCGGCCAATAGGGCATAAAATCAGGATTTTCTTCATTTGGCCATAACTTCTTCATTTCAACTCCGATTTGGGTGATTCAAGTTGCTATGGTTTCATATTTCAGAGATCTTTAAGATGGTACCAATTAGAATTAAACTTTATTTTATGATTTGGGGTTCCTAGAAGTTGAAAGGTAAAATCTAAATCTGTGTTTCTTGAATCTAGGGTTTGAACCATTACACCATCAACTCCCATTTCTTATTGGGTTTCTTTGTGTGTGTTTTAGGAGTAAAGAAACTGTTCCTGAGAAGGTTTGCCTCATAGATCTGGATGTCTAGTTGTTGGATCTCAATTCTCCAACTTTGAAAGTTCAAGATTGGGTAAAACCTCGATTTACCCTAAATTTAGTAAGATAAGTTCAAGTTACTCTGCAAAAACTATGTGCATGCCAAAAATGTTTATTTTGAATTATTAACATGTTTTATTTATCAAATATGTGAGTATTTGATGAGTTTTACATATTTGGTATGTTTGATTTTATAAATCATGTAAAATGTTTATACTTGGGTTTTTAGACATCTTGATAAATAATATATATGTGTGAGCTGTTTTGATTTCTTATCCCATAAATGGAGATCATTTGGTGTTATATGCATCTTTGGAGTATTTGAGTTTATAAACCATTCGGAATATACATGTTATTGCATTATGAGACATTTTGGAAATAATAGTATATGATTTCATTTAGAAAATGGTTTGTCTCAACCAGTGATGTTTATTTTGAGTAACCACATGCGTGTTGAGTTATTGAGTTTTTGCTCGATTTGACTAAAATGACTCTTGGAGGCACTTGTCTGTTTTAAACTACTCTATGTCGGGCTTTTGGGAAATTATGTGCATTTATAGGATATTCATTTACAAAATTTACATGCTTCGAGGGCGTTGGTCATTCGTTTTGTAGTCATTTTAGACTGAGTGCAATAGATCCATAGGCATATGAGTCAGTTTTATGGAGCATATAAGGGATGATATTCTCAAGTCATAACTTAGAAATAGTCATTGTGATTATTATGTAATTCCTAAGTGAACGAGTTTAACTTGAGTTTCCTTTTTGTTTTATTGGGAATAGGCATTGTGATTATTATGTAATTTCCAATTCATCCTTAACGTAGCTTGGAAATAGGCATTGTGATTATTATGTAATTTCCAAGTGTACGGGGCTTTCGACCACAATTGAGTAAACGACTGACTTTGGTTAATGTCAATGGTTTTATACCTAAAGTGGTGCAACAACAACATTGGCTTGTGGCTTCCTTATGGTTCTGTCACAACGAATGGTAACTCGGGTCTTCCCTATCATCTATGGATGTTTTATACCCTACCAAGGGTAAGAGTGAGTAATTATTTATAAGATTTGATTAAAACTATTTTTCCTGTTTTAATGTTTATAGTTCTATCCTCGATTGTGTGAGTATTGAGTTTTGGTCTCATGTAAATGAGTATTTTGATCAAAGATATTTTCTTTCACGAAATTGGTGAGTTTTGAGAAAGATCTCGTTCTCATATTTACTACATCTCATTTTGGAAATCGTGATTTAAATAACATTTTTCAGTTTACTATTTTATATAAAGGATGAAAATTGATTGAGCTTACTAGGCGTTAAACTTAACCTTTTTTATTTGTCGGCATGTGCATTAGGTTCTCGTTGGGGTTAGTTCTAGCGGCATCATGATAAGATGAGGGCTAGTTAGAGGCTCAAGAAGATTTTAGTTATTCGTTGACATCTTCCGCAATTAAATATAGCGACAATTATTAGGTTGTGGTAATTTGGTAACAACCGACCTTGATTTAGTCTATCTTTTGTTGAGGTTTATTTAGATTAATTATTCGAGGTATTACAAGTATTGATTTATAGGAATAAGAAAATCACCCTTTATTTGTGTATAAATGAAAGTTTTAAATTAGTCGCTTTTTCCACATTTGAGGATGTTACAATATGCACATATACATAGACATATAGACATCAGATCGTGTGAGAATAACAATTTTGGTGAGAACACTTATAAGCTTTTGGATGAACTAAATGTTGATCTAACGTGTACATTTAACTACCTTCAATTGATAGCTAACATAAAGCACATACCGTCCAAATGAACATTTACCAAGGCGTTCTTCAGTTTTTCATATTTTTTGGGGTTTCCCCTCAACCTCCTATATATATATATATATATATAGAGAGAGAGAGAGAGAGAGAAGAAGGTTCAAATGAGAACTTTGCATTTTTAAAGGAACAAAGGGACACTTGTGGATCACATATGATGTGGGTCACATATGATATGCGACCCACATCATATGTGGTCCACAATTTGTTCCTTTAAGAAGGGTGGTTCTCATTTGATCCCTCCCCTATATATATATATATACATATATATAGGGGAGGGATCAAACAAGAACCACTCATCTTTAAAGGAACAAAGGAATAATTTGTGGACCACATATGATGTGGGTCCCACATAATATCAAATCATTTCTGATTTAATATTAAATCATATTAAATCAGAAATGATTTAATATTATGTGGGATCCACATCATATATGGTCCACAAGTGTCCCTTTATTCCTTTAAATTTACAAAGTTCTCATTTGAACCTTCCTCTCTCTCTCTCTATATATATATATTGATGGTGATTCATTTACAAACTAGACCAATCCTACAAACTCGTACAAACCAAGTTAAAAATAATTTTTTCATTATTTTTTTTCATCAAATGTATGATTTAAAATGTTATTACATATATGTTTGTTTCATCTTGTGAAAAAAATTACATGTGAAAAAAATACATTATGAAACAAATGCATGTGAAACTTTGAACTTATGAAAACAAATACATGTGAAACTTTTACATTAAGAAACAAACATATATGTAATAACATCTTAAATCATAGCATTTGATAAAAAAAATCATGAAAAAAATATTTTTAACTTGGTTTGTACGAGTTTGTAGGATTGGTCTAGTTTGTAAATGAACCAACCCCTATATATAATAATTAAAGAAATGATCATGGCTCTTCATACAGTTAAGATCGGATTTGACTGGTCAATAATTACGGCTTTGAATAGTCAAAAATTATGGCAACGGGAAAAATAGAGAAAGTAGTTTTGTAACTTTTACAAATAGATGGCAAACGAGTTCATATATGAACTATATGTGAAATTGTGTAATTAACATATGGACTCTTTTAACTGATTCACATATGAATCTGTGTGATTCACACGTTAACTAATTAACGGTTCACATATGAACATAAAGTTCATGTGTGAATAACATGGATTCATATATAAATACGTTTAACGTCTGTTTGTAAAAATTATAAAACTGCTCATTTATCTTTTGCATACCAATATGATGAATTATCTGGAGCTTCACAGTTAAAGCCGTAAATGTTGATAAGATGAAGGGTTAGAATTTCTTTCTTTAATTCTCAAATATTACTACTTTTCATTTGAATCTTTCCCTATATATATATATATATATATACTACTATAATAATCATTTAGACCTAAAGTCTTAATTACAATCATTTAAGCACAAGGTACTGCTATTAGATGCATAATTTTGAAAAAAACTCTTATATATATATATATAGGTGTTGGGTCATTTGCAAACTGGATGAATCGTACAAACTCGTACAAACCATATATAAAAATAAAATTTTCATGATTTTTTTTTATCAAATGCTATGTTTTAAGACGTTATTACATATATGTTTGTTTCATAATGTAAAAGTTTCACATGTATTTGTTTCATAATGTAAAAGTTTCACATGTATTTTTTTCACAAGATGAAACAAACATATGTGTAATAACATTTTAAATCATAGCATTTGATGAAAAAAAATATGAAAAAGATTATTTTTATATATGGTTTATACGAGTTTGTACGATTCATCCAGTTTGTAAATGAATCAACCTCTCTCTTTCTCTCTCTCTCTCTCTCTCTCTCTATATATATATATATATATAGAGGCGGGTTCATACGAGGACGGTACCAATTTACGAGAATACGAGGACAATCCTCGGCCAATCATTTTGTACATGAAATTTTTCATGTACAAAATCATATATGATTTCATGTACAAAATCATATATGATTTGATGTGATTTTGTAAGCATCAAAAAGGACACGCACGACTTTTTCTGTGAGTAAGTCGCGGGTAATCATATATGATTTTATACGTGAATCATATGTGATTTTGTACATGAAAAGTTTCATGTACAAAATGAGTAGCTGAGGATTGTCCTCGCATTCTCGTAAATTGTTACCGTTCTCGCATGAACCTCTTTCTATATATATATATATATATATTTATATTTATGTGTGTGTGTGTACATAGAGAGATACAAAGATACATATACGTATATAAAACATTAACAATCAAGATTTGACTTGTTATTAGCAGTAGTTTAGATGTTAGCCCCACACATACATTGGGTGCGTGCATGCATGTGCGTGCACACACAGGGGCGGAGCCAGAAATTTCCATCAGGGGGAGCACAAAAATATAAATAGCAATGACCTCGTCGAGTTTTCATTTTCTGAAACTTATCTATGATATCTTCATTATCAACCTTGCCAAAAAACGTCTTTTTTATTATCAACCTTGGGAGGTAAATATGATTAGATTTTGATTTTAACGACGTGTGGTTAGGGTAAAAATAAGATTTTAGAAGGTAAATATGATACTACAATTAATTGGTTAGTGTCTTGGTGGGTTTTAGACTTATAGGAGGCTCAATTAAAAATTAAGATTAGATGTGGGTCCAAAGTAAGAAGGTCCAATAATAAATTAAAAAGTATTTTATGTAAAAATGCAGTGGAGGGGATTTGAACCCAAAACCACCTCTCTATGTATAAGGAGCACTAACCAACTGATCCAAGGAACTACTTGTGTATTGAATATTTCAATTAAATAATATTATTCGACAATTTATTAAATTATATTTATATCAATAAAAAAAATTAAAATTTCAGGGGGTGCCCAGGCCACTTCTGGCTCTTAACTGGCTCCGCCCCTGTGCGCGCGCACACACACACACATAACACTAATCGATGGATAATGAAGAGGTTTAATCGATAATGAAGGTGTTTGACATGTTATAAAAAGTAGATTAAAGGTCAATCATTAGTTTATACTTTATAAAATCAAATCAAATTCACTATTAAAAAAATACAATAATATATTATTCCGTACTATAGAAGTTGTATTTGATTAAAAATATTCGTACCGTTTTAAAGCATTCAAATACAAATATTCGTACCGTTTTAAAGCATTTGATGTCAAAATTATATTAAAATTATAAATCGACATCATATTAAGTTATGAAATATTTAAAACTCACAATTAGTTATTACATGTATCGAACCCTTCACATATGTTCATAATTCGAATTTGGTCAACAACTTTAGCGGTTAGAAAAGCAAAATTTTATTTTCATTAAGATTTCATAATTAGTACTAATTAACACTAACCTTTATTTTATTTAAAAATAAAAAATTAAATTAAATAAAGAAATTAGTTGGATACATTGAACCCTTCATCTACAAGAATTATTTTAAAAGATATGATACTACTTTAAGATCTTTTAAGGGAATATTTAGTTAAATAATTTGCTTCATTATTGATAAACAAGTAAAGACATTATTTTTGTAAAATAAATATCCATAATAAAAAATCCATTAAGAATGAGAAATTATTACACTTTATAGTTAACAAAAATATAAGAGTAAATTACACTTTTGGTCCATGTGATTGCCACTCACTATGAACTCTAGTCCCTCTTTCAAGTTAATTGCACTTCTGGTCACTATGGTTGTCAATCTATTTCATTTTTGGTCTCTCTGATTAATTACGACTAAAAAGGGAGTAAACTCGAAATTAGTCTACATAGTTTGTCAAAAATAACACTTTTCATCCCTACAGTTTCAAAATTACAACATTGTCAGTTATTATGTACAACTTTTTGTTTTGTTTTTATTAAACAATAGTTTTAAAAAAAGTTGAATTACAATGAAATAAATTTATTTCGGTTTCTAGTTTAATTTAATTAGGAAATATAATATACCTTCTTTGAACGGAAATGAGAACGGATTATATTTTTTTAAACAAAGCTTTCTCAAAAAAAAAAATTCTTTTTTTGTTTGAGATGTTTTTTGTAGAGATGAAACGAGAGATTTTAAAAGTCGATCCCCAAAATAAGAATCAGAAATAAAATATGTTTCACTTTTTATATAATATAATAAAAACAACTGGAGATGAAAACCAATAAATGAAAACCAAAACTTTCATCACCAACACCAAAATCTTTTTATATATAATTTTAATATAAAATGAGTAAAAAGATACAAAGGTCAAAATTTTATTTAGTGTAAATATTATTTTTGTAAAGTGTTATTTTCAACAAAACAACATACATTACTCTAAATAATATTTTGATATTTTTACCTTTTTATCTCGTTTCCTATTAAAAAATATATTTAATCTATATTATATATATATATAAATAATTTTAGTGTGTTGGTGGTGATGAAACATTTTGGTCTTATTTGAAATTGTAGATGTTCTATAAAAAATAAGGTATTTTTTAAATTTTTTATTTTGAGAAGCTATTTTTAAAATCTCTCTTTTCGTTTTTATGCAAAACATTTCAAACAAAAAAAAGGCTTAATGTACTTGATCTTTTTTTTTTAAATTGTTTAGAAAAATATAAAAGTTTCTAATTTCCGTTTGTAAAAGGTATATTGTATTTCCTAATCAAATCAAACTAGAAACCAAAACAACTTCTTTTTTATTGTAATTCAAATTTTTTTAAAACTACTATTTAATAAAACAAAACATTTCTTTACATAATAAATTAATAATAGACGTAACTGTAATTTTAAAATTGTAAGGATAGAAAATGTTATTCTCAACAAACCATGGGGGACCAAATTTGTGTTTACTACTTTTTTAATCAAAAGTTAACTAGAAGGACCAAAATTGAAATAAATTGACAACCACAATGACCAAAACTGTAATTAATTTAAGAGAGAGACTAGACTTGCTAATAAATGTCAACCACAAGGACCAAAAATGTAATTTACTCAAAATATAATTTAATCCTTAGTTACCGACATAAAAAATCCCCACTTTACAATTAAGGGTAAAATAGAAAAGTGTACATTATTTTTTAAAGTTAACATATATTTTGGGTCAAACTAAAAGAGTAATGTACACATTTATTATGGTGGGATAAATGAATTGTATTTAAACTTATTTTTAGTGTTATCATTATACCATTATCTTGTAAAAATATTAAATTAAATTCAGGTTAGTTTTTGTTCATTCTTGAACTATGTTATACATTCATTGTTTAAAAAAGATAAAATTTATCTGACTTATATAAGTCAAATTTTATTTGTGTCGTGTGTAGAGGGTGCTAACTAGTGGAGTTTTTAACAGACTATTTAAGCTCGAGCTCAAGCTTAATGGTTGTCGAGTTCGAGTCGATCTTGAAACACATTAAACTCATTTAACTTAATCAGTCGAGCTTCATAACATAAATGTTCGGCTCATCTCATTCGAAAGCATGATGAAATATGTCAAGCTAAGCCGAGCCATTTAAGCAAATAATTTTTCGATTCAAACATATTCATAAATATATTCATAAATCATATAAATCAAAATATAAAATTATTGATGATCAGGTTGAGTCAATAAAGAAGCTAATCGATCTTGTATATATATATTATCGAGTTTGAATTTGAACTCGAACATTAAAAAAATATTTAAGCTCAAACCCTATTATAAAAATGTTAGTCGAATTCGAGACTAATTATAAATCAAGCTTAAATAATCAGTAACTCGACTTGCCTCGGTTCGTTAACACCAGTTCTCATATGTATAAATTAAGACATCAAATATGTTAAACGGTATTAAAAGAATTCCATTCGACTTTATATATATTTTTCCGACATATTAGGATCTCATTAATATAAAAGACCATATATTTTATTTATTTTGATAAAAAAAATATAAATTAAACATATATTTATTTTTAATTAATTAATTATTTTTGTTCACACAAAACCAAACAACAGTACAGTTGGGAGAGTACATCGTGATTGACAACACACAACAGTACCTCTTTCGAAAATTTGTTTTCGTTTAATATAAATTTAAATGTTATTCATTAGGTGTTGACATTGCAACAAAAAACACTAAAATCAGTGTTTTTTTAGAATTATAGATCCTACAATATAATCTAAAAAATATTTTACGGAAAAACTGGATATACTTAAAAGTATATGTATACTAATAAAAAAATGCATTATCATGTAAACCAATAGCATTTTAAATTTTGTCACATATACACTACAAAATAGATGACTTTTATCCACACAAATTACTTAGGGAAATTTTCGTCAGTAATTACACACGTATCACCTAGAAAATACTAATGGTTCGGTAAAATCTCATGTTTTTCTAGAAAATACCAACGGATCACGCAAAGAATCTCTGGGTAATCCATCACTAATTTGAATTACCCATCATCGATTTACCCACCAACTTTTGTGACGGTTTTGTGAGGAATTACCGTTTAGCGACAGATTTCTTAGGGAAATGTCCATAAACAAAAGTCATTCGTTTAGTAGTGATAGTTAATCATTACGTACTACAAAAATGATCAACTTGAATACTAAAATATATGTTTTACATGATTCATCTTAAATATTGAAATCAATTAATCAGTCATCTAGTGATATTAATATGTTTAATGTTAAAGGTATAATTGTTCGTTAGAGTAACAATAAAGGTATCCATCCTAAAGAAGAATAAAACATCCGATTGGGTAATAATTAGATATGTTTGATAACACGTTTTTATAGCATAAACCGGGTTATGTTGAAGTGAGACCCCTCCCTAACAAAGATAGATTCATGCTTGTTAGACACAAATAATGATTTTTCTTAGAAGTATTTGAGGTGTATTGACAATATAATTTATATTATAAACACCGACTCTAGAATCCTATAATGCATAATTCAGTTTTCAAGTTTGTTTTGGTTTTTTTACTTACTAAGATGCATATTATAAACAAATTTTATTTTCCTGATGTTGATCAATTCTATTTGGTTTAGTTTTGAGAAACTAATATCATGTAAGAATGGTTCAATTATATATATATCCAACTAAAACCAAACCAAATAACTATTATCATCAATTTTTAGTTGAATTGACGCTGTGTTAGTTTGTTGCTTTAGGCATTCAGTGTAGAAATGGTGTTCGAGCAATAACATTAACCTGCTCCACGTACATTGGGTTGGACTCATATAGTTATGATTTTTGGGATTTTGTTTGGGTTTCTATTTAGGCTTAATAAGGACATTAAAATTTTAAATAGGAGATATTGATGCATCTTCTATCCTGTATTGTTTATAATACGTGAGTCATTGCTCATTAATAAGTAATACAATACATTTTTATTTATTTTTACTTGATTATGAGAATATGAGGCAAATATGTTATGTACGGTGTGACGTGGGTGGAAACTTAGAATTCATGGTGAAATATAATTTTTTTCATTGTTATTGTTTTAGTTGATTTTAAAACCATCGAACCAAATGTATCATGTACGCATTCCATTTTTGTTTTGGCAGTTAATCTCGGTTTATGGAGCTTCCTCAACTGTATTGAGGATTTATTTTAATTACCGAACTTGTTTGATTATTGATAACGCTAAGAAACAAAATTCATCTTCTCATAGGAAGCAAATTTGTATCAAAACAGTAATTTTCTTAGTTTGAACAAAGTTGGAAAAGAAAAAATGTATATGTATGATTACTAGCTTAAGTGCATAACAAAGATTTAGTAGAACCGTAAACACATTATATGCATATGTGATAATATGTAAGACACATATCAAGGTTCTGTAGAATTATCGTAATGGGACAACTTTTGGAGTTAATCAGAAAAGGCAGTGCTATGAGACAATATTGTTACACATTTGTTTTTTTGGGTGCATAATAGGTGTAAGAAGTTGAATATTAATTGGGTAGGGTGGCTACAAAACCCCTTATGGCTATTTCTGCTTTGTAATTGTTTTTCTAGCATTTTGCTAGTCTGAATAAAATTTTCACTGTTAAAAAAAATAGACATATACACACACATATAATACATGATATACAAATAAACAAAAATCAAGGTTCAAAAGGTTGTGAGGCGTGTCATGGTGGCGAAGTCAAACCTCAAACCTTCGACGCCAAGACGTGCACGCGTTCAAGACGTGACATAAGATAACAAATTTGAATGACATATATATATATATAGAATTATATATGTACATATATGTTTTCTACATATTATCTAATCAGATATGAATTAAAAATTGTACATTCATATTAGAAGAAGAAAAATAAAAGTAATTTTATAACTTTGTTTTAATCGTGAGTCCATAGCGTTAATGAACTCGTGAAATTGTGAGTGATGTGATTCGATAAATCTATAAAAGTGTAAAAACACAAAAAATAGTTTTTGAATTTTTTTTACGTCTTATAGAAAACGCACGCGGCAACGCGTTATGGCGTGAGCCACACCTTACAGAACTGCTATGGGTCATTACGTAACGGCAAATACGCATCTTGTGCCATATTGCGCTACGAGGAACATCGTGATGCACCTTTTTGAACACTGACAAAAATACATGAAATAGTAATTGATTTGAATAATAAACGAGTTAACTTGGTTCTCATATGTGAATGAAATAATGCTACAAAGATCGTACGCTATCATAAAGAGTTACCATCAATATTATCCATTTGTCATTGTTAAATACAAATACAGATATCAGATATCATTCTCGATGCTCATCCAAACATAGCATAGGTTCAATAAGTTGATATGAGATCTCGTTCTCAAATAATTGGCCTAAGAAAACAAACTTGCTCAATTAAGCTCATTGATTAGAGCCTCATCCTCCAACAAGTTCACTCATTACACAAACATTTTGGGCCGAATCTTCATATACAAGTGCTTCTCGGAAAATGAAAACCACAAAACGATGGAGAACGTAAGGGCATGTTCCGTCAAAAATCATTTACTAGTAGAATCTCAAACGAAGAAACTTATAATGAGTAATTCCCTTAAAATCGAGTAAAATACTGATTTTATAATCTTACAATAAACTTTTACTCTGAAAATATACAATATAGTGATATCTATTCGGATGACAAAAAGACAATGCATATGTGAATGTTATCTCCAATACTATCTTTATTGTTTATATCTACAATCATTACTCAATAATCTTGTTCTATGTGGGGGCATTGAGAGCAAAAGGAGGGTTGCAAATTGTGATGGGGTAACATCAAGATCTCCTACCCCATACCTCAAGAAAGGATTTGATGTTTGAAAGAATAAGGATGGTTTCTTGTTTTGGGGTATTAAACCACATGATTCTTGGTTGGCATGCTTAATATGTAAGAGACATAATGACAAAAGAAAAAGGGTAAATATCCTGGATTTTAGGGGGTTTTGAGTTTTCGATTCTTTTTTAAATTGTACATGATTATTTCTCATATAATATCATATCAAATTATAACATAAGTGAAACTATACAACTATGGTGCATATACTACGTGTAGTTTAATAAAAGGTGTAATGTTATTGTTTTAAACAAGTATAACATATACTACTTTGTTTATAAACGAGAAAAGATCATTTTATTATTTATGGTTTTAGGATTTATTCTTTTAAGTTCTCATTGTGTTCTTAATAGTTTGTTCTAATATTTCCTACAAGGGTACATAAACATTATGATAAAAATTCAGAAAATACATTACAATACCAATGTTTTAAGGGTATATAAAATTTGTTATTTTTCTTTGAAATCTTAAAAGAACTGATTAGGACTAGTTGTCCGAATTTGGTCATAATTTTTTTTGCTAATGACCGGTTAAGGCCCAATATGGTCTTTGTTTGAGTTGGTTTTTATTAATGAATACTTATTTATATAAAAGATTGGTTTTTTTGGAACCAGTTAATACCTGGTCTTTTATACACCTGTATTTATCATGACATTTTTTTTAAATATCATCAAAGTAATATCATGTAATTCAAATTAATTTAAATTTAAATTTAAATTTAAATTTATTAAAAGTCACCATAAAAGATGGAAAAAAGGCTTACCGTACTCTTGAGTTTCGGAAGAATGTCCCCAAAAGGGAGGAGGATACCCATGTGTAACAAACATTAAAAAGTCGATTTATGAGAATTATTTTTATGTTCCTTTAAGAAAAGGGAATTATTTTTATTTATGAGAATTTATTTTTATTATCATCATTTTATAGCATTTATGTTTATAATATAAATGTAGTTGTATTTATATTATTATATTTTTCACAATTGATTATTTCAGATAACTGTAATTATAGTTACTAAATCCAACTTGAAAAATAAACCGATAACCCAACTGAAACCATGTCAAAAATTGATTGGTGTCAAAATTTTACTTGCTGGTATAATCGGGTAGAAAATAGACAGTATGTCCAATTTCAACTTAACACAACTTGATGGGGCCGGCTTACACTCATAAGGTTAGTACATTGAATATATTTTTAAATGATTATTTGCTAAATGTGTTTTATTATCATCTAAATTACTTCTATTCTCTGTTTAATATGCTTAATGACTTAGCTATAGATTGATACTGAAATTCTCAATTCAGACGTGGACATGAAAGAAAGTGCAAGCATAACCCAATCTAAGCCAACCTAAAGTGTAATCTGTAAGGTTATGTTATATTTTGGATGATCGAGGATGTACCGGGTTAGCTTGCACTCATCTCGATTAATTTCACAGTCCCTTAGAGTTAACCGACAGATAAATCTTCAGTGGCCTTGAGGTGACTCAAACTCATGACCACTAGGGTGCAAACCCAATGTCATATGGATTGAGTTACCCTAAGGGTTAGGTTGCATTATGCATTAAAAACATTTCGAACGTTTAAGGATTCTCTATGTGGAAGTAGTTAGGTTATGCCATTCAAATGTCTTAAATCAGAGCAAGCAAATCCGTATGCAGTAACAGAAGAACTTTATATGAAATAAAATGGGTTTTGAAAGTTAAACAATCTTTATAAGTTTCAAAAATTGAATAGCTTTGTAACATTTTAAAGCTTAATGGTCAAATTAAAAGTACAACTAAAATATAATGCCAAATGCGAAACCAATTTTTTTTAAACAAAGGCACAAAACAGTTGACATGATATAAAATAAATATTAATCATATTAACTATAGTTTCATATAAATGATATATAAGGGGCTTTTTTCAACAACCAAGTGATTTTTTTTTCTTTTTTCCAGTTGTTACCAAAAAAGATATACAACGATCAAAATGATTTGAACTTGTGAGCTATAATACCACAAATAAAAACACTGTTAATGATCTACAATAATTTATTTATTAAATTAAAGAAGTACACATCAATTTAAAATGATCGCTAAATATTTATTTATTGTGACAATTTCTGTCTATGTTTTAAATATTTATTATAATGATGGGCCTAAAAGCACTTGGTTGAGAACAGATCTGAAGCCCCAAATTGAATATTTGACCTGGGCCATTCAAAAACCCACAAAACTTGAATTAAACCCAACACAATCAGATTTTGAAAATCAAAGTCCATGGGTTATAAAATATCTGGTGAAGGATGGTGTGAGAACTGAGAAGGAGAGTTAAAGTGAGAAGAGTAATAAGGGATCTGGATCGTTGATCATCTTTAATTTCTAACCACCTCCATGAATCGTGCTTGATACGTAGTTTGGTCCAGTGCATCTCGATGCAACTCATCCTAATGTGCATCCAAGGGTGAAGATCCATTCTGACACTTATCACCTTAACTCTATTTTTCACTGGAACCCAACCATATAAATGTTAATGAGTTGTATATTATGTTTTTTTTCCTTTTATTATAAATGAAATGATATATTGCTTCTAGGCATTTTTTAAAGTTTCGAATGACGTCAGTCGTGGTGTGACATCGAGTTCAAACCTCAAACTTTAGGAGTCACAACGAGGCGAAATTGTTTTTCAAAACGTGACTTATGATGACAAATCTACATATACATATATATATATATATATATATATACACACATACATGTTTTCTATTATTTGTCAATGAATCAATTATATTAAACAATCTAAATTAGGTTGTTATAAACCAAAAAGTCAGCCACACAAAAGGTAAGAAAAAAATATATTAGATATCGCGTCACATAAAACAATATTGGGTCATGGGGTGCCACTAGCTTAACGTGCTGCCAGACACGAACTTGGAGCCATACTGTGCCGTGATAGCTATCATGACAAACCTTTTAGAACATTGCTATATTTCGATCGTTACATTTAATTTCTATTATCTCTCATCTTATAGAAGTTATTAAAAACAAAATAGTAAATACAAAATTAACTATCTTTAGCTTTAATCTGATGTTTTTTCATTATCTGATTCTAATGCTTGGATTTCATAAACACACTTTAAAAAAGGATATTGTATTATTGTTGCACACACCTTTAAATAAATTAAATATTTAGGGGATGTTAGTTGCTGAATAGTTTGATGCAGAATGATTAAGTGGTCCGAATGATTAAGAGTCTCTTATCATATAGTACAAAATGAAATCTAATTGTTTGTTAATTGTTCTAAATGAAATTATGGCTCTGAATGATTAAGGGAGGTCCAAGATACAAAATGATTCAGAGGGTTTTGGAATCATTAAGAGACAAACTTATTTTTTGCCCAAACAGGATTCACTTCTTAGCGATTCACATGCTGCCTCTTAGTGAAACTGTTAAGAGATAAACAAACAACCCCTAAATGAGGAAGAAGTTCTCTTTTCCTTCAGTTGACTAACTGAATAAAGATATCAATTAACGTATTTGTTGCATATTTAATGGTATAATTTTTACAATCTGTTAGACAATATTCATATATCATATATGAAGTGAAAAATTCAAAGTTATCCATAAAAAATCTCAACCAGGTAGATTGAATCCGTAGATGCAAGTATGTAACGTTTATTTTATTTTTACGTCAAGTGATTGATTTTACATATTTTTAAACATATTATTTATGCATTTTAAACATATTTATGCATTTAAAAGTATGTACAACTATTGGATAATAAATTGTGTAAACATTATTAGAAAATTAATTAAAAATAGTCATTTCTCTCTTAAAATTATCAAAATACTATCTCCACAAGTGACCTCTTCAATTTGCAGACAGGTCAAGCTGCGAAAATAACCTCATTTATATAATTGACAAATATTTTTATTTGAATGTGTAGATGAAAAAAAGTATTAGTATACTTACTATTTTGTTTACTCTGCTCTTAAAAACCATATGTGAAGTGCATTTATCGTTTATATAGTTTGATATAGGTGTCATTTTCATTTGAATCCCCTATGATCTAACTATAAGACAACATACACACGTGGGTTTGTCGACACCCACCGGTCGTTAACCACACGTTTATTGTTCCCTCGAAACGAAATCCCCGATTTTCTGTTTATGTCTTTGGACTCGTTTTTCTGTTGGAAGTAGGCAATTTATGATCACTAAGTTACCAAATAAAACAAGATGCATTTAATTATTACATTTGTAACATATGTTGTTTTTGGACTTTTTTTTTTGAACCACGGTACATAACACAATCATCATTACTATTTTTGCCTCAATGACAAATTACAAAAATATCTGTTACATTATGATTAATTTTCACATTGCTCCTGATATTTTTTCTATTGAATTGAAGGACTACGTTTGACCATCTGTCAATTGTTTGGGATGTCAAATTTATAATTTTATATCACTTTGGTCAAAGAATCATGTGCTCGAATATTTTGACGGTGTCGTTTGTCGAGGTGAATAGCTAGGGTCGTCAATTTGAGCAATAGGGGTAAAAATTTATGTGGATGTCAGGTATAGGCTAACTAAACGGGTTGAACGACTCCAGTAACGGGTTCAAATGGAAATTTAGATAATGTCAGAATGGATTGGGACAGGTTATGTTGACCCACCAATGCTCTTCTGCCCATTTTTTAATTTAAAACACAATCAAAATATTAAATGTTTATGCAAAAAATTACACAAAGTAATTTAATATTTGGATTGTGGAGTTGATCAACTAGAGATTCAACCTTCAAAATAAACAAGATAAAATAACAAAGATAGTAGAAATGTAAATGAGACTAATGATTTTGGTGACGTGGAAAATCCAGTAAAGGGTAAAAACCGTGGACAGTCGAAGATATCGTTGATGTACTGTTTGGATAAAAAATCGTAAGCTCAATCGCCGAGGATACTAACCCCGATAGAGTTACTTCATCATTTTTCTTATGTTTTATGTCTTATTTTATTGGTATGTAGATCTTGAACAAGTGAGTACATTAAAGAAGTTGTTTCGATCTTAGTTAAGTGTTATAAGTTATGGAATACGATGATGAGTTTCGATCTTAGTTAAAGTGTTATAAGTTATGGAATACGATGATGAGTTTCGATCTTAGTTAAAGTGTTATAAGTTATGTTATAAGTTTCAATCTTCCAATTGTTACATGATGAGAATGGATGAAACATAATAATTTTTACATTGGTTATATGAATGATATCCAAGTGCTTCTAATATGTAGATCTCTAAAAAAAATTAAGTAAATTCAAAATCAAATATCATTTTGATTCGAGTTATTACTGAAAATTTATGGCCTCCCAATTAATATTACCTGATGAAACACGATAACTTTATGATGGTTTATGATGGACCGTAATATTTTTTGGTATATAGTTCTTGAGTAGACAACTTTTAAAAATGCATATCAAAATAAGTTATGAGTGCAAAATTAAGGCCTCTTATGATTACACGATGCTTTGACGTCAAGAATATGATGAGATTAGGGGTGTTCGCGGTGCGGTTTGGAGCAAAATCGCAAACCGCACCGCATATGCGGTTTGAGCATTTTTCCAAAACCGCAAACCGTACAGCATGAACCTCAAACCGCACCAAATCGCACCGCAAAATAAGGTGACTTATAAGTCACCTTATTTTTAGTGTAGTTGTTTGGATGACAATAAGTTAACTTATAAGGTACCTTATTGATAAGTTAATAAAAATAATGTTTTGATAAGCTATCTTATAAGTCATAAGGTACCTTATTAGCTACTTTTGCCAAACATAGCCTTAATTGTTTTGGTACCTTATTCGTGTTCAACTCTTCACGTATGGGAATGAGAGTAAGTATTTACAAATGTTGGCTTTCAGTTGCTATGTTTTCCTTTTATGTATATTTAAAACTTAGATCTCGTACATAATTATCATTTATATCTCAAGTTGTATATTAAAAAAACTCACATGGAAGTTTACAAACTCGTTATAACACGTACGTTACAATGGAAGCCAAATCTTAGAGTGGAGCCACAAGGATTAACATGACAGTAAACCCAAACCTTGACGTGATAACGAGCTATTTAGAATCATGTCCGTAAGAAAGAGGAAGTGGTGCTAACTCTGTAGAATAATATATATTTATGAGATAGTATTGTCATACATTCGTTCATTCGGGCACAAAATAGAGTAAGAAGTGGAATATTAATTGGGCCGGGTGGTTGCAAAACCCTTTACAAACTATTTCTGTAATGTAATTGTTTCTAACATCTTATTAGTTTTAATAAAAATGTTGTCGTTAAAAAAACCCGACTATTAAAATATATTGAAAATCTATATTTTATCATTATTAAAATCTCTCCGGTTTTAATTTGGTTTACATGGAGGTCCCTCCCTCAAATCTTCCTGATAAGTGCTTTCACAAGCTAGTCATGCAAAGAGTATTTTTTTTCTTAATTGTTTTAGAGTGAATTACATATTACCTTAGGTTTTATTGGTTTTAACACTTTGGGTCCCTAAAATAAAATATCTATGGTTTGCATCCTTGTGGTTTCAATTTCATAACATATTGGGTCCCTAAAACTAACTCCGTCTAAATTTTCTCTGTTAGAGTACCCATGTGCAAGTCACATGATAAGTATTTTGGTCATTTTAGTTATCACTTTAAAACTCTTTAAACAATAGGCACCAAACATGTTATTTACTCGATATATTTCTTTTTCGGCAAACACAGGGATCACCCCCTCCCCCCTTTCTTCTCCGACAAACATAACCACCCCTCCCCTTTCTCCTCTGAAATTGCATCATATTCTCTTGAGTGAATTTGTTTACATTACATATCCAAATGGGAAAACAACTTAATTTGCATAAGAAGCTCAGAAATGCAATATATGAAATCCAACAAATGGGATCAGACACCACCATGGCTGCAACTCGTTGCCCAGCCAAGATACAGATCGAGTTTTATCTAGTGCTCGAAAATGCTAAATGCAAAAGAATATCATTAACTTGAATCATCTAAAGCTATCAGCTTATAATAAGCTCTAAAGTGGGACGCTTATAATAAGCTCTAAAGTGGGACGATTTTTGGCAACAATGGTTGCTACTGAGCAAAAAGGAAGTTTATGTGATCAAATTTAATCCACTAAATTAAATCCAACCCAAAACAAAAATTTGTAATACAAAACAATAAATCAAAAGCTCAAAAATCAATACTTAAATCAAAACCCTAAAATAAGAAATCGATATGGGGTTTGTGTTTTCTGAAATTGATCTGGTGGGGTTTGTGTTTTTTGAACCCTAACAATCAAACATCAAGATTTTGGGGTTTTACAAATCGATCTGTTCATCTGGGGTTCACAAATCGCACAGACGTAGGGAACAATTTATGTGGATTTTTGTTTTTCGAAAAATCGCACCTTCTTGTTCTTGCTATTTCAGAATTCGAATTGTGAGTTTGTGTTGATGAGAATCGAGATCGAAGATAGTCAGATCGTGGTTTGTGTTGGTGAGAATCGGGATCAAAGAAGACAGTGATAGATCGATGTGTGGTTTGTTTTCTCTTTCGATCGATCTCTGGAGTGAAAACAGACCCTGGATCGATCCGTGGACTGTGGAGTGAAGACTTGCAGTGGCCGGAGCCATAGGTCAACGGCAGCGAAGGGCGAAGGCTGGTGGTCGCTGGGTTTGACGCCAACATCAGAGCCGAGAGACAAGTCTGAGGTGAAATCGACCATCTCCAAATCGTCCCTTTATTGAAGTTTGGCCGGAGATGGGTTTGGGATGATGAAGGTTGCTGGGAAGATTAAGAAGACTTAGGGCGTGGGTTTTTATTTTCCATATATATTTATTTACTTTACTTTAATATATTGTAAACTACACAATTGGTCCTCATAGTTTTTAATAGAAAATAAGAAAAAGAGTAAAAGAATTAAAATGACTAAAATGACCAAAATACCCATCATGTGACTTGCACATGGGTACTCTAACGGATAAAATTTAGACGGAGTTAGTTTTAGGGACCCAATACGTAACGAAATTGAAACCACGAGGATGCTAGCCATAGATTTTTCATTTTAGGGACCCAGAGTGTTAAAACCAATAAATCCTAAGGATGAAATATGTAATTCACTCATTGTTTTATAACTTATATATAAGCTATAATACTTACTTTTTATTTTAAAAAAATATCCGAATTAATTGAAGTTGGTATCATTTTTGAACCGAATCCAAACAACTTGTTACTCGATACAACCCAACTTGTTAACACTCTTATTTATTAATTTAATGATCAAACTTAATTGTTATAAGCCTTGTATTACAAACCTTCCCCAACATAACATATAACGATATTATATGTCCAATTGCTTTATTTTTTGATTTAAAAATAGAATAAATCTTGACTGTAAATACATATTTGCTTTTAGAATAAGATATATTTTAGGTAGAAGTCAAAAGAGAAAGTAAGATATATATAGTAGAAAGAAATGTATATTAAGAGTGTCTTAGCTTGTCTACTTTTTGCAAATATATATTAAGGAATTTTGGTAATTAAAATAGCCGTTTCATTTCATATTTTTCGTCTTCTAATCATTTTCTTTTCAAAGTTGATAAAATAGCACTAGCTAGGATCACTATTAATAGGATCTTAATGACGACCTCATTAAAAAACAATACTTTTATTTATAATTTGATCCATGGTTGCCAAACACAAGAGTCGATCGCTATGGCGACCCTAACCTGAAGTTTCAAAAATTCCCCGTTGGCCCCTAGATTCCACGACGACTCCCTACCAAGGGTTAGGGTCGCCATTGTGTTTCGCGACCAAGGACCAAATTGCAAATAAAAATATATTGTATCTCCTTTTGATAAAAAAAACTTAGCACAGAGGCCGGTAACACTCTTGTTTTTGCAAAACTGATAATGCATGGTATTAAAATTAAATCGTGATCTACTCATCTACATGTGGTTTTCGGTAATTGGCCACTTTTTAATCGAATCTACCATCACATCACTGCTGAAATACTTTCGCCTACGAATTTTTTTCTGAAAATTTTGTCACTTATTAGTAATTCGTCACAAAACAGTCATAAAAGTTGGTGGCTAAATTGTTGGTGGGTAATTCAAATCAGTGATAGATTACCCACAGATTCTATGGGCGATTCCATTGGTATTGTATGGAAAATCATCGGATTTTACGGAACCATTGATATCCATTGATATTTTGTGGATGATCAATGGGTAATTAATATATCTATTTTCTATCATAAAGGATTCCTATTTTTAAAGAAATCTTTTTTTGTAAGTAGAAGTTATTTCAAACTGTTATGTTAATAAATCGAGTAATATGCATGAAGCCGTCAACTATTTTACGGAATGCGTGAATTGAAAAAAAAAGAAGGCATAACAAAAAGAAGTGGTAATGGGAGCATTTGTACTATATGTGCAAATCAAAATCGGGCGGATCTTTACCACCCAGATAAATTTCTCTGAATGATTTTTATGGGTGAAAGTCATTTGTTTTGTAGTGCATTTAATCAATATGGAGGACAAGATGGGGAAGATTCAAATAAAAACTCCAAACAGAATTGAAAACTTAGATATAAATGATTTATATGTAAATCATTAATAAACTCGAAAAGGATGCATTTGAATATAGATATAACCACGATCGCATACCTACATTTTAATCAATTATTCACATATAAAGATACTATCTGAACCAAGTTTTATTTTACCAATAACTCACATATAGAACATCTATTAAGTTCTCAACTGTCTTATTTGAACCTTCTTGGGATAACATAATTGATGTATTCCACAAATAATGGTTTTTTTTAATATATAATAACATCCGACTTTTAGCCTCAATTAATCTACAAAGTGCACATGAGACATTTCTTTCACATGAACCGGATTATAGAGATTCAAAAATAAACGTAACTGAATTTTGGAACAACATATTTTTAAGACGTTTCTTTTACACGAACCAGATTGTAGAATTTTAAAATTTAATTGTAACTAAATTTTGAGATTTTTTTTAAGACGTTTCTTTCACATATGACTGAATTTTAAGACAACAGATTTTTAATACTATTTTTTCACATTAATCAAATTGTAGAGTTTAAAAAAAATAAATGTAACTAAATTTTGAGACCACAAATTTTTATTTCGTAATATTAAAATCAATTTCTATAGACAACAAAAAAAGTCTGTATTTTATGGAGGTTAGAAAGGCAAAGGAGAAAGAAGACGAAAAGCGGTTTTGAGCCCTACTATTAAGGTAGGGTTTGTTTTTCCGTTCTGTTTCAAAAAGGAACGTGGTGGTCCTTTTCTCCCTCTCTCTCTCTCTGTCTCTCCTCTCTTAATTTCTCTCTCTATCTATCGCCATGCTTAACTCGAAGCTATTACTGATTGCAATTGCATCCATGGTTGTTCTGCTCGTATCTATGTTGTTATGCGTCGGATTTCCTTCTAATAATAGCTCAACTGACGACGGTGATCACTTTTACGACGGCGATGGTGAAGTTATTCCGATCGGAGGTGGTGCAGTTGGACCAGAGAGCTTCGATTTCAATCCTGTTGACGGAACTGGTCCGTACACCGGCGTTTCCGATGGCCGGATTATTAAATTGGAAGCGAGTGAACGGCGGTGGATCGATTTTGCAGTTACGTCGCCGGAAAGGTTTTTCGTAATTTCATAATCTCTTGCGCCAAATCATATGCATGAATCGATGGTTGATTGAAACGTGTTTCTTTTTTGCTTGGTTTTCACCAAAATAATTTGAATATTATTTCAAGTATTTATATTTATTTTCAAATATTATATTTGGAAAAATATGAAAATAAGTGGTAGTTGATAAGAATGTGCGAAAATAATTGTCGTTGGCAATATTTGCATGATAAGGTGGTAAATTTTCAGGCCGGATAACAAATAAAATAAGTTCGGGTTAAAATAAGTAACAACATCTTCAACAGCTTTTTTATAATTTTTTTAAAATAAAGAATTAAAATTCAAAATTTTTAAAAAATATTACATTCAATTCCAACAACTTCTCTATTTTAAAGATTACATAATTTATTATATTAATAAAATATATTTTTTTTCACCTAAGCATTTAACTTCAATATTTTCTTGTTGGGGAAGATAATAAAATAATATTTCTCTCTCAAGGTATCATTTTTAGGGATATCTCCAAATTTAGAGATTTTTGTACCATCTCTTATACTTTCTTTATTTAAGAAAAAGTTTTAGAAATGCTGTTGGAGCAAAAAATTGCTTAAAATCTCTAGTTTCTTTATTTTAGAGAAGTTGTTGGAGATTATCTTATAAGCTAGCTTGTAGCTGATGAAAAAAATAATGTTTGACAAAATTAGCGTATAAGAATGTAAAATGACCAAAAAGAGAATATTGAAAAATATAAATAATAATTAATAATTAATATTAATGAGGGCTATAATTGGAAAAAAATGACAATAACCTCTTAAAACGCTAATTCAAGTAGCGTTTCAATAAGCTAGCTTATGGTTTACCAAACATATACACTAAAAATAAGTCAGCTTATAAGCCAGCTTATTTTTACCAAACATAGTCTAAAAATAATTTACAAAATAATTAATCAAATTTGAACCATCTAACCAACTTGTTTCTGTTAAACAAATCAATAATGGTGTAAACAATACAAATCAAAATAATTGAGCCCTTATTTTACTCTATTTTGAAATTCAAAGGTGGTAATTAGATTAGTTAAATATGATAGTAAGAGTAAATTTAGAAGGTGATTTTAACAATTACATGGTTTCTATTTTAAATTATGCCATAAATATCTTGTAATGATTGTTAAATAATTAAACATATATCCAGACCATAATCATCCATTCAATTTAAATACATGCCAAAAAAACTTATGTATCCTTACTCTTACTCAAAATAGGCGATCGAGTTAACGATAAAGGTTGTAGCCTACTGGTCGAATGTCCGGGGGTTGAAAGAATATTCCAGTCATCCAGGGTTTGAATCCAGGCGCTTTCAACAATTTTGGTTACTGAGTTTATCAGAGCTGATTATTGCGATAAAAAACCTTTACCGGATTAGTCTGGACTTTGCCTGGGATACCATTAAAAAAAAGGAGACCGAGTTAATTTGATCAAATATTCAGTTTCCGAAAGTTAAAACACAATAATAAAACCTTTTACTTTGGTTGATGATTTATGAATGTAAAACTTAAAACATTCATTATCAAAAATATATAGTTTTCAATTATCTAAGCAGATCATTAGTTGTATGATTAATACCTTATATATGTTTGTATTTTTTTTTTTAACTTTATACCTTTTTAAAAACTAGGAAAGAGACATTTTATTTGATTTTTGTTTCCATTTAAGGGATTATGTTATCGGCGAATATTACATGATATAGCTCTTAGGTCACTCAAAAGCATTTTCACAAATACATTTTGATAAATATAGGGTATTTAGAGGAACAACATTTTTATTATTTAGAATAGAATAAAATTCTAGGTAATCATCCTAATCATACATTTAAGTGAGATATATGTGATCTTTTGGTTTACTTTTTTAAATTTTTTTATTGTTATGTTTTTTCAGGCTATGTGTACATTTTCTCAAAAATCAATTTACTTTATTTTTGTTTCTATTTAAACAACCATATTTTTGGTCAACGATTCGGTTACATGGCACCTCAAATAGAAATAAAAATAAAGTATAATTATTTAGGTTTAGTTGCTTTTTTTAATTGATGGTAAAGTTTAAAATCTTATTTTATTTTTTTATTTATAAAGAGATGATGCTGAAAACTAAAAGTAGAATAATAAAACTGTTTGTTTTATATAAACCGATAAATATTTAAATGAATAAATAAAGTCATAGGTAAAGATATATGCTAACTAAACTTGTCAAAATAATATTTTAATTTTAATATTTTCAAAAATAGAAAGAAAAAGTGTCGGTATTATTTGTGCTTTTGAGACGTATACATCTTAAGTGTCTCCAATTCTAGAACGTTTGTTATCATGGTACAAGTTGTAAAGCTCGAATTTGTTATCCACCTCTTGTTTTTAGCATCCCAGATCGTTTTGTTAATGTTACGAAGGAGATAAGAGAATAATATAATGCTAGCAAAACATATTTTTACGTGGTGATCGGACACTATAGGGGCGTTTCGTGGCCATCTAGCACATATTAAATTATTAATATTAATTATATATAATGATTAGTTTTAAAAAAAACATACAAAAATAAAGTTTAAGTTAGTTATATAGTGTTATATTACTGATATAAGTTTTTTTAATAGTTAATAATAGTCTAAAAACGTAAAAGAAAATGTATTATTGTTTTTCAGTTAATAGTTTAAAGGTTTTGAGTTTTAGTCTTACATTAACCAAATTTTTTTCTAAATTTTAAAATAGTAAATTATTGCCAAAAAATAATTTACATCTGTATCATTTGGATCTTTGAATTTTTGTAATATTATATTTCACCTCCAAACTATAATGACTGTGTTTCGTCCCTGTGTTAACCTTTTGTCCACTAAAAAAACAATAAAAGATTTTTAAATTATTGTATTAGAAAAAAATAAACAGTCTATCTAACTTTTATCAGATAAAATAGATGAATATTACTCTTTTCTTAGAAAATAAAATACACATTAGTTTTAGAATGTGTTTAAAGTAAGAAATAAACATGCTTTTTAGTGTAATAAATCGACAATTAAAATTGATTTTATTTTATAGGAAATCGTGTGGTGGGCCAGAGATGGAGCATATATGTGGACGGCCATTGGGCTTAAAATTTGACCAAAAAACGGGTAATTTGTATATTGCAGATGCATATTTTGGGCTTCTTGAAGTGGGCTCAAATGGTGGGCTTGCTACTTCCATGGTATCAAAAGCCAACGACCTTCCATTATTATTCACCAATTCTCTAGACCTTGACCCGACCGATCGACTTATCTACTTCACCGATAGCAGTCGACGATACACCCGTAGGTATGTGCTTACTTCGTTATAAAAAAGACGTTTATCTGTTTAATATGGTTTGAAGTCGTAATATGGTCTTTTAGGTGTTCAGTAAATATATATATATATATATATATATATATGATTTTAAAAAGTAGTTGGAAGTTGTTGTAACAAAACTGGTTTTTAAGGGTAAAAACAAATTTTGTAACTAATGTTAAGTTTAGTTGTTTTGTTGTGGTTAATTATTTGATTTTGATTCTTGAAATGCATATTAATCATTTTGAAAATGAACATTCAAAGAAACCGACGGTAAACCCTCTCACTTTAGGGGTCATTACCAAATGTTTACCCATTAAGTCTTTACCGGTAGAGACACACCTTTAGTTATGTCACCGTTTAACCTTCCTGATCATCAAAATGGATTGTTGATAAGTATTTTAGACCTGATAAGAGCTGAGTAAAAGTTATCATCATTTACCGGATAAGACTCTCGACTATTGTTTTTCCTCTTATCGGTAAGATTCTCGGTCCTTGCTATGTTTACAGTAAGGTAATTGAACCAGTACGCTCTTATCAAGGTAAGTGTTTAATAAACCATCCCTTAGTTTCTTGATATAAAATTATAACACTTGGCAAAATTAATTTGTCTCACTTTTATCTTGGAAAATGTGTGCACACATCTTATTCCCTTAGACCCTACTTTGTGTATGATGTATATTAGGTACGTTTGGTTTGTTAGTTTATTATTTTGTTATTGATAAAATAAAGAAGATGATAGAACTAATAGGATTTAACATTACTCAATTGTTGTTGCCATCGATTGATTGGCTCTTAAGTGGTTCTTCTGGTGATAGTTTCGTTAGCGTTAAGTTTTTATTTTCGTTTGTTGATTTGTTTTTAATGTTCTTGTAATGGTTGATGACCTCATTGGGATGGTCCTTTCTGTCTTTTTTCTGGCTTTTTGCTTGTTTGTTGGGTGGTCGTATATCCACTTTGTGGTTTTTGTTTAAATATAATTGTTGGCCTTTAATTAAAAAAACATTACTCAATTTGCTATGATAGTTTCCTTGAATGCCTAATAGGTTGGAATTCTAAAGGATCACACTCCAATACTGGTATTGGAGTAATTAAGTAATTTTAGCATAATGTCAAAACAAGAATTAACGATTTTAGTAGGATGAAAAAAGTAACATATTGATGTGTAAGGCTCTTGTATTAAGATAACTATATAATGAATATTTGTTGATTTTTCCCTAACTTTATATAGGGATCACACACTTGTCATACTCACTAATGACCAAACTGGAAGTTTAATAAAATACGATCTTGGAAGCAAAGAGGTCGTCGTTTTGCTCCACAACCTCACTTTCCCAAATGGTGTAGCATTAAGTCAAGATGGTAATTTTCTTCTTGTGGCAGAGACAACAAACTGTAGAATCTTGAGGTATTGGCTTAAAACAGCAAAAGCCGGAACCCTTGAAGTATTTGTTGATCTCCCCGGATTTCCAGACAATATCAAGAGAAACCAGAACGGAGAATTTTGGGTGGGAATGTATTCAAGACGACCCAAAATTTTGAGATGGATTCACTCAAGTCCATGGATTATAAATGCTTTAATGAAGCTTCCCATTGACCTTGTTAAATTGAGCACATATATTGCTCAATCAGGAGGTGAAGGGTTGGCAGCAAAGTTGGGGGTAGATGGTGAAATACTAGAAATTTTAGAGGATGTAAATGGTAAAATTTGGAAGTATGCTAGTGAAGTGATGGAGAGAGATGGGTATTTGTGGATTGGATCAGTTGAAAACCCTTTTGCAGTCAAACTTAAAATACAACATTAAAGGAAAAAGAAACAGAAATTTACATGCAAGAAATAGAATAAAGTAGATGTTTGATTTGTGCAACAGTTCAAATCATAGTTTTTATAGCTATTATATAGTTGTAGTTTTGTTGTAAATTATTATTGTACTTGTTAAATGCAAACGATATTGAATTATGTTATATCGAATTATTTTAACAATCATATCTGATATTTTTACAGTTCTGTTGTAGAAACAACCGTACATCAACTAGTTATACTTGATCCCATTATATTCAAGACAAATCTTCCGTTTACAAACTCACAAGTTTCCACGTTTCTTAAAGCCGAACCTATCAAAATAGATTCCTTGACCTACTTTTTATTTGATAGTTCTTCTCATCTTTATTCAATATATCGTCAAAGAGTTTACTTTTCTATGATATCACACAAAATTTGAAGAAAAATTTCTCATTACAACATGGATCATTAAATAGAAAAATGCTTCGGACGTGACCAAGAAAAATGCTAATTAAAACTAAACACAAGTGTTTTGACAATCTCCCATGTTGGCATTGTCTTGGGTAAATGTAGAGTAAATTGCAAATTTCAATCTTTGTGGTTTGGTGTTTTTAACGGTAATTTTTGTTCGTTGTTGAAATGCAATGAAACGTGTTCTCGTGATTGCAGTTTTTAACGAGTTCCCTTCATGTGGTTCATTTTTTAATGAGTTGGGTCTTTGCAGTTTTTTAATGAGTTCGGTCTCTAAATAAATCAACAATTTGGGTCCCTGTGGTTGCATTAAGGACCCGGATCGTTGTAAAAATGCAACTCAAGGACATGATCCCTTGAATTTTCAAGAATAAAAATAAAATACAAGAATTGTCAAAAACATATAACCACAAAGACGAACCTATAACCTTCGTCATTTCCATAAACATCTTAATTGAATATATATATATATATCTATATATATATAGGCATCTTAAAATACAAACCAATCAAAGGTTACAAACTCGTACAAACCAATATTAAAATGATTTTTTTGATGATTTTTTTTTCATCAAACACTATGATTTAAGATGTTATTTCACATATGTTTGTTTCATAATGTAAAAGTTTCACATGCATTTGTTTTCATAAGATGAAAGTTTCACATATATTTGTTTCAAAATATAAGAGTTCCACGTGTATATCTTTCACATGTGATTTTTTCACAAGGTGAAACAAACATATGTGTGATAATATCTTAAATCATAATCATAGTGTTTGATGAAAAAAATCAAGAAAAAAAACATTTTTATATTGGTTTGTACGAGTTTGTAACCTTTGGTTGGTTTGTATTTTAAGATGTGTCTCTCTCTCTCTCTCTATATATATATATATATAAAGAGAGAGAGAGAGAGGGTCAAATGAGAATTAACACTTTCATTTTACGAAATCGTGAGAACACCGTTTTACTATCATATGTGATACTAAATTAGGACATGGACGACCTTTGACACAACCTATGTTGTGGGCCAAGTGGGCCGCACACTGCTACGCCCTTGACACGAGATAAGGGTGGGCTCAATATGATACTATAATTCATCACATATGGTACTAAATCAGTGACGTGAACGACCTTTAACGAGACTTAGGTCATGGGCCAAGTCTTCCATAACCATCAGGTCTCTCACATGTGATATGAGTGTTCTCACGTTTTCATAAAATAGAGGTGTTCTCGTTTGAACCTCCTCCTATATATAGTCACACATATATTTTGATCATATGAGACAAGATAGTTTTCGTGAGACCCCTTACTATACAGACACATACTGTGAGGTCGTTGATGAGTTTTTATGTTGATCTCCCAAAACCTTCAAAGCGAAACATGAGACTTTAATTTCATAGGAAAAAAAAAACGCCAAACCTTTATGGCAAAAAATACCTAATTAACCTTCACGGCAAAACTTCAAAACTACAATTCCAATCATTTTCGGTGGAAGTCGTATCTCTATGTTCCTTAATTTAACATCCTCAACCATATATTGCAGTGGATAAACCTAGAAGATATGTCGTACCCTCCTAGAAGCCATTCTAAGGATAATTTAGTCATTATGACCTAATTAAATGTTATTGAAGAAATTGAAAAGGGTTTATGAACCAATGAAAAGAGTTGATTTTCATTCCTTCAATATATAAACTTGTACAAGGAAACTGTATCCTATTGATATGGAACATATAAAGATCATATATATATACTAACTCATGTCTAGCTTAGTTGGTTTTCCCAAGGACGGTAACATCCTGGGGGGATTGTGGATGGTATCCCAATCTACCCGGGTTCGAATCCAAGGGGAGTCAATTTGAGAACATGAGGACCCGGTCTTTGGGTTGGTCCAGGTCTTTGACTAGGCTGCCCCAGTCCAGTCATAGACTATGGTTGGGCTCTAGTCCAGCGTAAGCTGGGCCGGGATAGCGGTGGATTAGTGGGTTGCCCTTGGATGCCCGATACCGCCGGGGAGGCGTGCGTGCGTGTGTTCGTGGTAGTCGTTCGATGCCGCTATGCCTTTCAAAAAAAATATACGTATACTAACTAGGAAACAAATCAAATCAGTTACGAAATTATATTTACTATCAAATACTGTTGATGAACTATCAATCTAGAGTTTAGTTGAAATTTCATTGTTTCAGTATCTTCATTTTTCAACAAGAGATAATATAGATTTCTAGAGATTCTAGACTCTTTGTTCCATTTACTGCGGTTGACAACCATAATTGCAACGTGGTTTTAAGTTATGTTCGAAGTTATTGGGCCAGTCAGTTGCTTTGAGCTTTAGGGTGTTACGCAAAGGGTGGAAGAAGGAGGCGGACTCTAATATATGGTAGTAGGACGATGTTAATTTGACAAATACCAAGTATGCGCCATCGGTATATTTCCATTGCTTAAAAGCTAGGTATGAAATCATTAAGCAAAGAAAATTCATATGAATCAAAATGGGTTTCAACCTTTAGAATTTAGCTCAATCAACTATGAAGTACCAAGAACTTTGCAGATATATGTATTTCCAATTAAATGAACTTATCACTAATTCAACCACGGATCTGAAGTACTAAATAAATGCACATATGGTGTTACACGAAAATGCAAAGAACAACAAGAATGATAAGGAATTTCCTGCTACCATTACTATACCCATTGATACTGATATCTACATAAAGATGGACATACTTTACACTCATAAAGACGTATTAATTTATCGACTGCTAATTAAGTACATTAGAAACTGTATGCTAGTTCATCTGATCATTGGTGGAAAACACAGAGCTTCTCCTTCAACTTTTCAGCCTCTATTCTGTAATCCCCTTGAACCTGTTTCAACATAATGACATATTAATATTTAATTACAATGTTATTGTAGAATGAAACTAAAATTGTTCATTGGCAGCCAACAATAGATATATATATATATATACACACACACACATTCACATAGAAACTAGTATATATACCTTAACATGCAGAGTGTTTAATAACATTCCTTCTCCTGAACATTTGAAGGTCGTTGCATTTAGAAAAACGATCCCATCTTCTTCCTGCTCTAAGTACTCCAAAACCTTAGACAAGAAGCCAATCTCCTTGTTCTTGCTCATCTGATTAGTTGAGGAAATCAGCTGGATGACCGCTTCTTTGTCACTTAAACCGTTCACAGAAGAAACTACGGATGATTTTGTTTTGATTATAGCATCTTTAGAACTTTGTTTCTTGATGCCATGATAATCTTCGTTTGTCTTTTTAGTTGATGATGAATACGACAATCTATTCTTCTTGCATATTAATGTCTCCACCTCCTTTTGTAGTTCGGGTATGTATTTCAGTGCTCGCGATACTGTCCCCGGTATACTAACTTTTTTCTGTCAAAAAGGAATTTATATATAAATACATATCCAAATCTAATTCTACAATACACAACTACTTGCAAGAATTGGGAAAAAACATTACCCTAATGAGTAATGTCACACACAAACACATATAAATCGATATAGATATATGTTAAGGGTTGGGTTCCCGTTACCCATGAGACCATATTTTTACATTTGAAACTTCACATCAAAACGTTGTGAAGTAAAAAAAATATGAACCTTCACAACAAAAACACTATGCTGTGAAGTTTCAAGTGTAAAAAAGTGGTATCACAGGTCCCACGAAAACAAGCTGGCCTCACATGATCCCAAGGCTATATGTTAATGTGGGGATGTGTATAAGTAAATCTAAAGAACAAGTACCTTTTGATCACTTGACATGGGAAGCAGTGAACGAAGAAATGCGTACAAGTCATTAACCTTCTTACGACGATCTCTTTCACTTGCATTATGATCGAGCTTTTTTGCAACCATCATAGCATCTCCTGCACCACCATTATTTAATGAAATGGATTCTGGTGGAAAATCATTCTTCATGTGATCATATGTAGGAAAATCAGTAAGGGAATTATAATATGAATTTGCTTCATTGCAATCATGTTGATGAAGATTTTGGGTGATGAGATCCTCCAAGGGCCATCCATAGGTTGTTGAAAACACAGGAGGGGTTAATGCCAACATCTTTTCTCTCTTTCTTTCTTTCTTCTTAATTTTAGGAAAGATTCTTGATGCAGGATCAGGTGTGATAAGCTGGTGTATTTATATATTAGTGGTATAGCTCCATACCCTCTTGCAATATAAAAATTGTGTTGATAAGTTCCTTCAATTTTAAATTTGAAACATACTTGGTTTAAGACATGTAGGGTGTTTCTGGGGGAGGGCGGTACGGGCATTTGTACATGACACGAGAAAATAGGGCCCTAGATTCAATTTATTTTAGTATATAATAGGATCCAAAAACAATTTAGTGATGACAAAAAATTATATGTAAAAGTTAAAAGATCATTTATTTTTAGACATAATATTAAAATAATCAACTATCGAATAACGTATTATCAGTAATTCAATAAAGTGGGGTAATTGTTCTTGTTACAAAAGCATGAATTAAAAATAATTAAAAGCATTGAGGAATTCTTTTAGGAAAAGGTAGGAAATATTTTATCTTATCGCCAGCTTACAAATTACTATAGTCCAAGAAGTGGATACAAATACAATATTATTGGCAATATCATATAATTTAATAACATATTATTAATTATACTAATAGGGAAATTTATTAGTATAGTACTTGCAATATAATATGATACAACATGTTATTTTATGTTATATATATATATATGTGTCTGTGATTGATGAAACCATCTATTTTTGTCTTTTGTAACTTCATGTTTACTATAATCTATATTCTTTAAATATTAATGTTTTTGTCTATAAAAATTATAGTTTATATTCTTTCAATATTAATGTTTTTCTCCATAAGAATATAATATAATATATATATATATATATATATATATATATTCTTTAAGTATTGATGTTTTTTGTAAATAAAAACTATAATATCAATTATACATGTATTTCTAACAAATATACCATATGTATTAAAACTATTATTCAATAGCAAAATACTTCAAATAGTAACCAAACAGTTTATTTTTACAACATAAAATTACACAGTATCAATTATATTAATTTTAATGAGCATAATAAGCACAAAACATAAATTTTCATTTGGATTATTAGAACTTTGAATACAACAATAAGGCATTATATTAAGAAATAGCACAATTGCATTGAATAAAAAAGAAAACCATAATGAAACATGGAAAACATATATATATATATATATATATATTCGGGTTTCTACGAAAATGATACATATTTAAGAAAATAAGAAATTTGACCGAATCATATGTGATTTTACACTAACACCACGTACAAAACCACATATAGTCGCTGATAACTCTAAAAAATGAGAGTTATTTTGTAGTATTTTCCGTTGTTTGTTTCCCATTTTTCCTATCTCTACAGGCCTTTATGTCTTTTTTTTCTTATAAAATTGTTTCACACAATGATTTGATACCAAAAGTTGTATTTCTAGTTTTTATTACTCTTTTTGCTGAAAAATCGCCACAATCTCACCACTGTGGCAAGACTGGTGCTGAATGAATAAGCTGCTGAATTCCAGGGATTATTTCAATAAAGTTTCCTGGAAATTAAAGGGAAAATGCAGCTGAAAATGAAGACATTTTGAGGGGCATGACCTAGTCTAGATAGGGTTATGCTGTAGCTTTTGTATAATGGGTATTAACCCTTTTGGTATAAATAGGAACCTTGAGTCTCCCCATTAACCACCCCCTTTACATCTTTTAGGCGCTTCCTCTCCTTTCAGTCGAGCTAGGCTGAAGACTTTCTCTTTCTAGCCAAGCAAGCCCCCAAAGGCACGTGTCGTTGGCTAAGCCCTCACTTAGGATGAGTCGTGCGGGTCGCCTTGAAAGAGAAGGTTACGATAGCAAGCCCCTCCCCGGCCGGAGAGCCTCCAGGACAAGGAGGCGGCGATCAACCATCCACTCTCGAGATTCGTATTGATCAATCGATCTTCGCGTCCTGCCAGTTCACTAAGTAGACTCACTCTACCCAGGGGCAACAAAGGTTGAAACTCTTCCTGCCAAAAATAAGGGACCCACTTCTCATCCTAGGAGTTAGCAGGTATGAAATAGTCCGATCTCCGTCTCTCCGAGTTTATACTACTAAGTAGCACTTCTGCTATTCCAAATCCGCTACGCCCACCCTCTGCCCTACTTTCGACCTGTTTCCAGTGCCTTTTGCAGATGGGATGAAGAGGTTTATACTTCCGCCCTCAATAGACTTTCCCATTGGGGCTTGGCCCCCTTTTTGAAAGGACTCAATTCCAATCGATTAAAGACTAGGACGTCGCGTCCCCCGTAAAGCTTTTGAAGACCCGGGAACTTATGCTGGATCTCCAAAGCAGACCGGTTCCTGCTTTCCAAGCGAGAGATGCTTTATTGAAAGCTCTCGCCCAATGGGAGAGGGACCAGACACGTGATCCATGAGGTTGGCCGCCCAGCGTCGGCTCTACGAACTAACAAGGGGTCGATCGCGAGAGATAGAAGGGGCGGTCCGGCGGGTAGGCTGGAGTTCTCTAACTCTTTCTCTCCTTTCCTCTTCCAGCACACTAGCTGGTTCTTTTTATTTTTATAAGTTTAGGTTTATTTTCTTGTATTTTAATTTATGCATTGTACCCCTGTCGCCACAACCTCGACACTGTGGTGACAATTTTTATCTTATTAATATTAATGCAAGTTACATTTCAGTTCATTTCTGTTTATTTACTGCTTTCCATGTCTCATAGTAGCTAAATTGTCTCTATGGGTGTGGGTGTGAGTTTAGCTTAAGTGTTCATATAATATGCGGGTGTTCTCATTTTTATTACCTTAACGTTTGGTCATTTAAAACGGGACTTAAACTCGATGCAGATAAGCCGCGCACTTTGATATGTTAATATAAGATCTTAGACCCAGAGATGGGCGGATCAGAAATACGGTTTAAATGATGCACAAAGATTCGAGAGAACTTTGAATAACCACGCAGAGATGCAGACTTTGTATGTATTTAGCTAAGAATTCATTCGGTTGTCGTACTTTATATCACAAAGAGATTTGGGTATATTCCGTACGCCCAGTGTAATTTGGATCTAAATCGCCAAACTTTAAAGTAAGAAATTTGGGAACTTTACGTAAATTTGTAAGTCGTCTATATGAACCTCATTCCCGAGAGGGCGGTGCGGCTTTGTAGATTTCTTATAACTTTCCGACCATGTTATTATATTTATCTTAAGAAAAACTTGCACCCATACCCATACATTTTCAATTTATTAGTTTAGCTTGTTATTTACAATTATTCACCAACTCTCAAAATCATTTTAAATCAAATCGAAACCGAAAACCAAGAAGTTCATAGAAATCTCATATTCTCAGTAGTTCCAGTCCCGGAGGGAACGATACTGGTATTTTATCACTTTATTACTTGAAGGCGACCATAGTGACGGTGTGCACTTGCACTACCACTGTGGAGACTTTGTGCCCACTGTTTATACACGAACGGTTTTTAGCTAACAGTCGCCCACACACTTTTTTGGCCGTTAATGTAAAATCACATGTGTACTTTTGAACGTAATTTGGTTATTATCTTATTTTCATAAATAGGCACTATTTATGCCAAAAATTACACCGAGTATAATTTGAGGTTTGTGTGTGGAACTTTATCAACTAAAGATCAACCACCTTGGAACAACCACAAGAAGAAAAAGAAATAAACAAAAGAATACAAGAATTTGGTGACGCAAAAAAACCCTTAAGCAAGGGAAAAAACTACGGACAATACTAGGGATTGTCGATGCACTATGGACGTCAATCAGGAAGGTTCCTTTGGAAAAAACTACGGACAATACTAATGATTTAATATTATGTGAGACCCACATAATATGTGATCTACAAGTGTCCCTTTGTTTATTTAAAAATGCAAAGTTCTCATTTGAACCTTCCTCTCTCTCTCTCTCTCTCTTTCTCTCTCTCTCTCTCTCTATATATATATATGATTTAATATTATGTGGGACCCACATAATATGTGATCTACAAGTGTCCCTTTGTTTCTTTAAAAATGCAAAGTTCTCATTTGAACCTTCCTCTCTCTCTCTCTCTCTCTCGCTCTCTCTCTCTCTCTCTCTCTCTCTCTATATATATATATATATAGAGGAAGGTTCAAATGAGAATTTTTGATTTTTAAAGGAACAAAGGGACACATTGTGGACCACATATGATGTGGGTCCCACATAATATTAAATCATTTTTGATTTAATATTAAATCATATTAAATCAGAAATGATTATTATGTGGGTCCCATATCATATGTGGTCCACAATGTGTCCCTTTGTTCCTTTAAAGAGGGGTGGTTCTCGTATGATCCCTCCCCTATATATATATATATATATATATATATATGGGCGGGTTCAAATGAGAACTCATATTTGGTTGTGAACATGAGGACAAAGGAGAGTGCGACACGTGTCATAACGAAGGGAAATATTCACACTGAATGTAGTGTTATTCAGACTAATATAGTATTATTCAGTTTGAATGTAGTGTTATTCAGTCTGAATAATGTATGAACTTCACCTTCATTATTTACTCTGAATGACCTTCATTATTCAGACTGAATGAGACACGTGTCGCGCTCTCATTTGTCCTCATGTTCGCAACCAAATATGAGTTCACATTTGAACTTCCCCCCCCCCTCTCTCTATATATATATACAGACACGCACACACGCACAGAGAGAGAGAGAGAGAGGGGTTCAGGGGAAAACCTCAAAAAAAAATTAAAAAAATCGAAGAACACCCTGGTAATTATTAATGTCAAAATTGGTTTATAGAAACAACTTAAGGTCGTTGTGGAGTTTTAACAACTAAAGACAGTATTCTTCGATAAACACACGACAATTGCGAGAGAGGTAAATAAGAAGAGAGATTTTGGTGACTCGGAAAACTCCAGTTGAGGGTAAAAACCACGGACGACAGTGAAGGTTGTCGGTGTACTAGTGAAATGACGTCAAACAGGGACGCCGTCCTTATGTAACAAGAGTCATAAGTATAAAAGTTACAATGTGAACGTAATTAAATATATTTTGCTTGAGTGCTTCAAGAGTGCTTTGAGCAAGAATTCCTCATATAATCTGTATGCTTGCTCGTATGTTGCTTCGTGTCCGTTTGATCGAGCTTTGTTTATATAGCAATCACCCTAATAAATGTGTCTATATGGTCTTTAATATCTTTAATGGTTTCTATCTTCAATTCTCTTGAATGTGTATCTTCGGTTATGTTTGTTAGCTTTGATGAATTGGTTATTATTCACTGGCATTAATGATAGAAAGATTTGCATTAAAACATAGAGAAGGGTCGTGTTGTCGTGAGTAAACAAATGACGATCGTGGGTCATAATAAACTCATGATTATTGTTGGTAAGTAATGACAAACAATAAGATCGTCATTAGTTATGACGACCGATAAATCTGCAATCATCAATCATTAGTTTAGCTGAACAGTTACTAGTGTGCTTCTTAGTTTTTTATTTCTTACGGTTTTCTTTGAACTTGACCCTATATACACGTATATATATGAGGGATTATTTGAAAACCAAACCATTTGTACAAACTGTGTAAACCTATTTAAACCGTTGATTTCATTGATTAAAGGTCAAAATAAGTTACATCAATAAAAAAACCAAATAATACTTTTATTTAATGAAAAAGGCGTTGAAGGGTAATATGGTCCAAGAAGTCAGTGAAATCCCGAAATCAAAGGGCAAATATCAAAATCCAAATAATCCGGATTCAACTTCGAAACCTCTCTAATATCGTTACCAAAAAATCAAATAACAACTCGGAAGCAATCAATATTATAATGAGAGATTTTGTTAGAGGCACTACAAGAAACTGCACTTTTACCGGCGGGTTTGGGAAGTCCGTTGGTAAAATTAACTTTTGCCGACGACATAGACGAAAGCCTCCGGTAGAAGTTTAACTTTTTGCCGAAGGGAAATGTCATCGGCAAAGATGAACTTTTACCGACGAAGTTCCTATAAACCGCCGTTAAATGTTACTTTTAGCGACGGGTTTCTTAAACTGCAGGCAAAAGATTTTTCAAAATGTAAATGACATTTTTTACCAACGAATTTCACTAACTCGCTGCAAAAATTAATTTATTATAATTAATATTTTTTTTAATTCAACTTTTGTCGACATACTTCCCAAACTTGCCTGCAAAAGTAGTTATTTTTGTAGTGAGGTAAGGTTTTAATGAAACTCTCTTTCATTTGTTTTTTCATAGATGAACCCTATATTTCATCAGATTTAATGAACCTCTATTTCATTTAACGAAATAGAATCAGCAACGGATGAGTCTAGATCTCAAACCTACCATTGATGAACAAATCTTGTAAATTTTTTAGAAAACTGGAAATATTTCGATTGATTTTATACATAGATACATGTATATGGTGGAAGTTTCAAATAAGAATGTTAAATATCATGAGAATGTAAAAAAAAACTAAATATGTTAATCATTGAAAAAATCTATTTATAGGTGCATACGTGAACATGTATAAATAATTAATCTACAATGTTAGTTCAAATATACATCTTAATTAATTTTTTAAAAATAGATTCATGTATGAACCATTCTCTTGTTTTCCCTTTTCTCCTCATTGTCAAGGTATTAAATCTTTTTATTTGAACATTTTTTATGTTTATCGGTATAGAAGGAGGTTCAGTAAAAACACTAAAAAAAGATAAAACTGAAGAACAGTCTGAAAGCCCTCCATCTGGACGGTATGCACAAATGCATATATACAAGTGAATGAAGCTGTTTTTTTTCTATACACTAATGCTTCTATAATTACATATGCATTAGTGCATATGCACAAATGCATGTTACAAATTACAAGTATGCATTTATACATACCGTCCAGATGGAGGGTTGTCAAAGTGTTTTTCGGTTTTTTTTGTATTTTCCATTGAACCTGACCCTATGGTATATAGGGGGCTATTCAATGGAGAAGCGACAAGAAGAGAGAGAGCAGGGGGTGGGGGGAGTTTATACACTACTACAAAAAGGGCATTTTCGACGGATATTTGATGTTTTTCCGACGGATACGATTAAAGAAAAATTAAAAAATCAAAATTAAAATTTTTGTCGGAAATCCGTCAGAAAATTCCGACGAATTCAAACCCTCGGAAATTTCCGACGAATTTTTCTAATTAAAAGAATCAAAAAATAAAATAAAAAAACCGACGGAAATCCGTCGGAAATGTCATCGGATTTTTATAAATGAAAAAAATCGAAATTTAAAATTAAAAATCCGTCGGAAATTTCCAAGGATTTATTGATTTAAAACCCATGGTTTGATTTCAACTAGTCAAACCATTACACTTACGGTTTTAAAGTCATTCAAAACTCATTTCTTTGATTTAAAACCCATGGTTTGATTTTCAACTAGTCAAACCATTACACTTAGGGTTATCTGATTTCAGATGGTGGGAAAAGGTCTGAGCAACAAGGGGAAGGCGATTGCTCGGAGATTGTTCATTCGCGGAAGTAGCAGCTCATCCGGGAGTCAACAGCCGACACCCGTGAGTGAACAGACCACACCCACAAGCCTAGATCATATAGAAGAGGACGAGGATGGTCAGCTAGATGTAGAGATCGACATAGTTGATCAGATCCCGACACCACAACCGAGACGACGAGGCGCCGCTGTTCTACGTGAGCCTCTAACTAATCCCAATAGCCGACGGGTGATCCGACTTGTGAGTGGCCGGTAAGTAGCTAGTTGTGGTATAAGGTTTTAACTTTTAAAACATAAAAAACTTATATATACTAATGTATTTTTGTGTTGTACATTTTGCAATCGAGAAGTTTATCGGATAACAATGTTATTCATGACGTGGCTGCAATATGGAGGTCCATGTTCAATGGTCCGTGGGCTCGTTATACGCAGATCCCTCACGAAAATCTAGTTGAAATGTTCGGGGAGTTTATGGTTAGTAGAAAAGTCTATACAAACTATTTGTTGTAATTTTATAACTTAACACAAACAATGATCAATATGCAGGCTCGCTACGAGTGGCCATTCGAGCAAGATGAGGCCATGTTCCTAGCATTTTGTAATTGCTTGCAATCCACTTATGCTGATAGAATGAGAGAGCTTCGATTAAAGGCAAGGAGGCAGGCACAAGCCGTCGATGGGATAGTGTGGGACAAAAGAGACTTTGAGCGGATCCGGCCATTCTCTCCAAACTGGATGGACGCGACCTTTTGGAACCAGAAGATAGACCAGGTATGACGGATTTTTTGTTGTTACAGGTTCGTTTCAGTTTGTATGTATGTTGATTTTTATCTTTTATGTTTTAACGGGTCTGGACCGCCAGTGATGGGGTATTTCAGCGTCAATCCGCGGCCAATATGCTCAATCGTTCGCGGTCAACGGCCCCCAGGCATACTGGAGGTTCAGTTAGCACTGTTGTCCATCAGGAGCGGATGGTATTGATCATTCATCTACTATATTAAATGTATATAATTTATTATCCTTTTTTTGTCTACTAACAACTTCCGACGTATATATATATTGAATGTAGAGAGAAGCATGGAGCCGTGAGCCCTTGATTAGTGAGGTCTTTGACCGGGTACACTGCACAAACAGGCGGCTAGTTCCCGGTGCGACCGGACCTCCCATGGATCCTCCTATATATGTTGATCCTAATCACGAAGAGTGGTCGATAAGTTTAGTTTTTACACAAGATTTAATTTGTTTTTTATGATTGACTTGTTTTATAGGATAAAGTTGTAATTAGTTTGGGCTGCCGTTGTTGGGCAGACGATAGGTGTAAAATAGTTAAAAGCATGTAATGGATATGTTCCAATTACAGTAGTTATGCTACCGAAATGTCTATAAGTTTTATTAGTTAACACATTTTTGTTTTGGTGTTTATAGGCGTCGTTCCGCAGTAGGACACAAGAGGAATACCCGGATGTTGATCCGAGGACCCATAGTCCGGAGATACATGGTCGGTTGTGGGAGAAGGCTGTCGGAGGTCCGAAAAAGAATCGTATGCCCGGGTTCGGTAAGGTTGACAATTTCATAAATTTGACCGGTGCACCCCGTCATAGTTGTTCGAGCACCCTTTCAGAGGTATGTGTAATATAGGTGTAATGCATAAAGATCCATTAATTATGTTTTTATTAATTAGCGCTTAACATTAATGTCGTTTGTTAAATGTGGATTCATTTCAGCTAGAGGCTTTGAGAGCCGAGATGGAGGATGAACGGAGACAGAGACGGCTTGAACGGGATGCAGAAGCGGAGCGGTGGCGGAAGTACGAACAAGAAGGCAACAAGAAGAGGCCAACAGATAGCTGTTTCAGTCCTTGCTGTCGCAGTTCGAGACCCCGGAGCAGATGCGGGCCTTCATGCAGCAGTTTCAGAACCAAAACCAAAACCAAAACCAAAACCAGAACCCTCCTGATTAAATAGATAAAATTACGATGCTTTATTATGTAATTTTGTAGATTTAAAATTGTTTCGTTTGTCAAAAACAGTTTAATTTGTTATATACAACTTTGTTCAAAATTGTGTGGTAATTCTGGGTTCAAAACTGTATAGAAAATTTGATTTTTAATTTTTTTTTTTTTGGAAAACAACAGTTCCGACGGATTTCCGACGGAATATCCGTCGGAAATGGTTTCTAAATTCCGTCGGAAATCCGTCGGAAAAAGATTGCCGTCGGAAATGAATACATATTCGTCGCAAATATTCCGTCGGAAATTGCCGTTGGAAATCCGTCGCAAATGATATACGTCGCAAATGCTATCCGTCGGAAATCCGTCGGAAACCCTTTTCCGACCGATAAGGCAATTCCGTCGGAAATCCGTCGGAAATAGCATCCGTTAGAAATCCGTCGGAAATCCGTCGGAATAGGCTTTTCCGACGAAGGTGTTTCCGACGAATATTTTCTGACGGATTTGTGGTCTATTCCGACGGAATCTGTTTTTTCCGACGGAATTCCGACGGATATTTTCGTCGGAAATGGTCCCTTTTTTTGTAGTGATAGGGTTTTACATGGAGATCAACTAGTGGTAAGCAACAAATAACAGGGAGTCATAGAGATTTACGTTGAGATTCACTAGTGGTCCACGAAATAATTGGTACAAGTTACAAGTTACTCATTCAAATAATAATATTTGGTTTGAGTCCAAACGTTGACATGAGTATGTATATTTTAAGCTTCTTTGTGGTTGTCTTTTTTATTCAATTTATTTCTAAAATTTTTATGCCAATTCAAAATTCTAATGTATAAAATGAATACTTATTCTAATGAAAAGGAATCTTACATCGTTTATTGCATACTATATATATATATATATATATATACATATTTATGTGTGTGTTTGTTTTGGGAAGGTTGTTGTATTACTATATTTAGAGGTATAAATTAATACCAGCATACTCTTGGAGGGTGTATTCGTGTGGAGCGTGTGCTATGCACAAGCTTTTGGTTTATGCGTCCCATTGGAAGCGTAACATGGCATGTGGTGTACACACCTCTTTTTATATATATTTTTAATCATAATCATTTATGCCTTCTTATTTAATTACTTAAGTTTTATTAATAATCATTTATGCCTTCTTTTTTAATCATAATCATGTGGTGTTCCTTTCATGAAACTTCAAGGGGATGTGTATCGTGATGGTGTTTATGAAACATGATACCTTATCCTCATATGTGGATCTAAGACTTTTCTTAAATGATGTGATGATGGCAAACAATCAAACAAAAGAGGGATATGTAAAATAATTTATACGATGTTAGTATAATATTGTTTGTGGCACTAAAATAAAGTTGGCGACAAATATATTTAAATATTTTAATAAATTGTTTTATAGAATATATAGTTTATATAATTAAATAATTGAGTATCTTATGTGTAATAGTGTTATAATGAGTTGATATGATACTTTTTAACCGTCTTAACAAGTATTTTAGGATAATATTAAAATTAACGTCTTTTAAACTTTTATAACATTATTTGAAAAATATATCTTATAAAAATATGTTTATATAACATTTTTTTGAAAGTGATACAACATGGTAAGAGAATATTTTATTTTAAAAGTGTATTAAAAAACTTGTCATGTACGATAAAAAACATCATATGAACATATCGCAACACTTTATTATAGGACACACTATTAGTTTAAACCGTAAGAGTGGTAACGTAGTGAATAAAGACAAGAAGATGGCAAAATTAACACGGGTTTAAATTTTGTCATCTACATATGCACTTGTGGCCAATAAGAGGTTTCGTTACTAGAAAACTAAGCGTCACCAAAATCTGTAAGTAATTCCGGCGGAACACCGATAAAAATCCCACCCAGTATAAAAAATTCGTCAATAATCCATAGGATAATGAGCCAGTCTCCTTCAAGGAAGCTATTTGGAACAATAACAGTGAGAGTTGGTTGGCTGGTATGGAAGAGGAGATGGAGTCTCTTCGGAAGAACCAAACGTGGGAGGTAGTCCAATTGCCCATAGGAAAGAAGGCCATTGGTTGCAAATAGGTGTACATGAAGAAAGAGGATTCTTCCGAGCTCGGTGGTACAAGGCAAGGCTAGTGGCTAAGGGGTTTGCACAAAGAGAGAGAGTGGACTACAATGAGATCTTTTCTTCGGTAGTGAAGCACACTTCCATTCGGGTGCTATTGAGTATTGTTGCTCATGGTGATATGGAGCTGGAACAACTCGATGTAAAAACCGCTTTCTTGCACGAGAACTTGGATGAGGAAATCTATATGTATCAACCTGAGGGATACAAGGTTGTGGACAAGGAACGTCATGTATGTCGCTTGAGGAAATCACTATATGGATTGAAGCAATCTCCTCGACAGTGGTACAAGCAATTTGACCCCTTCATGCTAAAGCATGGGTTCTCCCGGACTAAGTACGACTACCGTGTTTATCTGTAGAAAGTTTGTGGAGGTGATTATATTTACCTCATTTAGTATGTGGATGACATGCTTATTGCTTCGAAGAGCAAGGTGGAGATAGATAGGTTAAAAGATCAACTTGGTGAAGAGCTTGAGATGAAGGACATGGGCGTTGCCAAGAAGATATTGGTATGGAGATTAGAAGAGAGAGATCGAGCCATCGATTGTTCTTGAGCCAGAAAGGCTACATTGAGCGGGTGATCGCAAGGTTCGGGATGAAAGATGCTAAGTCAGTGGTGACTCCATTGGCTCCACATATGAAGCTCTCTAGTAGACAATCCCCCACTACAGCGGAAGAGAAGGCATACATGGAGAGTGTACCTTATGCTAGTGCAGTAGGCAGTTTATGTATGCCATGGTGTGTACACGTCCAGATATTTCATAAGCGGTTGGTGTGGTCAGCAGGTTCATGGAAAAACCGAGAAAGGCACATTGGGAAGTGTTGAAATGGGTCATGAGATACTTGAAAGGCACGGTTGATATGGGTTTATGTTTCGGTGGAGAAACATATCGGGTTACCGGATTTATGGATTCAGATCACACTGGTGATTTAGATAGATGTCGATCTACTACTGGTTATGTGTTCAAAATATTTGGTGCTCCAGTTAGTTGGCGAGCGATGTTACTAGCAACAATGGCACTTTCTACTACGGAGGTCGAGTATATGGTTGTGACGGAGGGAGTGAAGGAAGCATTGTAGTTGTGGGGGTTTTTAGATGATTTGGAGTTTGAGCAGGATTGTGTGGACTTGTGATGTGATAGTCAAAGTGAAATTCACTTAGCTAAGAATCAAGTCTACCGTGCTCGTACCAAACATACAAATGTCAGATATCATTTTGTGCGGGATGTCATAGAGGATGGTGATATTTCTCTTATGAAGGTGCACACGGATGAGAACCCCACAGACATGCTAACCAAGGTGGTACCTGGTGGTAAGTTTAAGCATTGCTTGGACTTACTTAATATCATTCGATGTTGATTGTCCTTGAGGGCAATAGCCCTGTGGGGCGGTATCAGGGTGAGGTGGAGACATTACCCGGTGAGATGAACTATGGTGGCTTGATCCCAGGTAAGGGTACATAGGCAATCATGGTCAAATGATGCAGCTGATTGGGATGAACTACGGTGGCTTGATCCCAGGTAAGGGTACGTACGCAATCATGGTCAAATGATGCAACTGATTGGAATGAGCTACGGTGGCTTGATCCCAGGTGAGGGTACGTAGGCAACCATTGTCAAATGGTGCAGCCGGTTGAGTTCTACATATCAAGGGTGTGCATTTTTCGTTGGTGATCGTCCAAATTTAAGGTTTATAAAATGTTGTACGAGGTGGAGAATTGTAAGTGTGTTGGGTAGCTAAAGAATATTAACAACTAAGAATGTTAACAGCTAAAGAATATTAACTAGCCTAAAGAATATTAACAGCTTAAGGCCTAACACTGGGCCCATGATCAAATAGGCCCACTCCCTTGTATAATATGTGGAACGATCAGATGAGAGAAAGTAAGAGTGAACATAGAGCGATAGAAATATCAGATATTATAAAGGATCTTAAGGAGGTCGATTCTTAACCTAATACAAGGGGCTTTCTCTTCTAGGGTGGATGTAGGCAAGTTTGCTGAACCACGTAATTCTCACTTGCGTTTGTCTCTACTCTTTATTTACTTTGATTGCTTGGTTATTGTCATTTTTTGTTTTGGTTTGGAGTACAACTCAGATTCATGTTGTTTACTTCGGTTTCTTATTCTCTATATTTTCCGCTGAACACAACAAAATCATTTTCAATTTCAAAATTACATTTTATACTTTTATAATTAGTGATTTAGTTTTTGAGTATTCTTACCATATTTTTATTCAAACATAAATTTTGCATTTTTTTTCAATTACAAGTTGTAAAAACTACAAACCACAAATTAATGCATAATTCGATCTTTAAAATTCAAGAACAACAAATGCTTTGAGTTAAAAACATTGTTATTGAACTATTCGATTTCAAAATCCTTGACCAATGAAACATTTTAACTAAGGACTTATAGATAATCTGATGGATCTCAATCTTTCTTTAGTGGTGACTATTCGAGTTGGAACTATACGTTCATTAAAATTTATCTTTCATGGAAGATCTACAATTTCTTGGGTCAACACTTCACCTTTATTAAACACTAAAGTTGCTAATGATATTTATAGAGTATATTCTGGGAGATGTATATATATAATAGATTGAAATGGGTACCAAAGTACTTTATGGTCAATGATTGATTCACATATACGTGGACTGAGCTATTCAAGAACCATGTCTTCATAAAGTTAGCATTGAAAATTACAAAAAATATTAACTTAACATGAAACTTGGTTGTTATTTCGACGTTTCACACCGCAACGTGCACAGGCAGCTTACTAGCTATAAATTAATTAAATTTGTTACCACTTACCCATAAGCTTACTTTCAAATGAGATTTTCTTAAAGAATTGGTAATTAATTAATTTATAGCTAGTAAGCAATTGGTAATTAATATTTATAAATCTGTACTTAGATTTTTCTTAAAGAAGTTTCATATTTTATCTACTAAATCAATCTTTACGGTTTTGTCCAGTGATAGACTGTAGAAATACGCTAATTATTAATATAAAGTTACAAATTTAATAGTTTTTAATTATTCTCAATTTATGAATTTAATTATTTCTGACTCTGTTTCCTAGTTTAGGGGGTGTTGTGCATCCTTGATCCTTTGTTGGGAACAGCAGAGATGCCACCCAAATTGATGTTGTTTATTGAATTAATGTATTATATAACCACTTCAATTCTATAGGCCTCTGCTAATCTGTTTCAATTTTATTGCTTTTGTTTTTTGAGGCAATTCATTTTCCCGAGAGACAACAAACTTTTATTTGATAATAATAATAGTATAGTTTACAATAAAATATCCTAAATACATTAGATCTAATTTGATATATGTTTATGATTCGTAAAAAACAAACCGGTTCATATATAAGATAATAGTAAATACATAAGATATAATTTTTGTGTAACTTTCTTGGTTTCTACTCTTTATGGTCAATTTGTGAGAATCTTTCTCTATTTCCTATGTTAGCATTAAATTATCATCAAGTTTGAATGGATATTCCAACTATGTTTACTATTTTAACTCTTGTAATTAATAGGAATATAATTTTTACCTTTCGTTTCTTTGAGTAGAATATGTTCTTTCTATACGTCACAACTATCTCTTTGATCTTGAGCGCTTGGTGTCTGTATATAAAACGTTTTTAATCAATCCATGGTGCTCAAATTGTTTCACTTGTGCTTCTTTTTTAAGAAATTGGAAACCCATTGTTTCTAAAGTATTATCACGTGGGGATGAGAATGGCATTCGGCTTAACGAGAGCAATCTCGTTCTCTAGAAGTTTTTTTAAAACAGAGAACAGAAGTTTAAAACCATTAAAAAAATTGCACTAACTTTAAAAAAAAAATTATTTTAACGATTACATCATTAATTATAGTATTAAAATATCTTATATATTTAATTAAATATTATTTCTTTCCCTCATAAATATTTCATTTCAAGGTTACCTATATCTCGAAATTTAGATAAATTTACATACTTTCTCTTACTTTCTCCATTTTGGAGAACCTATTGTACCAAAACATTATCCGCAATTTTCATTTTTTTTTATTTTATAGAATTTGTTGGAAATAAATTGGAGTTTAACATTATCCGTATTAATTATTAAAGGACAATTGATTTAAATTATTATACTTATCAAGAGAATTCTATATCAGTTATAATCTGGTTACATATTTGGATATATATCTCCTAATATGAGTAGGATAATCATTAAGTTAATTACCTGATTAACATTAAGGTAAGTGCATATCTTCTCCTATTATTTAATATCAATTCTATAGATAAACTAGGACTCCTTATGGGATGAGTCTCTAGCTTTCCATGGCCTATATATATAAAGGAGATCAAGTCCCTATAGCCTACACGAATTATGCATTCAGTTCAGCCCCATTCTGAAGCAAACCGTATAGAGCTTTAGAAGACTTCGATCTACAAGCAACGATAACCGCTTCCACTTCAATGAACTCGTTGCGTATAACTCGAGTGCTCCAGGTTAGATCTATTAAACTCTCTACGGTATTATGTTAAATCGATTTCTGATTATGTGTTTATGTTCCTATGCCTTCATAATTGTTATCATATACTTAAGGATAATCTCATATGAATATAACAAATGGTATCAGAGCCTAAATCAACATAGGTTCATAAACCATGTTTTAAGTATCGATTCATTCATTAGGATTGATTTGAAGTTTATTAATTACCGCAATAATATGACAATAGTATAATTGGTGTTTCTTATTATTAATATATTTGTTATGAGTGTTATTGGATAGAGTTTCACCAACAATAAGAAACAATAAGAAACCGCGGACTTCAAAATTCACTTTTGGATGTTTAGAAAAATTCTGGATAATTTTTTAAATCTACCGTCTCTTGGAACATTTTCTTTTTTTCCCAAGGGATATATGTATTTCCTGCGTTTTTAGAAGGAAAAAGAAATCACATGTACACAATGACAATATTCCTTTATTTCTTAGCATTATTTTATGTTATTTTCATTGATTTTGGAAAAAGGGGCAATACTAGTTCTTGTTGCTGCATGTCTTGTACATTAAAAATTTTAAAAACCTCTCTGTGAATTTAGTCGATTAATTGAATTTGTCATAATGATTATTTACAATGTTTATCCTTTTTATAGAATTTCTAAACAGTGTAAATATTTTTTGGATAAATATGAAATATATATGATTAAATTATGATTTGATTATCAATTTAAATTGAATTTGACGTGTTTTAAAATTTTACTGAAGATATTTAATTTGAGAATTAAATCGGTTATATATAAATATAGATCTTATATATTTTGGTATTCAAACTTGAGTTTATTTTGAATTACGATTGATGAATCAATTAATTTACTATAGGATATCATAATTGATTTTCTTCCTTTAAGAAATTAATTCATTTAATTGGCCATATTGTTTTGTTTGGGTCAATTAATGTTTATGTTATATCTATAGCACGGAGGTTATATTTTATAGAATATGCGTACATGTATATATATTATCCATCTTAAGTATTTTATTGGATAAACTTGTGAATTAAGTAATTTATTTTGGATTATATATTCAATGACATATGCTTAGATATTTTATTTGTTTAATTAATTAACGTATGCTTTATAACATCATCAATTTATGTGATAAATAGAAAATTTAGTTTTTAGTATATTTTGGAAATATGGAAGGAGATCATTATCAGTAATGATAATTTATATTTTAATAAGTTATTTATGATATACTGAAATTTATGGTATTTATTTTATGTTTATACATTGTAAATTTACTAGTTTTGACGGAAAAAGAAAACAAACTGCATAATTAGACGAAGACACTACCTCAATTTACATGCCTTTATATCCATCCATTTTCCTAAATTAATTATTATGGGTTGTTATGGATATGAATATTACAATGTTGTGAGTTGAGAACATTTATTAAGTTGATTTGGCCGATTTAATTGTATTCAAATTTAATACAATAGTCTAATTCAAATTTTGAACCGATGGATTTTATTTAAGCAAATGTAAACTTATTTGGTTCATGTTTTTTCTTAATTTTAATTGGTTAGAATTAAGATTGGATCTGATAAACAGTTTTAATTTATCTATTTTGAAACAATTAATTATTTACATATTGTCATTTGGATATTGGCTTTGTTAAATTAATTTGACTATGCAGATTGAAAGCCCATTGTTATGTTTTGAACCAATAGACTTTTAATTGACTTTGATACGGATATTTCTATGTTATTGATTAAAAGTATTTATTAGTTTAATTTGTGTATGATTGATTAATTTGATTTAATATATAATCAAATTTAAATTTTGGTCCAACTAATTTTATTAAGGCATATATAAACTTATTTGGTTCAAGATCCATTATAGATTTATAGTCATATATATCTATTGTTTAAGCAAATAATTTAATTGAGCTAATTGATTTAGTCAAGATATTTGACTTTTAATTTAATTGGATTGCATAATTGATATAATTACTCAATTCCTAGTTATGCATTCGTCTAGTGTGGTTTTTATAGTATTTGGTCTTGTTAAGTTATTTCAAGTGCATTTGTTGAGCATAAGTTATTTGAAGATATGTTTAAGGCATTATATAATATATTCTTTCTATTTGTTATTGATATAATTTAATTTTGGATCAATAATCTAATTTGGATAACCTTTAGAACCCAATTAAACTTAACTTTGGGGTAATTAATTTTAAGTTATTTGTTTATTGTGGGTTAAAAGAAAATCTTTTCATAAAATGGGCTATAAAAGCTTAATCCTGATATTCAAAATATTTTATCATATAAAAAGATTCTGGGATTCACATCTTAAAATAGGATTCTTTAACCCTAACTTGAACAATATTCATCAAAAAACTTGTATTTAAGATATGAAAATTTCTGCAAGTTTTTAAAGTTCTACCTTGTTCTAAATTTTGATGTTGTCTAATTATTGACTAAAAGTGTGTTTTTAGAACAAGATTGATTAGATTTAAAGCACTAAACACTTAAACAATATGGTTATCAATATATCGTACATGGGTTTATGGATTATTTAATGTATCTACATATATGTTTATAAAATCATATATATCAACTATTGAATGACTATTGACACCTAATTGATAAACAAATTTTTGTGAATTTTTAAACAATCCTAATATCTCCCAACCTATATGAAAATTGGATTGTTTATCTTCTCAATTCACAAACTACATAATCTTGACTGAAAATTTTCTAAACCACAAGATCATGTTGCCATAGCAATTAATCTTTTTAGAGAAAGTTATACATACTAATCAGTCATAACTTGTGTATCTCAAATCACATTTACTTGAATTATATTCTTCCATAGAAGAGGCATTCTGAGTAACTTTGGTTTAAGAACAGCATCACATATAAACACACATGTCTATCTTGATACTTTGAAACTCTTCTTATCCATAGATTTGATTGTTTTCATTGGATAACTGATATGTGAAGTGTGTAGTGTGATGATATAGAATTTTAAATATTGAGTTTTATACTACCATAAGTATTACTTGATATTTGTATTCAATTGTAGGGTTAAGATAATGATTAATTACGAATGACAACTTATATTATTCCTTTTCTTGTCTTGTTTTTGTGTTTTGTCAATTTTAACGTGATCACGATCTTGATTAATTCCAACTATAAGCAAATGGAGAACACAAAGAGAAATTTTACCTTATTGTTTGAGAGTTGAAAACTAACAGGCTTAACTGAAAATAACACTAAAAGTTGACATTAATTCCCATGCTAAATGGAACTTGACATATAGGATGATTAAGAGTATGATAAGATTTTCCATGAGGATCGATAGAAGAACCTAAAGATGTGGTCGATTATTTGAAAAATATTACAAATTTTTTTAAGGAGAGCGATATGGCCGAATGTGTTAGACTCTCTAAGATGTTTAAAGAACTAAGTTTTTTTTTTGGTGATGGAAATGTGAGAGATCATCTATTGTCTATAATTAAGATTAACTAGAAGCTTAGAGACTTGAATAAATGGTTTAAAGATGAACATATAGTTCATGTTGGACTACAATCTCTCTCTATAGCGAACGACAACTTAAGGAGCATGTAAAATGCTATCAAATAAAAAATGAGATTTAAACAAACTCATTTCCATGTGTTGTGTAAGAAACAAGAGATAATTAAGAAAGAGGCCCTTGTGATGTACTTGTTAGAGAAACCTAAAGAAATGAAATAAAACAAGTACAAGCCATAGAAGCCTACCAACTTTAAGGCTAAGAGAAAAACTATAGAAAAGAAAGACTCCGAAGTTGTTAAGTATAAGTGTTACTTTTGCAAGAAATTTGGCACATGAAGAAGGAAGTGCAGTGGCTTCAAAGCCTGGATGATTAAGAAGAGTTATATTTTCCCAAATTCAGTATTTTCTTTAGAAGTTAATATTATTAATAATTCTTCATTCAGTTACCGAACTGATTCAGGATCACCAATATGACAAAAAAAAAAAAAAAAAAAACCCTAGAAGTCTAAACAACAAGTCTATGTAGCTAAAGTTGCAATTAAGGGTATTGGAACACTGGAACTAAATTTAGGACTATAAAATCTATTTGTTTAGACAATATTTATTTATTTTCTTTACTTAAGAGAAATTTAACTTTTGCAGTGCTTTTAGTTAAAAATGGTTACAAACTTATCATTCATTTTGATGGAATTAAAATATTTCAGGGTTCTGATTATATTGGTTTTGAAAATTCTGTTCCCAATTATCAACAATTAAATTGTTCTCTTGTTAATCAAGAGATCTTTGCATTGAAAACTATGTAAATGTTGTTTAGAATAACACCATTATAACAAGCATAAAAAGAACCATCTTTAGAGAATTTTTGCAGATCTTTAGCATTGAAGGTTAGACCATATTTCTAAAGACAAACTAAAAGCACTTGTTAAAAACAAAATATTGTCAGATCTAGATTTTTTTATTCAAGTTGAAGAACCTATAAGCCAAAATCTAAGGTCAGATCCTATGCAAGACTAACCTATGTCAAAAAGATAATAAACTGTCCAAAATTTCTAAAAATGGGGGGAAAGAGTTAGCCTGTGGAATGGATTACAAGTCTTAGATACAATTAATAGTAAGTCTAATACGATTATGTATCTGGCCTGACTTAACATATGTTATAGGAATTTTGTCCAGTTTTCAACAAAACCCAAACTAAAGATCACTACAGGTAAGAAAGTACTTTGTCACTTGCAAAGAACTAAAGCTCACATGCTGCACATATTTAGATTTTGCATGTAAATATCTAAACTCAAATAAATCTACTTATGGCAATATTTTTATGCTCACTCAAGGGGCTATAAAAAAAATCCCTAATTGCAACTTCACTATGGGAGATGAATTTATAGTCATTCATGAAGGGGTTTGTGAGGGCATTTGGATCAAGAACTTCTTGATTGAAAAGAATGTCTTAAGCTCTACAGTTTCAAGTCCTCTAGAGATGTTTTGTGGTAATGAAGTTGCAGTCTTTTTCAGTGGATATAGTAAAAGATCAAACAATTCAAAGTACAATGGTCTTAAACATTTCAGTGTGAGTGAGACAAAGGGTTAAGAGGAAAAAAGGTTATTGTTGAATATATTGGTAACAAATCTCAACTTGTTGATCTATTCACTAAAGCCTTTTCAGCAGTAAGTTTTAGAAAACATGTTAGGGCTATGAGAATCTTACTTGAACTCGATACTTGAGATTAGTGGAAGTTGAGGTTTGTGGGAGTCGAGATTAATCTAGCCAGTTATTTTGTAATTTTCCATTGTTCGTAGTAATTTTCTTTTGGCACATTTTGATAAAATGAGGAATTCAAGTATATAAGTTATGTTATTTGTTTTACAAAAATAAAAATAAAGTTTATGTCATTATCTATATCAAACAAGTGAATCACCGCACTTAAGCAAGAATTGCGGACTACATAAGCAAGCGGTTCACTAGTGTTAAGAACTTTTGCTTGTACGTTTTAGAAACTTTTCTAAAACATTCGGTGGACTAGAGCTATACTTTTATGCTAATTCAGGTAGATATAATTATTTGCATAAATGCTCAAATACAGGCACTTTTGAACTTATGTGGAATATGATATTATGTGTTAGTGGTTCTTAATCAAACTAGTTTGTCAAACTGGTATAGATTCTGAGTCCTACATATGGTGTCTATTTTGACCAAGTTTGAATGAATTCACAACTGTTAGAATTTCTCAGCGCGCACTTCATTTGATAAATATAATGTTTATGGTTCTCTTGTCTTTACAGATTATGTTAAGTCCAGTGGGAGAATGTTGGAAATAAATTGGACTTTAACATTATCCGTATTAATTATTAAAGGACAATTGATTTAAATTATTATACTTATCAAGAGAATTCTATATCAGTTATAATCTGGTTACATATTTGGATATATATCTCCTAATATGAGTAGGATAATCATTAAGTTAATTACCTGATTAACATTAAGGTAAGTGCATATCTTCTCCTATTATTTAATATCAATTCTATAGATAAACTAGGACTCCTTATGGGATGAGTCTCTAGCTTTCCATGGCCTATATATATAAAGGAGATCAAGTCCCTATAGCCTACACGAATTATGCATTCAGTTCAGCCTCATTCTGAAGCAAACCATATAGAGCTTTAGAAGACTTCGATCTACAAGCAACGATAACCGCTTCCGCTTCAATGAACTCGTTGCGTATAACTCGAGTGCTCCAGGTTAGATCTATTAAACTCTCTACGGTATTATGTTAAATCGATTTCTGATTATGTGTTTATGTTCCTATGCCTTCATAATTGTTATCATATACTTAAGGATAATCTCATATGAATATAACAGTTGGACCATAAGTATTCATCCTTATATAGCAGCAACATCCAAATCAAACAACTAGTGCAAAAACTCAACAACAATGTGGATATGCAAAGTAACTATCTAAGAAATACCAAGCAACAAGCAGTCGAGCATAATAACAAACCAAATACAATGCAATAAAATCAAATAGTAAAAACAATAACGACATGAGGATTAAATATGATTCCATTACTAGTGTACATTGACAAAGGGGAGTGATGGAGGCTCGTATATTAAACTTGGTTGCACGCAATCTCAAACAACAGATGCCACATCTCAGATAGGTTGACCAACAAAGGTAGCACACACGAGGCCCAACTGGCTCAAAAAAGCTCCAATTTTTGTGACCTTATAGCCCAGACCAAAGCAGCGATCCCAATTTTGTGTACCCTCTATGGTGGGTTTGTTGTCACTAAAACATGACATTACTATGAAAATATATTTGGTCCATATACAGGAAGATCTATACGCATCAACTTGTCTTTTTATTGAAATAATGATCTCTATCTGCTTGTCACTTTAGGATTATTTAAATAACTTTCTTATACAATGTTCGAGCTTCCGAAATTTGCTTCCATGTATGCTCCTAGCTAGATGGGTGAGGTCCTATCTTTTCATTTTTTTGCGATGACTATTTTTCCAACCGATGACACTTTCCAAAGTTTGGATGTCCGGATGTTTTTTCATGGAACTTTGGATTTCAAATTGGATTATATCTTTTTTGTAACAACTCTCTCTCAGGTTCAAATGTCTACATTTAAAGTACGAATTTTTGCTCTGAGAATTCCGTCTTTGGATGTTGCTTAAAACACTTTGAACTTGGCTTATAGAAAGTGATTTAAACCTATTTTTTAGGTTGAACATTCATACTCTATGAAATATTAAAATGTGATATTTTGTGGTAGAGAAGGCAAAAAAACTAATATCTTTATGTAAACATATTTTTTGAAATGACTATGATAATTACTTGAGCATATTTGTGTAATAGTCAGAAGGGGTTTAATCTTTTGATTTTTGTGAGATCCGTGAGCTCCATCCTAAACCATATATTTTAATAATTTATTGTATTTCTATAAATAATTATAAAAGGGTATTGTTATAATTAGATAATTTTGTTGACTTCTCCATATATAATCCCTAAAATCACATCCACCACAACAAATTAGATTTGCATTACCCCAACCTAAAATCGTTTTTTTATTAACCTGGATATCCAACCCGTTATGCGAGCCGACTAATCCCATGACGATCACCCACTTCGCGGATAGCCCGGAGTCACCGCATTTGAACCCCCGTGGCCGTGGCCACAAGGAGATTTTTATTCTTACTTGGATTCGAACCTGGGACCTTGGTAACATGGCTAAATTGTTGGGGATGTGGATATGGTAATGGTCAACTCACATACCTAGGGTTGCCAGTGGGATGGAACATGTCCAAATTAGCTGGGTGGAGAGGTATTGTGGAAAAGGTCGTTGCGGAACTTTCTAAGTGGAAAGCTCGAACTCTGTCTGTTGGAGATAGGGTCATGCTAATCAAATCCGTGTTAAGTAGTCTCCCCACTTTCTATTTGTCAATTTTCAAAATGCCTAGTACGATTGAAAAAGTATTGGAATCAATACGGAATAGGTTCTTCATCGGAGGAGACAGAGAAGACAAGAAAATGAAGTGGGTAAAATGGAAAAAATGTCTGGCAAGCCGCAAAGAAGGGAGAATTGGCATTGGAAGTATGTTTGCTCTAAATAGATGTTTAAACGGATTTGGCGTTTTCGGGAAAAGCAGAATGCGATTTGGGTTATGTGATCAAATCCATTTACGGTTACAATGGTTTGATTGGATCTCGTCTAGCCACCAAGGAAACTAATTCTGTGTGGATTGACATTTTGAAGTCGATATTACAGCTGGAAGATAAGGGGATCAATCTGCTAGCTTTGTGTAAGAAATGTATTGGCGACAGGAGGTCTACTTTATTTTGGGAAGATACGTGGATAGGAAACTCCGCTCTTAAGTTTCAATTCCTGAGGATCTACGCTCTTGACGTTGAAAAATCAACGATGGTTAAAGACCGCGTAAGCGTAAGAGATTGGAACTATTTTTTACAAAGGTTGCCGAGGGGTGGGGGTGGAAATGACCCAGATTGAATCCCTTCGTGTCTTGCTAAATTTTTTTCTTATATCTAATCAAAGGGATAGATGGCGATGGCCTCTGGATGGTTCGAGAGAGTTCTTTGTGGCGTCAGCACGAAATTTCTTAGATTCCAAATTTTTGGAATCTGATTAGCCGCCCACTACCCGGATTAAATTGGTTCCCATCAAGTTCAATACCTTTGTTTGGCGTTTGAGGCTGAACAAGATTCCAACTAGAGACAACTTGATTGAAAGAGATATAGACGTCCATTCCTCTCTTTGCCCGATTTGTGAGTCAAAAATAAAATCGGTGAATCATATTTTCTTTGAATGTTAGATGGCACAGGATATATGGAGGAAAATTGGAAGGTGGTGGAATATCGATATTCCTGGTTTTACTAATCTCCAGGAATGGAAGACCTGGTCCGAGTCAATTAGTTTGAGAAAAAGAGAATCAGAGTGTTTAGAGGCGGTAATCTATAAGGCGTTATGGTCTATATGGACCTTCCGGAATGGGACCCTCTTTGGTTCCACTAAACCTAGAAAGTCGACGATTTGGGATAGTATTGTAACTCATTCGTATTTTTGGATCCATAATAGGAGTCGTAGATTTAAAATTAATTGGGTGGGATGGCTCCAAAATCCCACCCTTGCTATTTATTGTTTGTAAGCGTCCTCTAGCTTATTGCTAGTTTTAATAAAACTGTCGCTGTTAAAAAAAAAAAATAGAAGGTGATGGCTTCGAGTTTGAGGAATGATCAAATCGATCTCTAATCTTGTGTTTGTTTTTTATTTAAGGTTATGGTTTTTGTTTTAGAACAATGGTCATATGCATGCTTGAAACCTTCAAGCAATCGTTTCAAAAAGATGTTCACATGACATGTGACATGTGAACACCCTATTTCATTATGTGAACACCCGTTTGAGAAAGATATTCCTAGAACCAGTTGCAAAGTGTGCACACTATTTCAGAAACCTTCAATCATCCGTTTCAAAAAGATGTTCACAAGATATGTGAAGACCCTATTTCATTATGTGAACACCTATTTCAGAAATATGCTCTTAGAACCAGTTGTAAAATGTCCACATTGTGCACAATGTGTGGTGTGCACTATGTGGCCACAATAACTAGGGTCACAGTTGAACTGTTAAGGACGAATGTGTTTGTGCACATGTGTGTTCACAAAAATTGGGGTGGGGGTGTTTGAACGAGATAGGGAAGAAAGAGAGGTAAGAGATAGGTGAAAGAGAAAAGGGAGGAGTGAGGAGTGAGGAGATTTATAAATACCCATAATTGTCTTTATTTGATTTTTTTAATTCAAATTTAACAATATTAATAACTTCCTAATTTAATATCATTACTTTGATGCCAAGTCTATTTGATTTTACCTATGTGTTTGAAAACATACATTCAAGAGTACAATTATTATATTTTGAGCATGTTTTAGCAAACCTTGAACTCGAAGAGTTGCTAGGAATGTTCTAAACAGTAACTCAAAAAAAAGGGAAAAGTCTAGGAAGAATTCGAATTCGTCTTTTATTTAAAGTTGTTGGTTGCAACAATTGATGAAAGTGGGTTTGGCACAAATTAAGTAATTTTGTTTTGAATTTATATTACGAAGGAAAAAAATATGGGGCCCATTTGTTAAATGTTTATCGTACATGTTTCATGATTGTGAGGTGTACGTTTACAATTGTAACAACCTGTCCTATATGGATATAAAATGAAATTTGTGTACCCTTATAAGCCTCAAGTTTTGAGCTACCAATAACTACTTCCACCATGATTTTAAGTTGGATCTGAAGTTACTAGGCCAACACTGTTGCTTTGGGCTTTACAAATGGTGTTAGATCCAATCCTTATACCATCGGGATGGTGAGACAAACCTTATCGGGTATGATGAGTCCTTGAAGAGGGTGTTTGTAACATCTTCTGCGAATTTAAATCTTTGATTACATGGATGAAGATTATGGGCGAGCATGACAAAGACATTAGAAATTTAAGTGAGGGAGTTTGTAATAACTCATCCCATTTGGTGTAGAAAACGGAATTTGTTAGCCTAGATCTTATAAGTCTCATGTTGGGGGCTACCAATAATTTCCACCATGGTTTTAAGTTGGATTTGAAGTTATTGAGCTAACCTATTCTTTTGGGGTGTAACAATTATGAAAAAAGTAGGATTATAGCTCACTACACCAAATATTGTCTTAGAAAAGAAATGTTAATTGCATATGTTGCTTAAGATAAACTTAGGCAATAAAAGCTATTTGGGTTACTGGATGACCTTAGGCAATGTTTAAATGATTGTCCGTTGCCTCAAACTATCTTAAGCAACGTCTTAGCCTACACTGCCTTAGTTGAATGTTGACCACTTATACCTTTTTAAAAATCAGTTCAAGTTAACTTAGACAACATATAATCCATTTCCTTGGTTGCATTAGAATGGTGTACAAAAATGATCAGTAATATTTTTTTTTTAAACTTCTTAGGCAACTTATAAACAATATAAATGTTGCCTAAGAGAAATATTGTATTATTTTAATTACAATTTTTAGGCAACATATCTAAATAGATTCAATTGTCCTAAGTGTGTGTAAGCCAACATATGCAAATAGAGTATGTTGTTTACATTGATACCTTAGGCAACACGTGCATAAATTGAATGTTGCTTTAGAGTTTGTTAAATGCAACATATGTTTTTTTTCCCATAGGCAACGTAACCTTTCAGTTGCCTAAGGCTATATAAGATGTTTGCCTTTGTTGGCTTGGTTCTTATGCCACATTGAGAAAGCAACAACTTCTTAGCCAACACATAAACGCCTCTTAAGCAACATTTTTCGTTTGATGCCTTAGTGGCATTTTGAGATAGTGTTTGCCACTTCACCAAACATCCAAATAGGCCACTTGAACTCTTCCGTATGGTCTTGAACAATTGCAAATCCATCTTGGTGTACATTTGGAGAACTATAAATTTGGTCGTTATGGTTTATGATTTGTAACACATTTGATCCCTATAATTTAAAAATCATAGTTTCACCACTCGAATATGCAAAAACGACCGAATTTGGTCCCTGGCTCTAACAACCATTAGATGAACCAGTTATATCAGGGGTATTTTAGTCTTTTGACTTTTTTCTCTATTTTTCCTTTAAAAAATAGATAAAGCAATAAAATTACATGGACCAAATTTGTAGTTTACTCTAATTTGTTGAATTGCATAAAACCACCCCCAAAATCAAGAAACAACTCTCACCAAAAACTTTCAAATCGGGAAACCACCCTCACTCTAAACCTTCAAACCGAAAAACCATGCTCACCCTTAACCTATCTCCTACCCATCATTTGTTACCACCACAATCCACCTCCCAACTACCTCTACACCACCACCAATTTTCCTCTTTACCTACAAAAACACACTATCCCTCTACATCGATGGTGTGTGGATTATGGTTTTCACGGATGATTTTGCTTCAATGGTGAATCGAGTGTGGGTTGAGGTTCGTTATGGAGAGGTTGCGGGTGAAATATGTGGTTGGAGTTGCAGGAGGTGGTTGGTCGTCGACGTTGGCGGTGAAGCCAGGTATGGGAATGAACTACACCTGTTCACCCTTTCTCCCCTACCATCACCGTGAATCCCACCCTAAGATTCCATTCATCGTTCTCTTCTCTCCAACTTCATCTTTTCTAGTCACCCTTTTCTCCCCTTCTACTTCATCTTCTCCTCTTACCATCACCCTTGCCATCTGGTTGCTTTTAGAACTCCATATTTGGAACTTAACCCTTTCCATCTTCTCCGGTCACGAACTCTCTTATCTAGATCTGGTGGTCATGAGCTCGTCCTCCCACTTCATCTTCTCCAATTAAGAACTTTCTCTAAATAAGATCGAAAAGGTTATTTGAGTTTTATTCTGATTTTATTTGGGTTTAAATTTAAGTTCATCAATTAAGTTAGGATTAGGACTTTGACATTTATGTTTGGATTTGATTTTGATGTTGATGTTTGGATTTCGGTTTGATTTTGATGTTTGGATTTGGCTATGGCTGTCGGACGGTTTAATTTTGGTCAGAGAATATGGCCGGAAAGAGATGTCAAAGGTTTTGGAGAATTTTCACTTTTCTAGAATGAGTTTATCTTATATGTATATAATAATTAAATTTTAAATTTTAAAGACAAAATAGAGAACATTATCAAAAGACTAAAACACCCTTGATCTAACGGGTTTTTCTAACGGCCTTTAGAGCCATGGACCAAATCCGATCGCTTTTGCATATTTGAATGGCAAAACTGTAGTTTTTAAATTGTAGGGACCAAATGTGTTATAAACCATAATTAAACCACAGGGACCAAATGTGTTATAAACCATAATTAAACCACAAGGACCAAATTTTTAGTTTACTCTATGGATTATTTGGTTAGCCATACATGAGTGTTTTTTTACTCAATGATTAAGCGAGTAGCTTATTCACCCAACTATCTCATGCATGCTTAATTACCCTTTTGTGTATATCTACCGCATCTCAACCACATAAAAAGAACAAGGAACCCAAAAGTGGAGAGATGCTTTCTCGTTCTTGTCTCTCTCACCTTTGGCGCCGCTCCACCATGGAAGGGAAATTTTTTGCGGGTTGGAGATTTAAAATTTGAAATTGTGAATTGGAGTCTCCATAAACACTTGAAATTTCGAGGTTTGATTGTGATGTGCTTGGATTTTTGTTGATGATATATGTGAGGTGCATTTTGCATAGAAACAAAGGTTTTTGTTTGTTTGTGTATCGGGAAGGCTTATAGCTTATAGTTGATGACATATGTGATATGTTAATTTGTGCATATAGAAACAAAGGGGTTGTGTTTGGATTTTTGTTGATGATATTTCATAGAATAAGTGTTAACTAGAGATGGTGATTTGCCCCGCCCCGTTGGGGAACCCGGTTCACCCGCCCTGACCGAGGCCGGGGATTCCCCGTTAAAACGGGTACCGGAGCCGGGGCCGGGGCCGGGGATCCCCTAGATGTTGAAAACCGGGGCCGGGGGCGGGGCCGGGTAATGTATATAATAGAAAATGACTTGTTGAGTTTTATTAACAACCATGGAGCCTATTTATATACACATTTACATCTTATTGAGAAGGAAATAAATCAACCTAATTAATACTAATTAATAATGAATATTGACAAAATAATTATAAACAAAAGAAAATATTACAACATTAATGTAAATGATCAAATCAAGGATTGTTATCTTTGATTTGATGTATCTTTATCAGGCCCCCGCAAGATGGACGTCCGTTGGGAAATTCCAATCTTGGCAAGTAGTGCATAAAAACGTGCTTTTGGTAATGGTTTCATGAGAGCATCTGCGAGTTGGTCATCACCAGGAATATGTCGAACTCGGATAGTGCCGAGTTGGACTTGTTCACGAACAAAATGAAAGGCCAATGCAAGGTGTTTCATGCGGGAGTGAAAAACAGGATTGGCAGAGTAGTGAGTGGCACCAAGATTATCACAATAAATGGCCGGTTGATGTGTTAGTGTAATACCAAGCTCGGTGAGCAAAGAGCGCAACCAAAGTACTTCGGCCGTTGTGTCGACAATTGCTCGAAACTCTGCTTCAGTTGAGGAACGAGCTAAGGCACGTTGCTTCTTGGATCTCCATGAAACTGGATTGCGACCTAGGTAGACTAAGTAGCCAGTGGTAGAAATGTAGTTATCTGTGTCTCGAGCTCAATCTGCATCTGTAAAAGCATGGAGTCGTAGAGGAGAATGACTGTAAAGTTGAAGACCATAGTGTGAGGTACCGTTTAGGTACCGTAGTAAAGGCTTGAGAGCAAGCCAATGATCATTAGAGGGACAATGCATATATTGTGAGAGTTTATTGACAGCATAGGCAACATCAGGTCGGGTGAATGATAGGTATTGTAAGCTGCCAAGGATGGCTCGATAATCCGTATGGTTCAGAATGGGTGAGGTTGTAGAAGATGTGAGAGGAGGATTTAGAGCTATGGGGGTAGATACAAATTCGGAGTCATGCATGTTATACTTTACTAGGAGGTCATGAAGGTATTTAGTTTGATTGAGAAAAAGGCCAAGGGTATTGGAGAGGAGACCAAGGTCTTTAAGAGAAAAACGAGCGGCTAGAGTGTTAATGAATTTTGTTAGGTGGGATGGAGATGGACCGGTGACAATAATGTCATCAACGTAGACTAAGAGATAAATGGTGGCCTCACCATGTTGGTATAAAAAGAGAGATGGATCGGAGATGGAGTTTCGAACATCGGAGGAGATGAGAAAGGTTTTGAGTTCGATATACCAAGCTCTTGGGGCTTGTTTAAGGCCATAAATAGCTTTGTTAAGTTTGCAAACATAGGTAGAATTCTCTTTATCAACAAATCCGGTGGGTTGGGACATGTAAACATGTTCATTAAGTGTTCCTTGTAGAAAGGCATTGTTTATGTCAAGTTGGCGGAGGGACCATCCTCGACTAACGGCTAAGGATAGAATTAGACAGATGGTGGTAGGCTTTATGACGGGGCTAAAAGTTTCAGAGTAGTCAATGCGCGAGCGTTAGTGAAAGCCCTTTGCAACAAGTCGGGCTTTGCATCGTTCAATGGAGCCATCTGGATTATATTTTATGCGAAATACCCATTTACAACCAATGACATTTTGAGAAGCATGAGGAGGAACAAGGTGCCATGTGTTGTTACGGGTAAGGGCATCAAATTCAAGTTGCATGGCTTGACGCCATGTTGGGTCTTTAAGAGCTTGTGTGGCACTTGTAGGTGCATGAGGAGGAGAGAGAGAGACATGATTAAGGTATTTAGGATTGGGTTTGATGATATTATTTGTGAGACGAGTGATGATGGTACGATTTGGTGGAGGTGAGGATGGTGGAGAGGAAGATGGTGTGTTTGGATGGGATGGAATTGTTTACACGGTAGGTGAAGAAATGGACATAGAATTATGTGAGAGTGAGAGCAAGGGTGAGGATGAGGGTGAGGGTGAGGGTGAGCGTGAGGGTGAGGGTGAGGGTGAGGGTGAGGGTGAGGGAGGAGTATTAGCTAAAGTAGGTGAGAGAATGCTAGAAGGTGGTGTTGGTTGGTTGATTGAGACGACATTATTATTGCAAATAAGAGGTATAGAAAGGGTGCACCACTCATGAGCATTTATATTAGGAGAGGAGGGTGGTGTGGAGCACATAGTGGAATAGGGAAATTGTGACTCAATAAATTTGACATGCCGAGAAGTATAAACTTTGTCGGTGCGTGGATCGAGATAATAATAGGCACTTTGAGTAGGAGAGTAACCAACAAATATACAAGGGGTGGACTTAGGTTGCATTTTGTGGGAGTTGTATGGTTTTAACCATGGATAACAAAGACAACCAAAGCTCGAAGTTTGGTGTAATTAGGGGTGGTATTGAAGAGTTTGAGGTATGGAGATAAATTGTGGAGAGTAGGAGTAGGAAGACGATTGATTAGATATGTCGCGGTTGTAAAAGCATGGGGCCAAAAATTAAGAGGGAGGTTGGCGTGTGATAAAAGTGTGAGGCCCGTTTCAACGATGTGATGGTGTCGTCTTTCGGCGTACCCATTATGTTCGGGTGTATGGGGTGGGGAGGTGAGATGAGAGATGCCATTAGTTAAGAGATTAGGAGTAAGTTTGAGATATTCCCCACCATTGTTGGAAAATAATTGAATAATGGGACGATTGAAGAATTTTTCAACTAAAGCGCGGAAGCGTTGAAAGGTGGAAGCGGTGTCCGATTTTTGTTTGAGGGGGTATAACCAAATATATTTTGTAAAGTGGTCAACAAAAATGACATAGTATTTAAAATTGTCATAAGAAAGAATGGGAGCCGTCCAAACGTCCGTAAATATTAGTTCTAACGGAGCGGTCGAGGTAAGAGTAGACTTGGAGAAGGGTAGTTTGTGACTTTTATTAATATTGCAAGCATTACAAGTAGATTGAAATGAAGAAAAATTTAATGGTACTTGACTTCCTAGGGTTTTAATAGTATCAATAGAGGGGTGGCCTAAACGATGATGCCATTTGGTGGGAGGAATGACCATGCTTGAGTGAACGAGAGGGGGTGAGTGGCTCCATTCATAGATGCCCCCTTTAATTGGCCCTTGGAGGAGAGTGAGTCCCGTTTATCGATCCTTAATACAAAAAGAAGTAGGTGGGAATTGGACAAAAGCATTATTTTCCAAGCAAAATTGAGAAATAGAGAGAATGTTTCGAGATATAGATGGTACAAATAAAACATTAGAGAATTTAAATAATTTATGAGAGGTAGAGATAGAGAAAGAACCAATATGAGAAATCGGCAAAGATGAGCCATCACCAATGATGAGATCATCAGAACCGTCATAAGGGGCATGTAAAGCCAAGTTGGCCAAATCATTTGTGACATGGTGAGTAGCGCGCCGCTATCCATGAGCCATGAAGATGAAGAGGGATTGGCAAAGGTAGCGACATTAGCTTGAGGAGTGAAGCGAGTGGTGGGGCGAGAGAATCGGGTTGGGTTTGGACCGACGGGAGATGTGGGAAAACTATGTGAGGGAAGAGTTGTTTGAAGGTGGGGCATTGAGAAACGACATGACCTACATGACGGCACCATTGACACTTACCGAGATAAGGTTTTGAGGTGCGATTGTTGTTGGTGGTGATTGGGGTGGGAAGGAGGCCGGGGTTGGTGGTGTTGCGAGAGTAGGAATGATTTTGATTAGGACGATAGGTGGCAATATGAACGGAAGAGGGAAATGAAGATGGTTGGGTTTGATTCTTGAGAGTAATTTCATGGTTAATAAGTTTCTCATGAAGGGCTTCAAAGGTTATAAGAGTGTCACGAACACGGGTTGCATCAATGATGGGTTTGTAAGAATCATAGTCAAGGCCTTTGAGAACTTTGGAAATGATGTCTTCATTGTCCATGGTTTTATCCATGATAGATAGTTCATCGGTACATGCTTTGATAGATTGCATGTATTCGGTGATGGTTTGGTTGGTTTTAGAGAGGGTGTCCAACCGGTCTTTAATTTGGAGAAGGTGACCACGGGAGGGGTTGGCGTAGGTGGTAGCGAGGGTGGTCCAAGCATCGTGAGTGGTGGTGGCGTGAGCGACGAGAGGCACAATGGTAGGGGAGAGGGTACTGAGAAGGCTCCCGAAGATGAGTTTGTCTTGGCGTTGCCAAGTATGGTAAGCCGGGTTGGATTCAATGGTGGTGTCTTTTGTGATGGTCTCGGGTGGGCAAAGGTGGGAGCCATCAACGAAATTGAGTAGGTCATGGCCAAAGAGAATAACTTGGATTTGAGATTTCCAAGATATATAGTTGGTAGGAGAAAGTTTGATGACGTTGGAGAAGTTAATTAGAACAAAAGGTTTTGAAGGTTCATATGAGTTAGGAATCGTGTTGCCATTGCTTGCCATGACGAGAAATTGGTTGAAAAGAAAGAAAATTTGATCGAGGCTCTGATACCATATAATAGAAAAAAACTTGTTGAGTTTTATTAACAACCATGGAGCCTATTTATATACACATTTACATCTTATTGAGAAAGAAATAAATCAACCTAATTAATACTAATTAATAAAGAATATTGACAAAATAATTATAAACAAAAGAAAATATTACAACATTAATGTAAATGATCAAATCAAGAATTGTTATCTTCGATTTGATTTGATGTATCTTTATCAATGTATTCCCCAACCCGTCCCGTCCCCGTATGTATATATTAACTAAAAAATAAATATTTTTAATGTAATTTTTACCTTTTTTTTAAAAAAGTTATTGTTTAACCGGGGATTGACCGGGGATAAACCGGGGATTGACCGGAGATGAGCAAAAAAATTCCGGGGATGAGATTGTATTCCCCGCGCAATCCCTGCCCCGTTGCCATCCCTAGTGTTAACCTGTCTTGTAAAGCATAGAACTCAACAAACTCTAGCAAAATTAGAGTTCGTCAGTGCTGATTTTTAATTATTTATATCGTCATTAAGAATTAATTAGAATTCGTCACGGTATAAATATATTAAATTTTAAAGAATTTATCTAAAGCAAATGAACTTAAGGGAGCAAATCTTTGATATTCAAGCTCTATATGATTCATTTTTATTGAAAAGCTAAAAAATTACAAAAAGAATTCATTCTCTAGATTGAAAGCGAAGTTAATGGACACAATTAATAACTATTACTCTTAATGACAATATTCTGTGGTGAGCACAAGATAATTAATGTTTGCAAATTACAGCTAAAGTACTATTGTAATGAATAAAATTATCTCTTCAATTATAAGTAACTAGTGTCGGTCCCGCACGTTACATGGTAATGATATTTTTTTAAGAAATAAGTTTGATCGAGTTAAGATAAAATGTAATTCATTGGTTAACAACGAATGAAATACAATCTAAAACAACGGATATATTTTCATAAGTGGTAAAATTGCATACACTATTAATCGTTTGTTGTTATGGATAGCTTAGATGTATCAGTAAATAATTTTGTTACTATACAATTTAGACATATCACTATTGTTGTTATGAAGAGTATGATGATTCTTTTTTTAGGGGTTGGCTAAAATTAGTCAGTTTTATGATTACCTATGGTTAAATATATTGATTATTTAGAACTCAAACAATGTATTACGCAACCATATTACCATTGTTGTCACAAAGTGTTTAAAGATTTTTTCCTGAAAAAAGAGTATGGGTTTCCACAAATAAGCCTCATCTCCTCTTGTCAATATATACACAACTACATCTTCAACATTTTTTTGTCAATGTAGGATAACTCAAAATCAACCATATTTGAGGATTACTAAAATCTCAACATGTCGAATCATTATCTTTGCTTGTTCCTATGGGATAGCCCAACCACATTTCAAGATTTGAAGATTACTCAAACCTCAGTATGTCAAATAGGGTCATCCAAATAAGATAATCTTATGAGTTGACACTATGAATTTCATCATTCTTTTTTATAGACACATCATTATTCCAATCTTTCAATCTCTCACCAATGTAGGATATCTCAAAATCAACCACAATTCACCAACACCTCAATACTCAATTCACATGATGCCACATCAATACCTCTTGGTTCTTCTTTTAATATATACTAGTGTGTGCCACCACGCGTTGCGTGGTGATGAGATTATACTGTTAACAAATATGTAACTACGTTAAGTCGTTAAGATAAACCTAATTCATTATTTTAAACTAATAAAATGCAATGTATCATTGTATTTGACTGTTTTAAATGTCAATTGTTTTAGCAAACATACAAAATATTAGGGGTGAGCAAAATCCGAAACCCGAGAACCAGCCTAAAAATATCACTAAAAACCTCCACCCGAAAAACCTGAAATCCGAAAATCCGAATTTCAAAGGTTTTATCGGATAAGTAGGATCGGGTTGGGTATCTAAAATAGACACTTGAATAATCGAAAAACACGAATATTTGTTACGCTTATACATGCTACCCCCTCTCTTTCTTATATAGTAGCTTCCAAACCTCAAGTTTTCTTCTAAAAATCAATGTGGGATGGCTTCAAGAGTGAAGAGGGAGAGGGAGGCATTGATGCCCTCATCCCACATCGCCCTACAAAGCTTTTTTTTGCTTCTTTACTTACTATAAATATGGATAGAGGTCTTTTTTTTCCTTGAGTTCCTCCTTCCTCTCTATGCTTGAGCCTTAAGCTTTTTCTAAGAGCTTGAGTTGTATAAAGGGTTAGTTGGGATTTAGGAATGCCCTATAAAAGGGGTGCACCTTCTCTTGGTTCAAGTTTGTTTCAAATTTAATTGAATAATCATGAACGTTTAAAACACTTTTTAGAAATTTGGAGATCGGATACCCGATCCAAACTACCCGATGTTTACGGGTTGGTTTAGTTTCGGTCGGTCGGATTTCGAGGTTATCATTTCCCACCCGATATCCATATAGGTTTTGGGTTTAGGGCCCTAAACCAACCCGACCTGTCCGATGCACAGCCCTGCCATAGACGGTTGGCCAAATTGAGTCAATCCAAGAGTTTGGAGGGTTAGCCAACATGAGTCAACATGTGTTTATATGATTAGCCAAGAGAATCCAACCCCATGAATTAAAACAAACACATCCTAACTTCCTCTCACATACCTACTATCAATTGTTAATCTTTCATCCCTCATCAATGTGGGATACACAAAAATCTCAATGCAAGGTCATAATACTCAATTCTTAGGGTGCTACATCATTTATTGTGGATCTTACTTTTATATATATAAAGATACAAATATAGATAACGGCATTTTGTTTCTCCTTTCACAAACATACCCACTATATTCGAACACATCAATTTCTCATTGTAATTTTTTTGGATAATCTAAAATTAGTCAAGTCTATTATTTAAAGAAAAAACATTATTGTACTAACTTGTTATATAAATTGACTTATTTTGCAAAAATAAAGTAGGCCAAATTGATCCAACCATATGAGTTGACACAAAATTATTCACCCATTTATTCTTATACGCACTTTATATTTTTTAACTCGCATCTTGTCACCAATGTGGGATGATGAAACTCGACCACATCTTAATATTTGAGAATTGTCAAGTTATGATCTATTGTTTATCCCCTCCTTTCTTATAATCCTTTCTTATACTCACTTCGTACATCTAAACTTGTATTTCCTTTCCAATGTGGGATGATAAATCCTACCACATTTCAAGATTTGACAATACTAAAATTTCATTATGCCACCTCATGTCTTGAGGTTGTTGTTTTTGTATATATAAAGATATAAAGATAAAGATAAAGATTTACCATTTGGTTGGTTTGGTTTTCAACCATGGTTAAATATTGCAAAAAGAGTTATCCAAAATAAGATATCTACCTAAGCCAAACCCATGAATTGACACAAGAAATTAAATTCACTTTTCTTATATACACACCACTTTGTTCAAAACTTTTAACTCTTCACCAATATAGGACAACTAAAACTCAACCATAATTCACTATTTAAGAACGCTCAATTCTCATGGTGCCACCTCAATACCCCAAGGTTTTCATTATATATATATATAAAGATTTACCATTCGGTTGGTTTGGTTTTCAACCATGGTTATACATTGGGGTTATCCAAAATAAGATATCCCCATGAGCCAAACCAATGATTTGACACAAAGACATCAAATCCATCTTTCTTATATACATACCACTTTGTTCAAAACTTTGAACTCTTCACCAATGTGGGACAACTAAAACTCAACCACAATTTACTATTTGAGAATGCTCAATTCTCATGGTTCCACATCATTCTTTAAGGTTGTTCCTTTTATATATACTAGTGTGTGCCACCACGCGTTGCGTGGTGATGAGATTATACATTTAATAAATATATAACTACGTTAAGTCGTTAAGATAAACCTAATTCATTGTTTGACAACTAATAAAATGCAATGTATCGTTGTATTTTACTGTTTTAAATATAAATTGTTTTAGCAAACGTACACAATATTAGAGGTGAGCAAAACCCGAAATTCGACCTAAGAACCGACCCGAAAATTTCACTAAAAACCTCCACGCGAAAAACCCGAAACCCGAAAATCAAAATTTTCAAAAGATTTATCAGATAAGTAGGTTCGGGTTAGGTATCCAAAATAGACACCCAAATACCTAAAAAAACATGAATATTTGTTATGCTTATACATGCTACCCTCTCTCTTTCTTATATAGTACCTTCCAAACCTCAAGTTTTCTTCTAAAAATCGATGTGGGACGTCTTCAAGAGTGAAAAGGGAGAGGGAGGCCGAGGCGCTGATGTCCTCATCCCACATCGCCCTACAAAGCTTTTTGTTGCTTCTTTACTCTACTATATATATGGATAGGGGTCTTCTTTTTCCTTTGAGTTCCTTCTTCCTCTTTATTCTTGAGCCTTAAGCTTTTTCTAAGGGCTTAAAAGGGTTAGTTGGGTGCCCTAATTTTTTTTAGCAATTTGGGGATCGAATACTCAATCTGAACTACACGATGTTTACGGGTTGGTTCAGTTTCGATCGGATTTTGGGGTTATGTTTTTCCACCCGATATTCGATCGGGTTTTGGGTTTAAGGCCTTGAACCAACCCGACCCGTCCGACGCACATCCCCACTAAAAGTTTGGATGGTTAGCCAACATGCGCTCTCAATTCTTAGGGTGCTACATCATTTCTTGTGGATCTTACTTTTATATATATAAAGATATAAATATTTTTACTACCTACTATATTCGAACACATCAACTTCTCATGGTAATTTTTTGGGTAATCTAAAATTAGTCAAGTCTGTTATTTAACGAAAAAACATTATTCTACTAACTTGTTATATAAATTGATTGATTTTGCAAAAATAAAGTAGGCCAAATTGATCCAACCATATGAGTTGACGCAAAACCATTCACCCATTTATTCTTAGACGCACTTTAAAAAAAACTCGCATCTTCTCAACAATGTGGGATGATGAAACTCAACCACATTTTAATATTTGAGAATTGTCAAGTCATCATCTATTGTTTATCCCCTCCTTTCTTATATTCACTTCCAACATCCAAACTTGTATTTCCTCATCAATGTGGGATGATGAAATTCTACTACATTTCAGGATTTGACAATACTAAACTTTCATTATAATACTAAACTTTCATTATATCACCCCCTGTCTTGAGTTGACACAAAAAGTATTCACACTCGATATATATTTTTAGACTCGCATGTTGTCACCAATGTGGAATTTTGAAACCCAACTATATAAAATGGGTAATTTTTTGTGTAATCTAAAATTAGTCAAGTCTATTGGTAAACAAAAAAATCATTATTTTACTTATTTTTTTATATATAAATTGATTTATTTTGCAAAAATAAAGTAGGCAAATTGCTCAAACCTTATAAGTTGGCACAAAAGCTTTCACTCATTTATTCTTATACTCACTTTATTTTTTGAACCTGAATCTTCTCACCAATATGGGATGATGGAACTCAACCACATTTCAAGATTTGAGATTTGTCAAGTCATCATTTATGGTTTTTCCCCTCCTTTCTTATACTCACTTCCAACTTCCAAACTTGCATTTTCTTACCAATGTGGGATGATGAAACTATGCCGCATTTCAATATTTTAAAATACTAAACTCTCATTATGCCACCTCATGTGTTGAGGTTGTTGTTTTTATATATATAAAGATATAAAGACTAGTGCTTGGTACCGCGCGTGTTGCACGGTGACAAATATTGTTTCTTTAAAAATCATGTAACGAAAGATTAAAAGTAATTTGTTTAATAAGTGGGACAAAAAAAACCAAACTGCATATAATCACATCATTCCACTTTATCATATTTTCACCAACGTGGATAACCAAATCCAATACACATAGAATTATTATGAATACTCAAATCTCATAATACCACATAATCACCCCTAGTTCTTCTTCTACTATATTGATGATATGTTAATGCTGTATATATTTGATTTAATTTATTTGGTTAATTAATTCTTTATATGAATTAACTTTTTAAGAGGGTTGGCCACAATGAACCAACTCCATGAGTTCGGAGGATTAGTCAAAATGAGTAAATAAATGAGTTTAGAGGATCGGTTAAAAGGAGCCAACCCCATGAGTTGTTACAAAAGCATCTCAATCTCTTTTCATATACATACCATTCATCGTCAATCTTTTATCTCTCCATCAATGTAGGATAAAACAAAACTCGACTACAATTCAATAATAAAGATTACTCAATTATTCATGTGCAACATCAATATTGTGGTTTTTTTTTCCTTCTATATTAAATTTGTTATTTAACTTTGTTCTTTTATTTGAAAGGCAGCTAACATACACATACACACTTTCCTGGGATATCCGGGTTCCCACTTAAGGGTGCCACCGAACTAATCCCCGCCGACCACGGTCCAACCCAATTAAGGGTACCACTAAGTGATAGGCCCATGATCTGGATATCGCCACATGTGCACCGCAAGGTTCGAACCCTGGTAGTCAGAGATACCATTCACTGACTCCCTCAAGGATGTTACTTTACCACTGGCTAGATATGTTATTTAACTTTATGTTTTGAAATATGTTTATACTATGTGTTTTGTACTATAACTTTACCATTAGGTTGGTTTTGATTTCAACCATGGACATGGTTATAGATTTCAAAGCATCCATCACTCATTTATATAACTTTCATCTTCTTCCAAATTATCATCTTTCAACCAATGTGAGATGATGAAACTCAACCTTATTTCTAAATGATTGATATTTTATGAAATGATAGTTTGTTTTTAACTCTGTGATTTGCATGATATTTTAATTATGTTTTGCACTATAAATATATCAGTTGGTTGGTTTTGATTTCAACCATAAGCATCCATCACACTTTTATATATCTATCATCTTCTTCCAAACTATCATCTTTCTACCAATGTGAATTGATGAAAGTCAACTTTATTTCAATATTTGAGGAACACTCAAACCTCATAATGTTAAGTCACCATCCTTGGTTTGCACTATAATTTTTACCATTTGGTTGGTTTTGGTTCCAACCATGTTAATAGATTTCAAAGAAGGTCACCAATTAAGACAACCATGTGAAACAAATCTATGAATTGAGACACAAAAACACTCAATCCACCTTTCTTATACACTTCACTTTGTTCAAATGTTTCAACCCTTTACCAACTCAATTCTCATGGTGCGACCTCAATACCCTAAGGTTTTCCTTTTATATATATAAAGATTTAATTTTTTACTATAAATTTTAACATTTGGTTGGTTTTGATTCCAACCATGGTTATATATTTCAAAGAGATCGTCCAAAATAAGACAACCCTATAAGACAAACCTCATGAATTGACACAAAGGCGTGCAATCCAACTTGTTCAAATGTTTCAACTCTTCACCAATATGGGATAACCTAAAATCGACCACAATTAAAATTTTCAGAATTACTCAAATCTTAATATATAAAGATTTAATTTTGTACTATAATTTTTACCATTTGGTTAGTTTTGGTTTCAATTATGGTTATATGTTTCAAAGAGATCGTCCAAAATAAGACAAAGACAAACCCCACGAATTGACAAAAAAACATGCAATCCATCTTTTATATATATATATATTTCACCTTGTTTAAATGTTTCAACTATTCATCAATGTAGGATAACCCAAAATTGATCACAATTGTAAATTTGAGGATTACTCAAATCTTAATATATAAAGGTTTAATTTTGTATTATAATTTTTACTATTTGGTTGGTTTTGATTCCAACCATGGTTACATATATATTTTAAAGAGATCGTCCAAAATAAGACAACCCTAAGGAAAACCGCGTGAATTGACATAAAGACATGCAATCTACCTTTTTTATACTTTACCTTGTTTAAATGTTTCAACTCTTTATTAATTTGGAATAACTCAAAATTAACCACAATTGAAATTTAAGGATTACTCAAATCTTAATATGTCATGTCATTCTCTTTGATTGTTGCTTTAATATGTATAAAGATTATATTGATTAGTGTTATAAATGTCTTCGATCATAATATTCATTTATTTAAAAAATTAAAGTAAATTCATTGTAGATCGGACGATGGAGTTGTAAACCACATAATTGGTCCATGATAAAAAGCAAAGCAACTTATTTAAAATGTCAACAAGTATATCCAAAGCATAAATCTAATAAATCCAAATGGATTATTTTATTCACACAACCACTACATTAACATATATAAAATTTAAAATCATATATTTACATTATTTCAATACAGCACAGTCCAAAATTTAAAAAAGTTAACCACGACTCCACGAAGGTGGTGGCTCAATATTAGGGCTTGGAATTCAAAAGTTAAAAAAGTACCGGGAGGTCTCAGGTTTGAATCCAAAAAAAAATAAAAAACCCCTTTATGATCAGGGAGGTTCAAATTCGGTGACTCCATTACTATCGAAGTGGGTGGTCGTTCTGGTATTAGTCGGCTCGTATAGCAGATTGGATATCCAGGTTAATATAAAAAGTTAAAAACATATTATAAAAAAAATTAAAGTATTCAAATTCTATTAATTTTCAAAAGCAGTGTTATTAATTACATGAAGTTAAAAATTAAAAATTAATATTCTTTTAGTTAAATTATTCTAGTGTGATTGTATTCTAGTTAACTTCTAATTTAAAAAGTTCTATAAAAAACATCTGAGTATTCTTCCTTCCCATTTCTTTCATGTTGATGGTTGTGGGTAAACATGATGTTTTCATACAGCCAAATAATCAAGGATCAGAAGCTGACAATGAGGCACGTTTTTATCTCTACCAAACTTTCAACAAATTAAGCTAGGTTTTTGAATCAGCATGTGGGATTATTTTAGAGAGCCATATTATCACAAGAAGGCAAATCGACCAGTTGCCTATCATTGCGAAAAGTGGTCTGTCTACCAATGACCAAGAGCTTATTATGTAGTGGTTCAAACCTAGATAGTGGAATATCTACTTAATAGATTTATCCAGCTGGGGGGGGGGGGGGGTTGGTTTTTTTACACACCAAGAATTTAAGTACTTCCAAATCCAGAAGCACCTCAACAAACCTAAAATAACAGCTCTTCTTGTCAATATTATCAACGACGTGATGGGATTCAAGACCTTGACGGAGCTAGATTGACACAGGATGGAAAAACGGATGAATTCTGTATCTGAGAGAAATATTCTCAAATACCGGAAGTTAATTTATTGATACAAAGGTGAAAAACACTCTAGATTACAAGGGCTATCTATAACGTTGATGAACTGGAGATTTGGGAACTAGGATTAATTAAGCTAGAAAAGCTTTTAAAGACTAATCCTAATGTTACTAATTAAGAATCTAGAGAAAAACAATTAAATTCTAAATTTAAACGCAAAGGAGAAAACTTGTAAGGTGGGTGACAAGGCATGCCATCGACCTATAGCTCGCTTACGATGTCGTGCGGATGCTTTTGCCAAGCTCCAATTAGTTAGGCGAGTTGTCATGCGACCATGCTAGAGCATAGGGAGTCACCTATCTCTCCGTTTCTCCTTTTGATGTGCGATTTTCCAACCCCTTTCTCTTTCTTAATTAATTAGGTGTTCATTCCTTTCTCCCATTTATCCATCATGAAAGAATATGTTAGCTCTTGGATTTGCTCCGCATCATAAATATATGAAGGGAAGAAGACTTCCAAAAAGTGTGTGTGTGTGTTGGGGGTGGGGGGGTGGTGAAGCTTGTACAAGATGAGAAACACCACTATAAAATTGGGCATCACCGACGACGACAATTACTATTATTAGATAATTATATATTTTGCCTTCGCCACAAATACTTCTTTCTGAGAGAAGGGATCAAAGAGTTACATTTAGGTAGCTTATAGGATTCTAAAAGGCGCTTCATGCGCGCCACAGTGTAAGGCGCATCGATCACGATAGGATCTACACCGTTTGTGTAAGGTGTGACTCACGCCACCTGCGTTTTTTATATATAAGAGGTGATTTTTTTTCAAAAAATAATTTTTTTTGAAATTTTAATTTCTTTTAACTTTTGTGTTTTTACACTTTTTAAATTTATGTTTTACACTAGCTTTTAACTTATAAATTTTACAAGTTTACAGATTTACCTAACCAATCACTTACAGTTTCATGTATATATATATATATATATTCAAAAACACTCGTTAAGTTCTACTCTGAAAATCACAAGGGTTATGGCCCTGGGGATGTGGTGGAATATCCCATCTACCTAGAGTTCGAATCCAGGCGTACGCAACAATTGTGGCCATTGAGTTTATCAGGGCTGGTGTATTGCGGTCATAATTTGTCAGGATTAGTCCAGACATAGTCTGGGACACCCTTCCAAAAAAAAGTTCTACTCTGAATCTTTGCTCACAGATTCTTTGTATAATCTTAATATATATGATTTTTCTTGTTCTATATATTATGAATGTAAATTTTTTATTATCTTTTTCTCGTTTAAAGGTTTTAGAAATTATTTTTTAATTTTCAAACATGTTTGTTATTCCTTAAACACGGGTATTTTGTTGGTCTTAGAAATCCCGGATACATGCGACTTTGTTGCTTCCGAGAAAAAAAATGTATGATGCCATTCTCTGAAGCAGTGAAGCACCCCTTATTAATTGTTTTTTTGGACCTCAAAAGAGAAATTATTAACGAAACTAGCGAGAAGCTAGAGCCATACAAGACAAAACCGAATCAACTGGATTACAAATCCAACTCTCCCAACTAAGAAACTTACCAGCTTTTGATCTACACCTAATCCAATCGAAAGCTAAGAATTGGATGTCCCCGCATATCTCCTTCTCCTTTTTTATTTTTCCCACGACCCCGTATTAATTGTGCCCCACGACCATTACGAGGAAGGTAAATCACGTGTCATGGAGACTTATATGTGGGTGATGCCTTGAGTCGAACCCCAGACCATTTAATTATTTTACAAGATGCATGTCCACCCGATCATTTTGATGTTGATGACTAGGGGATGTTGTTATTGGTTATGATAATGTTGGAAATTTTAGTTAAAATTGTGATTTTTAACTAATTTTGGACATAATTAAATATGTATATATATGTTATATATAATATTTTTTATGGGTTTGTGTTCTCCTATATGAGAGCTTCAAAACCATATATTATGTGTCCAAAACGAAGCAAATGTGAATGAAATATCGATGCTTTAAGTTGAGCATTAGCAAAAGACAACCGGTTTTTTGCTGTTGACCCAGTATAGTTTTATAACCGAAAATCAGTTTTATTTTTCACAATAAAATTAGTTTTATATTTTATTTCGGTTTTGTTTTTTAAATAAAATGGATTTCGGTTATAATCTTAATATTAAAATTGATAATTAATTGGTTTAATTATCAGTTAATACCGAATTGAATTCGTCGGTTTCATCGGTTTCAATTCTCGCATTTAATATCGAATTGAATTTGTCGGTTTCAATTCTCGATATAAAAAAGGGTCGTTGGGTTTCATTCTAAAGGATGCAAAACACTATTGAGACTTCGGTTTTCTCTCGGTTTCTCTCTACCACACTCGAATTTTCCAGTGATTTTTCTAGGCAAGTTTTTCATATCCGGCAGTACACGCTGCTTTAGCTGTTGTACCCTGGGAACAGACGACGAATCTGTTTAACGGAATCGTGTTATACACGAGCCTCAGCCGGTCTCTTCTTACTATTCGGGACGTTACTTTCATCGGGAATCAGGTTTCTCGTTTATGTTAATTTTTAATTATGTTCTAAGGAATTTGTTTCCTAATTATATAAATAACACAAACTCTGTTTCTACCCAATTTTCTAACAATCTTAAACAGATTCGAGTTTGTTTCGAGTTTAATAAATATCTGTTTTTTGTAAACAGATTTAATATTCGAGTTTGTTTCGAATTTAATAAATATATGTTTTCTGTAAACAGATTCGATATTCGAGTTTGTTTCGAATTTAATTTACGTTGTATGTAATCAGATTCGTTATTCGAGTTTGTTTCGAATTTAATAAATTTGTATTTGATATTCGAGTTTGTTTCGAATTAAATAAATTCTTGTTTTCTGTAAACAAATTTGATATTTGAGTTTGTTTCGAATTAATAACTTTCTATTCGATATTCAAGTTTGTTTCGAATAAAATAAAATTTTGTTTTATGTAAAAAGATTCGAAAATAGAGTTTGTTTGAAGTTAAATAAATTATTGTTTTCTGTAATCAGCTTGAATATTCGAGTCGATATTCGAATTTATTTCGAGTTAGATGTATTTCTGTTTTGTGTAAACATATTAAACAATCGAGTCAGTCTCGATTTAAGTTTATGTTTTATGTAAACGGATTCTATAATTGAGTTTGTTACGAATTAGTTATTTTTATGTTTTGTGTAAACATATTCAATAATCAAGTGTGTTTTGATTAAATTAATCTTTCTTTTGTTTTGTGTAAACATGTTCGATAATCGAGTCTGTTTCGATTTAAATATTTTACCATTTTATGTAAACGGATTACATAATCGAGTTCGTTTCGATTTAATAACTTTTCTGTTTTGTGTAAACAAATTCCATAATCGAATGTGTTTCGATTTATCTTATTTGGGTTAACAGATTCGATAATTGAGTTAGTTTCAATTTAATTACTTTACTGTTTTGTGTAAATAGATTGATGGTGGACTCTTCGGACATGTTTTCGGAGATGAATGAGATTGGTACAAACTCTAAGGAGTGATATTATGAATCAAATCCAAATAGGCTCACCTATTTGAATACAATGTCTAGGAAAGATATAGGCGGATAATTTATATTCTAACGAGGTCGGTTTTTAAAAGTGCTTTTGCGCTTACCACCCTCACCGTCTTTCCTGGTTGTGTTCGAGTAGAGCTACCTAAAGGAATTGAGTAAATAATAATTTCCCGGATTGTGTTTATATAATAATGTATATTCGCCGAATCGGTGCCCGTCATGTATGTAATGACAAAAGCAATTTCAACACCTACAAGGATGTTGATTATGAGCAAAAATTCTTAATGGGGAACGCCACCACTGTCGATGTCAAGGGTGTTGGAGATATGATCTTGAAGATGACTTCGGGAAAAGAGCTTAAGCTCAAGAATGTTTTGTACATTCCGGAGTTTCGTAAGAACCTCGTTTCGGGGTTGTTGTTGAATAAGTTTGGTTTTTAACTTGTGTTTGAGTCGGACAAGTTTGTTTTGTCCAAAAGTGGTATGTATGTGGGAAAAGGATATGTCGTGAATGACATGTTCAAAATAAATGTAATCGTTCTATTGTGATGAATAAACAAAATACTATTTTTTGTTGATTTTGTTAAGTCATCAAATGTTTTGCATGGTTAATTCTGTAACCGAAAATCAGTTTGATTTTAAATATTATTTCGGTTTCGAATTTAATTTTAAATGAAATTTCGGTTTCGATTTTTGCTTAATAAAATCTTATCGGTTACAATCTTGAGAATTAAAAACTGCATTTAATTCGTCGTTTGATTAAATTAAATAATTTACCAAAGCACAAGTTCCCCACCTGTGTAGAAGCCAAACTTACTAGACCATGTTTCAAACATTTGAAAGGAAATCTGAAACCCTTGATTTAATTCACACTAGTGTGTGTGAATTAAAATCAATTCCTACTAGTGGTGGGAACAAATATTTTATCACGTTTATCGATGATAAATGTAAAATATTGCTATATATATATATTTACTTAAAAGTAAAGATGAAGCGATAAACAAGTTTGTCTTGTATAAAAATGAAGTTGAGAATCAACTCAACAAGAAAATTAAAGTTGTTAGAAGTGATAGGGGAGTTGAGTATGTTTCCCCATTTGCCGGATTTTGTTCACAAAATGGAATTCGACATGAATTCACGGCACCCTACTCACCACAACAAAATGGTATTACCGAAAGAAATAATCATACCTTGAAAAAAAAATGGTAAGTGTCATGTTGATTAGTTTTGGTATAAATCAGAACATGTGGGGGGAAGCCATCTTGTCGGCTAACTATCTTCTAAATAAGATACCCCACAAGAAAAAGGACGAAACACCGTATGAACTTAGGATGGGTAGAAAATCATCTTATAAGTACTTACGAGTGTGGGGTTGTCTAGATAAAGTAGTTATATCACCGCCTAAGGTACAAAAGCTAGGACCTAAAACAGTGAATTGTGTATTCATTGGATATGCACATAATAGTAGTGCATATAGGTTTCTTGTGTATGATTCCAAAAACCTATCGTGAGGCAGTTACTTCTTTTGAAGGATTTCAGTGGAAAGAAGAAATTAAAGGTGAGATAGATTCTATCTTACAAAACCATACTTGGGAATTAGTGGACTTACCTTCGGGTTGTAAACCACTAGGGTACCGTTGAATCTTTAAGAGAAAGATGAAAACTAACGGTAGTATTGAAAAAATACAAAGCAATATTAGTGATCAAAGGATATAGACAAAAGAAAGGTCTAGATTACTTTGACACGTATTCGCCAGTAACGCGAATAACATCCATTAGATTGGTACTGGCGATTGCAGCTATTAGAAATCTGCATATTCACCAAATGGATGTGAAAACTGTTTTTCTAAATGGAGATTTAGAAGAAGAAATTTATATGGAGCAACCTGAGGGATTTGTTGCCCCAGGACAAGAGAACAAGGTCTGTAAACTTGTTAAGTCCTTATATGGCCTTAAGCAAGCTCCAAAACAATGGCTTCAAAAAAGCCATGTTAGGAAGCGGTTTTAAAATAAACGAGTGTGATAAATGTGTTTATACGAAAGACACCGCTCATGGTTACGTCATCCTGTGTTTATATGTTGATGATATGTTCATCATCGGTAGTGATGACAAAATAATAAGGTCCACGAAAGACATGTTAAAATCTAAGTTTGACATGAAAGACATGGGTTTAGCAGATGTGATTCTTGGGATCAAGATCACAAGAACACAAAATGGTTTAGTGTTAAGCCAAACCCATTATATGGACAAGATTCTTGAGAAGTTTAATCAAGGAGATACTAGTATAGCTAAAACTCCAATTGATATGAGTCAACATCTATTTAAAAATAGAGGATATAGTGTTGCACAAGTGGAATACTCAAGAATCATTGGAAGTCTGATGTATCTTATGAGTTGTACAAGACCTGACTTAGCTTATGCAGTAAGTAGGCTAAGTAGGTACACTAGTAATCCCAGTTCTGAACACTGGAAGAGTATTACTAGATTAATAAGATACACACGTGAGTATGGACTTCATTATGAAAGTTATCCAGTTGTAATCGAAGGATATAGTGATGCGAACTGGATATCCGACATGAAAGATTCTAGATCTACAAGTGGATATGTGTTTACACTTGGAGGTGCAACTATATCTTGGAAATCATCCGAGAAAACTGTTATAGCTAGATCTACGATGGAATCTGAATTCATCGCCTTGGATAAATGTGGTGAAGAGGCGGAATGGTTGCGTCTATCTGTAGAGGATATTCCTAGATGGCCTAAACCGGTAACGGCTATTTGTATACATTGTGATAGCCAATCGGCGATTGGTAGAGCTCAAAGTACAATGTATAATGGGAAATCAAGACATATTAGACGTAGACATAATACAATAAGGCAACTACTCTCTACTGGAGTTATCTCTATTGACTATGTGAAGTCAAAGGATAACATTGCGGATCCGCTTACTAAAGGCCTTAGTAGAGATTTAGTTTATAAGTCCTCAAGAGGGATGGGACTTAAGCCCTTGAATTAATAATTCATGCAAAGGAAACCTTACCCAAAAGACTGGAGATCCCAAGATTTGGGTTCAAAAGGACAACCTAGTTGTATGAATAGAAATGGAAATTGTGAAGGAATTAATAAACTTCATAACCAGTGAAAATGAGGATAAGTCTATGACTTTTAATGATAATGTAAAATCACCTATGTGAGAGAGAAGTGGGGTCGCTTCGAAGGGAATTGTGGGGGGCTCAATTCCTAAAAGCTCTCGCTGAACCAGGCTAGTGTTCATGACCATAACGAACACGACTATGAGGATATGAACTTGTTAGGAAGAATTTTGCGTGAAACATATTGTCGTCTACACAAACAGCAGTTCAGTTCAAGGACATCGAGTCCACTGACAGCTAGGAGACTAAGTGTGTTTCACAAGAGAAGGTTCAAAGGATCTCACCTACCTATCTTATACATAATTCAACTATTGGAATTTTTGTTGGAATTTTTGTGTGCAAGAGATCGATCTCCATTCATGTGGGGGATTGTTGGAAATTTTAGTTAAAATTGTGATTTTTAACTAATTTTGGACATAATTAAATATGTATATATATGTTATATATAATATTTTTTATGGGTTTGTGTTCTCCTATATGAGAGCTTCAAAACCATATATTATGTGTCCAAAACGAAGCAAATGTGAATGAAATATCGATGCTTTAAGTTGAGCATTAGCAAAAGACAACCGGTTTTTTCTTGCCGTTGACCCAAAGATAGTTTTATAACCGAAAATCAGTTTTATTTTTCACAATAAAATTAGTTTTATATTTTATTTCGGTTTTGTTTTTTAAATAAAATGGATTTCGGTTATAATCTTAATATTAAAATTGATAATTAATTGGTTTAATTATCAGTTAATACCGAATTGAATTCGTCGGTTTCATCGGTTTCAATTCTCGCATTTAATATCGAATTGAATTTGTCGGTTTCAATTCTCGATATAAAAAAGGGTCGTTGGGTTTCATTCTAAAGGATGCAAAACACTATTGAGACTTCGGTTTTCTCTCGGTTTCTCTCTACCACACTCGAATTTTCCAGTGATTTTTCTAGGCAAGTTTTTCATATCCGGCAGTACACGCTGCTTTAGCTGTTGTACCCTGGGAACAGACGACGAATCTGTTTAAGGGAATCGTGTTATACACGAGCCTCAGCCGGTCTCTTCTTACTATTCGGGACGTTACTTTCATCGGGAATCAGGTTTCTCGTTTATGTTAATTTTTAATTATGTTCTAAGGAATTTGTTTCCTAATTATATAAATAACACAAACTCTGTTTCTACCCAATTTTCTAACAGATAATTAGTGCATGCTTCAACCTATTATGTGTCGGAGAATTTGCATTTTGCATTTTGGTGTTTGATGTATATTGTATTTGGCATTTTGTGAAATCATTGGTTACTATCAATGAAGAAAATTATGTAAAATGTTTACAAAAATGTTTGCCACCCATCAAGTCATTAACTACTATGTTGATAAAGAAAATCATGTAAAGTAGTTACAAAATATTGGTCACCCGTTGCTGTGTCAAAACACATAGTAAACAGCATCCATTAGATTTCTAACATCGTAAAAATGTAAAACAAGAAAAAGAAAACGCAAACTAATAACGCCGGGCATGTTGCAAATCATTTATAAACCATTCCAATGCATAACACAACCGAACTTGAGAATCAATTTCTATAAATCATTTATCATATTGATTCCCTTTTTAACACCTAATAGTGGAATTAATCGATTCCATTTCTCCGGATTCTTTCCCATTCTTTTCCTTTCCATTATGCTGCAATCCATTCTTCCATCGTACCAAATACGCCCTTAAAGTTTGTGATTTCAATAAGTTGAAAGAAAATCTCGGTGTTTAAGCAATTATATAGCTTAGGTTGGTTTTTAAATTTTAACCAATAATTACGTAAAATAATCAACAAAACCTACAGAAATATTTTGTTCACATTGGCAGAATATTTAAAGGTTAAATAAGGCAGAAATAGCCAAGTTATGGATACTAAGCAGAAATTTATATACTTATTAGTTAGTTATTCCGGTAAAGAAAGCCTTTTTTTTATAGTTTTTCATGTTCGAAAAACTTCCAATATATATACCTTATATTATCTATATATAAGTACGTCTATATGGTCTAAGTAATTGTGTTGGAGTATTCCCAGAGAAACATTGTAAAGCTTGATTCATATATGGACACAATTTCCTGCCATTTAGTTCAGATCTTCAATTCTATGCAATTCTTTTGTTCAGATTATTAGCAGTAGGGAACAAGACACCATAATGCTTTTGGAACAAGTGCATACAGTCTAAGTTGGTCGGCTTGCTTTCATGTCTATATATTTACTCTAGAGTTGAACTTTGATGGGTATTCGTAATTATATATTATCATTAAATATAGAGCATTTCTTCTTGTAATTCTAGGGTTAGGGGTAGCTTATCCTGTCATAAATGTCAAATCCTGTAACCGAAATTTAACTTAAAAATATGATTTTCGTAATCGAAATTAATTGGGTCTATAATTGGATAATAGCATATTTTCATATCAAATTCTATGTGTTTGAATAATAATTCACACATAATAGTATTCTACATAAACGGCATACGTAAATAGTTTGAACAACTAAAAATCTAAAAGGTGAATTTCTCTGATCCTGTGTTAGATTAGCAATCTAGTATTAACTTTGTGTTAGATCTAGAAAATTTAATAATCCATAAAAATGGAGGTATTAAAGTAATAATTAAGTACAATCAACTTCATCTAAACAGGTGTCAAGTGGTCCGAAAAAGACAAAGAATGAGTCCACTCCAAAGGTAGGGATAAGTGTGGAGGCCACATGCCATTCTCAAGTTACATATGAGTCGTGAAGGGGAAGCTTGTGCATGGCACGAGCTCCACGTGAATCCATCCTCCATTAACAGTGACTTCAATTAATTAATACTTCTTTATGGTTTTGTATTTATCTCATACACATAATATTCTAGTTTTCTAAAAGACATTTAAAAGTTACATATGTCGTACAAGAATCCAATGGAAAAGAAAGCAAATTAAACCGATAAATCGTGGCTTGCATTTTTGTAGTTATCTATATCAATCACGTCAATTGACGTCGAATTCAAAAGAAACAAATATAAAAGATCAATTTCGTATAAGACATATAGAAGGAGAGTGTGTTCATCATCTTAATTCATTTTGGAATATCTTGATTCATATATGCTACTCAATAAAATTGAAAGAAAATGCGACTAAATTGATATGTAGTTGGAACGAATGTTATTGATTAATATTTTTTTTTATAAATGCGAATAAGAAATATTGATAATCATCTATCGACAAAAAACTTTTATCTTTTTTTATATCAAGTAGAAATTAAAAATTAGTTTACTTTGTATGACGAATGAATCTATTTTCTCATAATGCAAGAGGATGTATATATACACCAACTTATCATGGTCACTCTCTCATCAAACTTCCTGAAATAAGTGATTCCCTAAAAATACCAAAGAAATAAAAGAAAAAAGAAAAAGATGCTGGCATTATCCCCTCCTTTGTTTTCAACAACCTATGGATGGCCTTTGGAGGATCTCATTGCCCAAAATCTTCAACAAGATTATTGCAATGAAGCAAATTCATATCATTCCCTTCTTGATTTTCCTTCATTTGATCCATTAATCCAGCAAGATTTTGTACCCAAGAATTCCATTTCTTCTGGAGGGGTTGTAAATGGTGGTAATGTCGATGATTTAATGATGGTGGCCAAAAAGCTCAATCATAATGCAAGTGAAAGAGATCGCCGGAAGAGGGTTAACGATTTGTATGCATTTCTTCGTTCATTGCTGCCTATGTCAACTGATCAGAAGGTATCTAAAACATGTTATGATTCCTTTAATTAAGTGAAACCTTAGATATTCAAAAGTCGTTGTTATTTACTTTTGGAGTTTCAGTAGATTTGCACATATATATAGACCAAAAAAAAGCGTAAAGGTGATTCTATATAGACACTGAGTTATGTTTTTCACAATTCTTTTAAGTTATAGGGTGATTCTATATAGACATCTCCGAGTTATGTTTTTCACAATTCTTTCAAGTCGTTTGTGTTTTAGAGTAACTATACTTAGATATGTATAATTCCCTTTTTGTGACAGAAAAAAGTAAGTATTCCGGGGACAGTATCGCGTGCGCTGAAATACATACCTGAACTACAAAAGGAGGTGGAGACATTACTGCGTAGAAAGGAAAAGCTTTGGTCGTGTTCGTCATCAACCGCTACCCCAATGCAAGGGCGTCTTAATATCAAGAAACAAAGTGCTAAAGATGCTACATTAATCAAAACAAAATCATTGGTAATTTCTTCTGTGAGCGTTTTAGGTGAGAAAGAAGCTGTCATCCAGCTGATTTCCGCAACTGATCATATGAGCAAGAACAATGAAGTTGGCTTATTTTCGAAGGTTTTGGAATACTTAGAGCAGGAAGAAGACGGGTTTGTTTTGCTAAATGCGACATCTTTCAAATGTTCAGGAGAAGGGACATTATTAAACACTCTCCATCTTCAGGTACATATATCATCTTCTATATATGTAACACAATATAATTGCATGTAATATATATGAACATGTCGTTGCACTTAATCCAGAAAAAAGTTCATATAGCATAAGTGTGATATGCAAACTTTGTGAAATATCACATAATCACATGTTCACATAAATGCCATTGAATAATGTACCTGAATAGTGATATGGTCCCCATCTTGAGCCAAAATAGAAAAGAATTAAGTCTGATCTTTGTTTTTCCCAAATATCCCCACCTTTTTATAAACAAATAAATTAACTTCAACTGCTCCTAGCTTGCCTAGAAAATATGAACTAATTAATTAAGTAGTGGTAATTCAAAATAGTTTGCTACATTAATTTCCAAGATCAGAATAAATAGGTCAAACAAACCCTATGATTAATGTTTATATAAATCTGGACTAAATATGTGAATCTAGCATATTTAAGTCATATATCTATTGTTGGCTTGCAATGTATAATCGTTAGAATTAATTTCCCTAATATTATAATGAGATATTTTTATGAAAATAATTAATGTAGAACTTCATTGTGTTGAACAGGTGCAAGGTGATAACAAAATAGAGGCCGAAAAGCTGAAGGAGAAGCTGTGCTCTTTCCAGCAATAGATGAATGAATTTGAGTCTAACGTGTAGTAATTAGCAGACTTCAGTTTCTAACATACTTTGTATGCAGTTCAAAATATCATTTTGACTGTACAATCTGTCTATTTGTAGATACTAGTATAGTAGTATCAATGGGAAATTAATGATGGTAGGAAATTCCGTAACATTCCCTTCGTCCTGTGTATTGTTATTTATTCTCCATCAGTGCAATATATATTTAGTACTTCTGATCCATGGGCATATGAATTAGTGATAAATATTTGAGCTAAATCCTCAGCACTTTAAATAGAAGTTGATTGAATTCTTATGATTTAAACTCAGTTTTCTTCATGTGAATTTTGTGTATGTAATTAACATTAATGGAAAATTAAAACTATTGATCAACTTCTGGTTTATATGCAAATCAAATGGAGATGTGTTAATGTTTGATAAAGATGATTGTGTCAGCTAGTTTCGGAGTATTTCCTACATGATGATCGAATTCATTCCTCAAGATAAGCAATCGCCAAAGATTATCCTTTACCGGATTATGTGGGATAATGTTAAATTTTAGACAAAATATCAACCAAAACTTAATGAAAAAGATCATAAGGTGATTCTTTTTATTCGAGTGCTTCGCCTAACTCCGACAATTTAAGAGTATGGAATCGTAAGTTTACGAGATTGAACTCTTGGGAGAAAAAAATAGAGTGTGCAACAATTTGTCATTACCTAGATAGAAATTTATACATCAATGTATTGTTGTTTCACAGAGAGTATTGTAACATTAGGTTACACAAGAGTGCTTCAAAAACTTCAAGAGTTAGTGACTCGTGACTTTTGGAGGAAATGTCTGACCTAGATAAGGAGGTTTTGAAGTTAACCGGAGTTCATGCGAACATTATATGGCTATATGCTTAATTGGTTATGATCAACTTAAATTGATCATTGCACTACAAGAAACAAGGAAACAACGATGGCAAATCTGTAGCAAATTCATAGCTGAAAGCAAATCCCTAGCAAATCCATCACAAACAAGTCATAGATAATCAGTTGGTCGAAAAAATATTTTGCTACGGATTAGCAACTTAACTTTATTATTAGCGACGGAAGAACATGTAGCACATTCATAACAAAAAGGTGGTTTATACGTTTTATTGTGTTCCTCTTTATAAGTAGAAAGTAGGGTACAAATTTGCTACATATTAGATAGGGTGTAACACCTAAAATTTTGATAACTGCTTTTTTTTAAGTTAGTTAATTTAATGTGGTCATGTTAGACAAAGAGGGGATCAAATGGGTGAAAAGGAGAAAACTCTTGGTTCGTGTGAGACTATAGTGCCCAACGACAATGCCAAATGGCACTATAGCGGGGAAGTATCGCCAAGGACACATGCATTAATTACGAAGGTTTGCTCTCGATACAATCCAGGGGATAGTGCCAAGGGCACTATTGCATGTCAGGATCGCTGGGGAGGGCACCTGTGCATTAAAACCCGATTTTCAGCTCCCAAACTCATTTATTTTCACACCTACTCTCTTCCCTTTCATTTACTCCTTGCTTTAGAACGTTTACTTCATCCAAATCGATTCCGTCATGTGTATTTAAGAGATTGGAGCTATGATTCAAGTATTAGGTGTTTAGACCTTCAAGATCTTCACCTACTCCACGATTTTCCACCATTGTTGACCATTGTTTAGGATTTTCTCCAAAACTCATTTATGGGTTGATCATATACCTTTATAAACCATATACATGTCAAAATGTTGTATTTTAGTTCCTTAAAAATTTTACTTCATATATTTCACATTTGAATGATTTTGGACCAACTAGGTCAAATTTGAGATTATTGAAAATTGATGTATTTTGGTAAATAAGTATGGAGAATGATGTTATATACATTAGGAATGAAGAATGATTACTTCAAAGTTTTATAAGTTTTGAAACTTAAACTTGAGATGTTCATATAATTGATTTTATTGGTAAAACATAGTTTTACTCATTTGATGGTTATTTATGCAAATGATGATATGTAGGGTACAAATGATGTATTTGGAAGGTCACGTATTTTAGAGTAGCATGTAGTGGATCCATAGGCATAGAATTCGATTCTAATTGTAATGTTTGGGATAGATAATCCCACTTGGAATAAGCATTGGGTCATTCAAAGACAATAAGGTGCAGACTCTTGGGGTCAGGCATCGACCAATGACCAACACGATGTAATTTCTAAGTGAACAAGCTTAACTTGGATTTCGGAAATCTCAACGTATAAACCTACTATTGTTGAACTTGATATCCCCATAAGCGATATACTTAAAGTAGTTGAACTTATTAAGTCATTATATTATAGACCTAGAGTGGTTGATCTTAATGATTGCTAATCCATAAGTGATGCTTACTTACTCTTGTTCCATCACTGTTAATGATAAGTCATGTCTTATCCGTCATCTTATGATGGTTTATGCCCTTTCAAGTGTAAATATGATTTTATAATGTAAATAGACTTGTTATAAAGCTATGTTTTCAGTTTTAATGTTTTATAACTTTATTCAGTAACTGTTTGTTCTCACTAGACATTAAGCCTGACATTTTTTTAAATGATATGTATATCATGACCGCATAACAGTGGGGTTCCAAGGTCTCAGCGGAGCGATGTTGGCAATAGAGACATTTTTGGGTTACCAGATTTTGGAGGATATTTGTTGAGTTACTATTGATACATTTATTCTTTTGAGGATTGTAGTGGCAACCGATTTATAATATAAGATCTAGGATTTAACTTAGTAGGTTGTTAGTTACCATCCTTTAAATTGTAAAGTGTCATATTATGTCCCTTTTTATTAGGTGATTATATATAATCATATCTTAGTCCACTTTAATTCTACGAGTTTAAATTATCTCTTATTTTAAAGGTGTTACAAGTTGGTATCAAAAGTTTAGTTTAAATGAACTCGCACTATAAGAAAACACACCTACAACGATGACTTATATTTCGTTGCTATAGATTTTATATTATATTTCTCCCAATTTATTAAAATATTTATTCTTTTTGAGAAATATAAAAAATAATTTTTACCTACAAAAATGATATGTCGTCGCAATATGACTAATTTATTTATTATTTATTAAAAAAGTTTATTATTTTCTTTAGAAAAAAATGAGAAAAAAGCATATCTACTTTTAGACATGACTTTGTCAATTTAGAAAACACGATTAATTGAAAATTGCAAAATAAAAACATAATATCTTGCACGAACTTTCTTTTGATTTGTCTTATAAAGTTAAGCCTACAATATGAAAAATAAATATGATTAATAATACATATCTATTTTTGGCAGTCGGTTCGGTCCAGACCAGAACGAGCGGTTTGACTATTTTTCAGACCACACCGGACCGCCAGACCGCTCAAACCGCCAAAAACGGTCTAGGGTTTGACTTGGTTCGACCGGTTTGAGCGGTCCAACGGTTTTTTTTAACACCCTTATCTGTCGTCGCTATAGAACTTTTATTTATTTATCAAAATGTTTATTTTCTATTTAGGAAATGGAAAGAATTATATCTACCATACAGACACGACGTGTCGTTGCTGTAGGTTATAACTATTTTTATTTATTAAAATTTTTGACCTACTTTATACCTTTTTTCTTATCTTGTGACCCATATCCATCACTCATATTCTCTTTCTCCCACCTTCGAGCACCACTGCCTCTCCACCATCGCACCCTCGTAATAGCCAATCGACCACCGTCAAAGCAAGTTGCCCACCGTCTCTCCACAATCGCATCTCTCTCTTTTCTATCTCCCGATCTGCAGGTTCCTAATCGTTGTCATATCTGGATCTTCATATTGTTCGATTTATATAGTAATTTTGTTTTCTTATCTGTTTTTCGACCTAATCGTCGTTTGTATTTACTGAATTTGTATTTGTCTTTCTACTTTCTTTGCATTTTGACATGTTTGTATGTGAGTGCGTATATGATTTCTCACTCGTCGATTCTATTTTGAATTCAAAATGAAATTTTGTTGCAATTGTGATGCTTAATTGTGCTCTTCATTTCTGATTCAAATGCTCCAATTAGGCTTTAACCTAATAAGATGTTTTCCTTTTTCTTCAACTATTAGTATTATGTATGAGTTTTCAATTTCACAATTAGACTTTGATTTGATTTTGTTTTGTTTTTTGGTGGGATTAGGTTTATTTATTCACTTTGACTTGCTAATGATAATATATTATTGAATTCATTCTAATAAACTTATATGTCCTAGTTGTTCATAAACAAATCGTCTTGATTTCTGGATTTAGGTTTTGAAGTTGGCAGACAATGTCGTAAGGGATAACAAAAAAGAACTTAAGAGGTTGTTCGGTTGTCTGACAATTCCAAATGGTGGTGTTTTAGTTGTTGCTCTCCATGACAATTGCAAATGGTGGTGTTTTAGTTGTTAGGCTTTGTGATAATTGCTAATGGTGGTGTTTTACCAAACATTAATCAAGCATTGCTACCAACGAAGGTTGGTGAAGGATAAAGGTGAATGTTCTGCTTCCCAAGAGTTCTAGACACATTCTATAGAGGAGTAATGGTACTATCTGGTACACTTTATCTACCCAAACACTTGCCTTTTATCTCTAGATGGTGGGAAAGTTAGTATAGGGAACTTATTTTTTTTTTTGAACGACAATAACACTTACACACACATTCCCGAGGGTATCCGTGATCCATTCGGGCACCCGACTAATCCCCGGCGATCAGGACCCACCACAGAGTGGTAGGCCAAGGTCTGGATATCGCGACATGGAGCCGTGGGGATTCGAACCTGGGTAGTCAAGGATACCATCCACTGACCCCCAGGATGTCACCTTACCATTAGGCCAAACATGTTTTGATAGTATAGGGAGCTTAATGCCAACAAGCTTGTAAAAATATTTTACTGGGTGTTCTTTTTGCAATCCAAATTGTTATGGTGGCTCCATCTTGCCACATTTTTGCAACATAATCAATATTTGGTTTATAAAATTGAGGTTTTATCACATATCTGACTATTATTTAATGATTTTAATTGCATTGTTTTACGTAATTATTTTTGGATTTATGATTATGTCTCTAACACTATTAAACGAAACACTTTTGTCTTGGGACTTTTCTCTGGGAAATCTGTTGTCAATCCTCACAAAACCGTCACAAAAGTTGGTGGCTAAATTGCCGGTGGATAATTCAAATCAGTGACAAATTACCCAGGGATTCTCTGGGTGATCCGTTGGTATTTTCTCGAAAAACATCGGATTTTACATAATCACTAGTATTTTCTAGGTGGTTCGTGGGTAATCACTAACGGAAATTTTCCTGGAAAATTTTTGTGAGTAAAAGTCATTTATTTTGTAGTAGATATGTGAATTACTTACTACTTTTATCATGCATGATGTGGGAACTTTTAGATGACATAAACATCAACGCAAATGAACCCATATATATTGTTCATGAAGTCTGATATATATTCAACCCAAGATAGTGGTTGGCTTGCATATGTAGATAGAGATGCATATAACAAATAGATCTAATCATCCAAATTCTTTGTTTATTTCATGTCCAATATCATCAATCGTCTACCCTTGCAACTATGGCTTTGTCCTAATTTCTCTCAGTAAGTACAATGACCCACTTGTCTTGGTTATCATGCAACTATGCCACTTAATTTTACATTTTTACATTTTATACTTCAATTCATCTAGTTACGTATTTGGAGCCTCTATTATTCTTGTGAAGCAATCACTTGGACCATCCATTTGTTAGAATGCTACTTTTGTTGTTTTCAGACTCTATATCTAGACACTACCTCCATAAGTAGCAACTTCTTAACTTGCGAAAGGGTCAAAATGTATAAAAAAATAGAGTTCATGACCCAGGTTTGCGAGTGTAGAGCTTCTGCAAGTGGCGGAAGTGCCCCTTATGGACCTTTATCTAATTAACAAATTTGGTCTTTGCACCTGCAGACCTGATTCAGAAACCTTATTTTTACATTTTGATCCATCCGTAAATTGAGGAGGTGTCACTTACGGAGATAGAGATTTTCGAAGCACTTTCTAGTGTGCGCTTTAGTTTTAGAATGTCTCGTTCAGCGTCACGAGTCTACAAGCCTTTCTCATTTCAGTGCTCGCCCTTTGAATCTTCAGTAGGGGCCTTTAGTCTTTTGATTAGAGTAGGGGTCGCGAGAGAGGGGTCGCTCCTGGAGTTGCAAGTGAGTCCGAGTGAAAGAGTCAACTGCTTGCCCCTTGTGCTTTATCGGTTTGGAATGAGAGCCTTCATGTTTGTTGGGAATTCCAGATCGAAGAAAAGGGAGATCAAAATATGGTGCAGAAAAACCAAAATCGATATACTACACATTGCGCATATTATTCATTATTTTCATCATCTTTGTATTTCCTTGAATGAAGAAACATTTGGTACTATACTGGTTTTTTCACCCGGGGTGAAAGAGAATGAACACAACCAGAGAGGGAGCCTCAGGTGAGGATAGGGATGGAAACGGGGCGGGTATTGGGCGGGTAATGCATCCCCCGTCCCCGACTCCCGTTTAAACCCCTCGTCCCTGACTCGACTAATCCCCGACGGGTTCGGGGGGAAGAAATCCCCGATGGGTTCGGGGAACCCGTTGGGTACCCGTTTAGTAAAAATCGACGAATTTTAAAATTAAAATTATAATAAATCATTAGTATATTAATTCACAATATTGAAAAACAAATATATTTGTCATTTAATAATAAATATATACATAATATACATATTTATTTATTTAAACGCACACTATATACATATATTTTAAAAATTAAAAAAATTAATCGGGTACATTAAGGGCGGGTAATGCCATCCCCGACCCCGCCCCGACCCCGCGTCGGGTATGAAAATATATCCCCGTCCCCGCCCCGTTACCCGTTAAACTGGGGAATCCCCGCCTCGTTAGGGTCGGGTACCCATGGGTACCCGCACCGACGGGTAAATTTTCCATCTCTATGTGAATGCCCTACTTCTGCATTTTTGTTTAGGTTCTCGAGATTCTCAACCGCAGACCAATCAATCGAATATTGATTAATACAAAATCGATCGAACACTACTTGAAAATGGCTCTTTTGCTCAAAAATGAAATGTTCCAAATGTTCCTAGAAATTCTTGCTCCCAATGGACCATTTGTATCAACGCGCCGCAACCACTACTTTACTTGGACTCCTTTTATGCAATTATGAACTCCAAGTAACTTTATCGATTCCAAGGCAACTTATCCTTTGGAGCTGACGTAACAAACTACATGATCCTCCCAACGAAGCCAACATAAATCCGATCCCCACCTCCTGGTTGTGATCGCCCGATCACTTCCTTTTCCACTAAGTGATTGCTAAGGGACCTTAGCATACGATCTGGGCTGTTTCCCTCTCGACTTTGGATCCGTTGTTCTCTCTTTTAGTCGTATGTATTCTTTTTCTCTTTTAGCCATCTTCATTTTTATATTTTTGAAATTTTGAAGAGAAAAGTTAAAACTAAAATCTGAAAATGATTATTTCTATTAATTTTCCCCTACATAAGATTATTACCTTTTTAAGAGGATCTCTAAATGCACAAGATTTCTTTTGATAATTGGTAGGGTCAAAGCCTACCTCCAATAGATACATCCCTAGATCAACATACCTTTTTTTTCCTTTCTAATATATAATGCGGATTGCCTTCTTAAAAAATGATATATAAAAAAAACATTCTATGTGCATCAAATCTAGAATTGTGTGTGGTTTACGCCAATGATATATCAATGTATAAACTCCAATCTAGGAATGTCAGAGATGTATAACGGAAAAAATATACGATTCTTGCAATTGAAATCTAAGCTCATAGACGACATTTTCACATCAAATTCTAGAAGTTTGGAAATATACCGGCTAAGCATATATTTGTTCACAAGTCAATATCAAACAACAATATCTATCAGAAGTTCGAGATAAATAAGATTTAAAAGACTAACTATTTATGGAATCTTGTGTCATGGATGACATCAAAGTTCTAATAATAAACAAAGTTTTTTTTGAAACGTAATAATAAACAAAGTGTCAAGTAGTGAAAAAAGAACACCTCTACAAGAAAGTGACGATCATGTAAACTCTGAATTTGGTGAGAGTAAAAGTGTGGATACCACATGCCATTCTAAACCTACATTGGAGTAATGAATGAAGCTTACTTAAAGCTTGTGTATGGCACGAGCTCCACGTGAATCCATCCCCCAATAATAATGTCATTAATTAATACTTCTTCCTGGTTTTGTATTTATCTCACAAAACACAAATAGGTTATTCTTTTCTTTTGTAAGTTGCATAACTTACGAATCAAACAGAAAAGGGGGAAACCCAAAAATGCTAAGTAAATTTCCATATTTTTAGCTTCTATATATTCACGACCATCACAGTAAAATTGGTTTTTTAAGATACTTAACCGTCCTTGGACATCTTAATGAAGTAATAATACGATTTTCATTTAGATTATAGGACTAACAATTACGCGTCGTAACAAAATGACATTATACTAAGTTGTTAAAACGAAATTAGTCGAGCTAACAAGTTTTATCGATGAAGAAAACCTAATTAGAAAATAAGATGGCATGAAACAGTCGTCTCTCTCACAACTCGTCACCCGACGTCCGCTCTCACTCTCAGCGACTCAGGGCTGTGACATGTGATAGCCTCCCCTATCCGTTGTAGCCCAATTTCCCCTTCTTCTTTTTTTTCCTTCGATCATCCTTTCTCTGCCTCGTTTTATAAGTGTAAAGATTTATTCGTTCAAAAAATGTCTAAAGATTAATTTGAGATCGTTTAAAATATTAAAATCCATTTTTTTGTTTCCACAATTTTTCTCATAATCTTACCATAAATAACTGGTTTTACAGATCAAAATGATTAATTTATTTGGTTTCAATAAATATACAAAAATTTAGTTGTTCAAATTATAGAAATTCGTTGGATTTTTTCAGACTTTACTTTTTAAATCAGTCTGTGTCATTTTTGTCCATCTTAAATGAAACTAACCTAAATGACCATTTCCTTCCAAAAAAAACATAAATGACCACTAATACCTAATAACACTTTGATGGAAAGTCTTTATAATTACTCCAAACTTATATTCATGATTTAAGATAAATAACTCAATTAAAATTTGGACGAAAATGAAGAATTTGATGTTATAATTAAATTTTTTTATAAACGCGATTAAAAGATATTGAAAACTTGTTCCCTTAAATATATAACTGTTATGACTTATGTGCTATAATACAATCTTTAAATATTTTTTTTCTATTTATTTCAAATAGAATATTTAAATGGTAAGACAAATGAATCCGATCCGTTTTCACATAATGCAAGAGGGTGTATAAATACATATGGATGGCCCTAGGAATCCTCAATCTCTCATCAACCAGCTTCCTGCAATAAGTCATTTCCTAAAATACCAAAGAGAAAAACAGAAAAGGAATGATGCTAGTATCCCCTCCTTTGTTTTCAACAACCTATGGATGGCCCTTGGAGGATCTCATAACCCCAAATCTTCAACAGGATTGCAATGAAGCAAATTCATATCATTCTTCCCTTCTTGATTTTCCTTCATTTGATCAAATTCAACAAGATTTTGCACCAGAAAAATCAAATTCATCTGGAGGAGCTATAAATGGTGGTACTATCGATAATATGATAGTTGGCAAGAAGCTCAATCATAATGCAAGTGAAAGAGATCGTCGTAAGAAGGTTAATGACTTGTATGCATTTCTTCGTTCACTGCTACCCATGTCAACCGATCAAAAGGTACCTAAACATCGATCGTATGTGTATTTGTATGTATATATGTATATATATATATAGAGGAAAGTTCAAATGTGAACTCATTTTTGGTTGTGAACGTGAGGACGAATCTCAGCCACTTATCCGGTCAATAAAGACGGCTTTGACCTGGTTCCCCTCCTTTAATAATCTCCACCCTCCCATGAATCGCGTCAATCCTCCATGATCGCGTCCACCATAACCGAAGATGTGTTGCTGAGATTCGTCCTCACGTTCACAGCCAAAATTGAGTTCACATTTGAACCTAACCATATATATATATATATATATATTTGCAAGTACTTTGTGTTTTAATTGAACTACAAATATAAATAAATCTTTTTTGCAACAGAAAAAAGTAAGTATCCCTGGGACCGTATCACGCGCACTAAAATACATACCTGAACTACAAAAGGAAGTGGAACAATTAAGACGTAAAAAGAAACAGCTATCGTCGTGTTTCTCACCAACCCATATTACTGGAGTAGAGCATCTTGACATCAGGAATCAAAGTGGTAATGATGCTACAATCCAAACATCATCGACAGTCGTTTCTTCAGTGAGTTTTATCGATGAGAAAGAAGCTGTCATCCAGCTGATTTCCTCAATTGACTGTATGAACAAGAACAAGGAGACGGATTACTTGTCTAAGACCATGGAATATTTAGAGCAAAAAGAAAATGGGCTTGTTTTGATAAGTGCAACTACCTTTTCGCGTCTTGGAGAAGAGCGGTTCTTAGACACACTTCATCTTCAGGTACAAATGCCAGATTTTCGATCTGTTACAAATTGCAAATAGTTTATTTCTTGAATTTTGGGCTTAAAAGGATCCAAATTGCAACCCCACCAGAGTACAGAAGCAAGCAATATAGCTATATTCATTTATATATATGATGCACAGTTGATAGCCATGAATAAATATTATTTTCCAAGATATTAATATGTTTAATGGAACTAATTAAATATAATCATTCACTGTGTTGACAGGTGCAAAGGGATCATAAAGTAGATGCTGAAAAGTTGAAGGAAAAGCTTTGTTCTTTCTACCAACAATCACAACTTTTATCCTAACTATATTTGATTGGTTGCAAAGAAACCAGTAATCAGGAATATAGAATTATGAGTACATTTGTGGTCTGTATATATACTAGTATCAATGGAATGACCATAGTAGAAAATTTTCAATCTCTCATTTACTTTGTCCCTTGCGTTTTTCTTTTTTTCGGTTAGACAAAAAGGCAAATTAAACATATAAAAGAAAGAGTGCACGAGAGGTATACAAAAAAATCGAGAAAAACAGGGAAGGGACTCCCAACCACTATCCGCTGAGGAAAATACATCTAGCAACCGAACCAGTACGAAGGAAATAAATTAAAATATTACATAGATGGGAACGTTAGCTTCTGAACTGTGATTCTATCGGAGAATTTTGAAACCAGAAGGTTTGAATCATGGTCGCTAGGGTAAATAAAAGAAATGGTAGAAAATTGGTGTCAGGTAGATGCTAGAGAGGAAAATAGTACCAATATCGAGCCTTGCTGGAACCCGGAAAATGAACCCTTTAGGTTATAACTTTTTTATGAGCAGCATCATTAGTCACTTCTATCGGGTGTTCAAACTTGAAGTATATATATGGTTTTCTACATATAGCAATCTAAACAGAAAGTTTATCGTTCCTAGTGAGAAGTGATCTTTAGAAGGGTTATTGCAATTAGAGTTTGAACTATGCGAAGGAATTAGCTTGCGTACATAAAATTTATATAAAAAAAAGATACGTTAGCTCCATCAAAATGAGTGGAAGACAATTTTGTTATTGTCAAACTGGAAATTGGCTTCTAGCAACAAGGATCTTAACAAACCACAAGGTTGTAGCGTAGTGGTTGAGGTCCTGGGGATGTGGTGGAATATCTCATCTACCCATGGTTCGATTCCATGCATACATAACAATTACGGCCTATGAGTTTATCAGGATTGATTTCTTACGGTCACAATTTGTCGAGATTAGTCCAAGATGGAACACCCTTCCAAAAGAACAAGGATCTTAACAATTTTAATGCTATTTAAGTCTGGCTTACGTAATTGTGACTTACATTGTTAGGATTTCTTCTAGGACGATTGCTAGATCTCTATAGAAATAAATCATCTCTTTCCATTAACGACGCACTTCGAAGCATGCAAATTTGCAGGTAATAACTTAATATAATTTTCTACCAACAATAAACGATCTTTGCAAACCTGTGTTGATGTAAATTGAGAAAAGTGAAATTCAAGATTTTATAATCAATGAGGAAACGTTGCAACATATACATGCTGGAACGAGAGAATTATGCTTTGTGGTATGTGTTTTGTAAAGATCATGAGAGATTTTGAAGGCGATGTGTTCAAAGGTGTGCTCGAGGTAAAGGAAGGAGAAGAAAGTCAAGTGGAGGACGAAGAAAATGAGCAAGAAAAAGAACTTTATCGAGATTGAGCGAGACAGCAAGGACGTTATCTGTAAAACTCCTTCTGAAGATCATGTTGCCAAGGACAAAGTCATCGAAGAAGATAAGGAGAAATAAAACCAAATCGAACAGAAGAAAGAAATTAAAGTGAAGGCAAAGTCAAAAAATGAAGAAAAAGGTTGTAGATTTGAAGATTTAGCCTTTGCCCACGGAGGCAAATCTTTGCCTGTTAGGTGTATAAAAAGAAATTGATTCATCAATTGATTCATCTCGAGAAATCTATCCAGATAGAATTATGTCTCAGCGAGAGAATATCAACGTTCATGAATGATAAATCATAGATCGAACCGCCGAATCGGAAAAATTGGGTGCCGCTTAATTAGCCTTATCCCTCTGCTTCCACATGTGAAGGATTCCTTCACACCCGTGACGAATCCCCCTTGAACTTTAAAAAGCATATGTTTCTTGCTCACGACCATGATGGATTCCTTCACGGTCGTAAATAATTATATATGGCCAAAACTTCATCTTCTTATGTTGTCGTTTCACGCCCATGATGGCTCCCTTTCGCAGCCCCGAAGCCTTTCACGAACTTGATTTTTCAGGAGCATTTTGGACTTTTTGCAGAGTTATATATATATATATATATATAGGGGCGGGTTCAAATGAGAACTCAAATTTGGTTGTGAACGTGAGAACAAATGAGAGTGCGACACGTGTCACATTCAAAGAAATATTCAGACTGAATATAGCATATATTAAGTCTGAATATTTCTTTGTGTATTCAGTCTGAATAATCTACAATCAGACACGTGTCGGGCTCGATCTCATTTGTCCTCACGTTCACAACCAAAGAAATATTCAGACCGAATAAAACTGAATATAGTGTTTATTCGGTCTGAATAATGCTTATTCAGTCTTAATAGGCATTATTCAGAATAAACACTATATTCAATTTTATTCGGTGTGAATATTTTTTTTTTTATTCGACACGTGTCGCGCTTTCATTTGTCCTCACGTTCACAACCAAATTTGTGTTCTCATTTGAACCTGCCCCTATATATATATATATATATAGAGAGAGAGAGAGAGAGAGGGAGAGAGAGAGAGAGGGGGGAAAGTTCAAATGAAAACTCAAATTTGGTTGTGAACGTGAGGACAAATGAGAGCGCGACACGTGTCTAAATATAAGAAATATTTAGACTGAATATATATTCCGAATAAATATTATATTCAGTCTAAATATTTCTTTGAATGGGACAAGTGTCGCACTCTCATTTGTCCTCATGTTCACAACCAAATTTGAGTTCTCATTTGAACCCGTCCATATATATATATATATATATATAGAGAGAGAGAGAGAGAAGGTGGGGGCGGGGAGGTTCAAGAAAACCCCAAAAAAATGAAGAACTGAGGAACACTTGATAATCATTCATCAGTAATATATGCACATAACATATACATACAAGTAATTGAAGTTGTTTCTTGATTTTTATGCACGTATGCAAGTTATGCATAGTGTGCATACCGGACAAATTAATTGATTACAAATTAGTTGTATCTATATATGGATTGGGGGAGGGGATTATTTCTTACGAACCATGCAATATTTACTTAGATTTATTCTAAAATACCATATAGCTCAAAGATGCTTACATAGTTTCAATTTGGGAGGAAGAACCGAGTGCCATATTTACTTAGATCTATTGTAAAACTCCTTCTGAAGATTTCAATCTTCAAGCAGCATTGCTCCATACATTATGTTCGTAGTTAGATGTTGGTATTGTTATCTTGTTCTTGATGTCCTTATTGCTTCCTTCAATTTTCTGGGTTTATTTCCTATTAATTACTGCACTACACAACTAATTTTACTGCACATTTTTGCACCCATTACATTTCTTCACTTAATATTCCTACACTACATATTTTGAGTTTAGTACATTTATGCAATTATTTCCTTTTACATGAGATTATCCAATTAATGGTTCATACATCAATTTTTTGGGTTTACTCTAGTTTTCTGGACATAGTTACAAATTCTGGACATATATAGTTTTTGTATTTGGTTATCTAGACTTTCCTGCACAATAAGTGTTTTTTTCTGTACATAGTCTAGTTGATGGTTTAGTGCTTCCTTTATGTTTTGCTATGATTCTAGTTACCAATTACCATGTGGTGTGGTAATTCTGTTAAGAATCTGTTTGCACCAATTTCATCTCTAGATAGGTTATATATATATATATATATATATATATTGTTAACGAAGGAATATCTTCTTGGCGTCAAGTTGATGAATGGGCCAAAAGCGTGACGTAAGCAAGCTTAATTCTATGTATTTGGTGGTGAGTTTGACAACTGGTTGAAAGTCACCTTGCAATCGATACCTGCCTGCTGTGTTTTACCATTGACAGCAAGGAAGTGTTTGCTACTTGATCTAATTAGTTCATATGTATCTTATCGATTAAAAAGTGAAATAAGCATTATCTTTAGAGATCAAAGAAGATGGTCCACAAAATTTTGTATATATAGAACATTACAATAGAAAACTAAATTAATTAAAAGTCCAAATCAAGTGGAAGGATTACTGAGAATCTTGCAAAATTTAAATAGATTAGCTTAATTTTATTAGATTATCAGAATAGTGATCTCATAGCTGAACAAATGGAGTGATTAAAGTTATATATAATTAAATGACATCAACTTGAAATAAACAAGTTTCATGTTCATAAGTAGAGAACACATCTAGAAAGAAAGTGGATAGATGAGGCCACCACATGCCCTTTTAAGCTTCTATTGTAGTCATGAATAGAAAGCTTACTTAAAGCTTGTGCATAGCACAACCTCCACGTGAATTCATCCTTCAACAACAATCAATGCCCATTAATTAATTTAATTATACTTAAAGTCTCATAAACAAATATCAAATTTGACCATTTCAATGGATGTTTTTTTTTCTTTATAAACAAGAACTCAATTGCATCAGCTGATCTCTGAGGGTGATCTTTATTCCTAGATGATGTAAATTGCATGGTTTTATAATGCAAGAGGCGATGAATAGTTACCAGCAACTGTATAAAATAAATATATATATATATATATATATGTGTGTGTATGTATATATACCAACTCATTATCCTCATATTCTCATCAAACTTTCTTCACCAAATTATTCTGTAAAATAGAATAAAAAGAAAGAAAGAAAAGATGTTGGCATTATCTCCTCCTTTGTTTTCCACAACCTATGGATGGCCTTTGGAAGATTGTCATGATATTTCCATACCATTTGAAGCAAATGCGTATCAATATTCACTTATAAATGTACCTACAATATTTGATCAAACTCAACATGATTTTGTACCATCAAATTCCATTTCATATGGAGGAGTAGCTGTAAATGGCGATATCGGAAATCCTATCAAGGTGGACAAAAAGCTCAATCACAATGCTAGTGAAAGAGATCGACGTAAGAGGGTTAACGATTTGTATGCATTTCTTTGTTCACTGCTGCCGATGTCAAGTGATCATAAGGTACTTAAAACACATTTTGGTTTTTTTTTGTGATTGTGAAATCAGATGAAGCTACAAATTCATACGTAGGGTGAGGTTCAAGGAAAACCTCAAAAAAAACTGAAGAACACCGTGGGAGCCCTTCATATGAACGTTATTCACAAATGCATATCGGTAATTTGTAACATGCATTTGTGCATAGAAAAAAAAACAGCTTCAATCGCTTGTATGCATTTGTGCATACAGTCCAAATGAAGGGCTCCCATGGTGTTCTTCAATTTCATTTTATTTTGAGGTTTTCCCCTGAACCACCCTCTTTCTTAAACATCTGTGTATTTTAAATGCTAGCATATGATTTTGATATGCCAATTCTTGCTACTACCTTGTGTTTTTATTTAACTATACACATGTAAATGTTTCTTGCAACAGAAAAAAGTAAGCATCCCTGGCATTGTATCCCGCGCGCTAAAATACATACCCGAACTACAAAAGGAAGTGGAGACGTTGATGCATAAAAAACAAAATCTTTTATCGTATTCTTCACCAAAAGAAGCTATGATCCAAACTGTATCATCATCGGTAGTTTCTTCTGTGAGTGTTTTAGATGAGAAAGAAGTTGTGATCCAGTTGATTTCATCAACTGATCATCATATGAACAAAAACAATCAGATTGACTTCTTATCTAAGGCTTTGGAATACTTAGAGGAGGTATATGGGTTTGTTTTGCTAAATGCAACTACCTTTGAGTGGTATGGAGACAAGAAGTTCTTAAACACTTTGCATCTTGAGGTACATAATTAAACTTTCTTTTGTGGTAATTAATATTATATATGGTGTTCTATGGAAATGATATATAATAATTAATCAATCATTGTTATGAACAGATGCAAGGTGATCAGAAAATTGAGGCTGAAAAGTTGAAGGAGAAGCTATGCTCATTCTACCAACAACATCATGAACTTTCACTCTGACTAGTATCTGGTGCAGAGAAATATAGCTAGTAATGATCAGATATCTTTAGTTTCTAACTCAATAATTGAGTTACAAATTAACTAAAACCTTGTAATGTGGTCAACAAAAGAGATCACCAAGAGTGTAAAAATCCGTCGATTTGTATATATATATATATATATATATATATATACTAGATGCTTGTGTTAGATAGTATATGGATCGTGAACAGTCATGTTCGTAAGTAGTATTTCAACCCTTTTTTGCAGCACACACTAGTACAAAATTGAGTTTATAAGACGCCTAAAGTGTTTTAATGACTGAATAGAGTGTTTTATAGGACTTAAGTTTATAGAACCGAAAATAAAAAATAAAAGGTATCGTCTAAAAGTGTTACAATAAGAGTATAGGACACTTTTGGGGATTGTAACAAGGTTTTTTGGACTTTTGTAGAAAAAAGTGACATATTAGCTATAATGAAGCTTTTTAGAAAGCTTTTTGGCCACCTAAGATTGTGAAAAAAATCCATGTTTTTTGCTTATGCAGTTACAAGCTGGTTTTTTGCTTGTAGGTCCCATTTTTTCTGGAAAAAATTCCAACGAAAAATCCAACCATTGTGGATGCTCTTATGAATCAGAGTCTGTATGGATTCGTGTGTTTCTTTGCAATTTCAAAAGAAAGATAGATCTAGGATCACTTCACTCCACAATCGTCATAAGAATGACCAACCTCATCAAGTAAACGGAACTGTAAATTGGATTGGCCAGCCACACGAGAGAAGAGAGCATGATCATCATAACAAGCCCGAAAAAGAAACCTCCCTCCTTGTGTAACTACGCAAAAGAAAAACAAGAAAAGCACTCTCCCTACGCAGGCATTATCCTGTTCAGGTTCTAAGGGACTTTCTCAGCCTGAAACTGCCGCCAGCACCTCCGCCCAGAAAAGGGTGGTGCTGACTGAATCAGTATCCAGACACCCCCGGTGCATAACTTATGTCAATACCATGAAATCAAGTCAAACAGAAAATATTAAATTAAAAGCATCCAAAGCTTCAGTTAACACCAGAGAGTTGCAAATCAAAAGAAAACAATTGTTCGGCCTTTCTCTTATTCTCCACAAACTAAAACTATGTACTTACCTACAGCTTGAACACGAGAATCTTGAAACCTCATTTCATGCTTGGCCGATCTTGCAGACAATTTAAAGCGATCCTCCCATAATCATACGCTCCCTGAAATAGATGTGGCCACCAAGTTAACCCCACGAAAAGGAAACTAAAAATTAGTTATATATCAATGTACGAATATAGAGAAATCAATGAACCAAACCTCTGTCTTCCATGTTTGTTTATGTACCGCATTGGATGTGTTATATGATATCTTATATAATAGCTAGAAGTGCCTAAATAAGCCTAAGGGGTTGTTTGGCAGTTGCTGAATGGTTCGGTGAAGAATGATTAAGAGGCTCTTATGATATAGTGCAAAATGAAATATAATTGTTTGGTAATTCTTCAGGATGTAATTAGAGCTCTTAATGGTTAAGGGAGGTTCATGATACAAAATGATACACAGAGGGTTTTGGAACTATCAAGAGGCGGACTTTTTTTTGCCAAACATGATTTACCATATTGATGACCGAGAATCTTACCCTGTAAGGTAAGTGAGAGCATCTCCAAGAGCTATTATAAAATAGAGAAAAGTGAGATTTTAGCAATTTTTTGCTCCAACAACTATGCTATCTTGTATGCTAAAATAGAAAAAAGATAAGAGAGAAGATGAAAATCTTCAAATTTAAAGAAATCTCTAAAACCCACTTTTTTAGAAAGAGAAATAATATTTTATTAATGTATTTATTATGTTAAGAATATAATAAATACTAGAATCTCTAAAATAGAATAACTTTTGGAGTTGGAAGTAATCTTTTACGGAGATTTTGACTTTTCTTGCTCTATTTTAGAAAAAATATAGCATAACTATTGGAGATGCTCCAACTCTTACCGGTCGGCGCTTACCCAATTTGTGTTGGTAAACAGCTCCCTCCTAAGGATGGATGATAAAATCTTGCAAAACTTGTAGTTGCATTAAAGAAAAATCAGCATATATATATGCTACTAACCTTCATTTCTTCAAAGAATTGATGTACGATTCGGGCAAGTAGATTTCTCCGCCAGACTCGCCATGTTGTTCTCCGCTCACAGTTTTCTTAGCAGCCTGAAATTCAGCACTCATGGCATCCATCCCCTGCTGAATGGCTTCTTCAGCATTTCCATACCCATGTTCTTCAGCATACTTACGCACATCCTCAGTAATCTTCATCGAACAGAACTTGGGCCCACACATGGAGCAGAAATGAGCCACTTTTGCACCATCCGATGGAAGGGTTTCATCATGGAACGAAGTGGCAGTCATTGGGTCCAACGATAAAGCAAACTGGTCCAACCACCTGAACTCAAACCGAGCTTTGCTAAGAGCATCATCCCAAGCTTGAGCCTGTGGGTGACCTTTAGCCAAATCAGCAGCATGAGCGGCTATCTTGTATGATATAACACCGGTTTTAACATCATCACGATTGGGTAAACCGAGGTGCTCTTTTGGTGTCACGTAACAAAGAAGTGCGGTTCCAAGGGCTCCAATGTTGGCTGCACCGATGGCTGAAGTGATGTGATCATATCCTGGTGCGATATCGGTGGTCAAAGGTCCAAGTGTGTAGAACGGTGCTTCATTGCACCATTCTAGCTGCTTTTGCATATTTTCAGGAATTTTATGCATTGGGATATGTCCTGGCCCTTCGTTCATGACCTGCAACATTCCAATTAAGTCATTGGCTATGTTTGGCAAACTGGCTGATAACTGATAGCTAGCTGTTAACCGGTAAACACGCTCATAAACTACGCATGGTTGGTAAAACCTAGATGAAAATGTAAAAAGGCTAAGGTTTTTGATCATTTATGTAAAATATAAGGAGCATAATCAGAAAAAGTGAAAAAAAGCTCCTTAGAGCTTTATTGAAACGTTACCTGAAGTAGCTAATAAGCTAGCTGATAAGCTAGTCATTATCGGTAAAAGTACTCCCTCCCTCTCCCAAAATGAATGTCCACTATGAAAAGGGAGTACAATTTCATAAATGTAAATATTAAATTTTTTTAATCATCTGAATGACGATTTTACCTTTACTAATAAAGGGAGTAGTGATTTTCTCCATCTCATAATCAAGGGTAGATTTGGAAAATAGGCACGTAAATTTCAAAGTTGACATGTATTTCAGCACAAACTAGAATAGAAATATGCGCACTTATTGTAGGACGGAAGGAGTAGTTAATAAGCTAGATGACAATTGTAAAATGACCCAAAAAGGCCAGAGTTTTCAGTCATATAAGAGGCATAACTGAAAGAAAAGATCAAACAAACACCCGGAGCTTATTGAAACACTACCTGAAGTAGCTTTTTCAAAAAGCTAGCTTATAGCTTACCAAACGTGGCTTTCCCAATAAGCTCAAAAAATAAGCTAGAAAAAACATACCTGCACATCCTTCGCCCACGCTTTACGCGTTAATTCACCTTGAGTCAAAAGCTCGGCAAATTGAGCAGTATCATTAGCATCATAAATCGAACCCGGCCTCAATCCGTCACCAATAGATAACGCTATATCATATTGGTTACAGATATCAAGGATATCATCCCAATGCTCATAAGCGAAATTCTCCTTATGGTAAGCCAAGCACCATTTCGCATGGATCGACCCGCCTCGAGAAACGATTCCCGTCATCCGTTTTGCCGTTAACGGGATATAACGGAGAAGAACACCCGCATGGATCGTAAAGTAATCCACACCCTGTTCAGCCTGTTCGATCAACGTCTCACGGAAAACTTCCCAGTTCAAATTCTCGGCAATCCCATCGACTTTTTCAAGTGCTTGATAGATCGGAACCGTGCCAACTGGCACTGAAGAGTTACGGAGAATCCATTCACGGGTTTCGTGGATGTGACGGCCGGTAGAAAGATCCATTATGGTATCAGCACCCCACATTGTCGCCCATTGAAGCTTGTGAACTTCTTCTTCGATCGAGCTTACCACTGCAGAATTTCCGATATTAGCGTTCACTTTCACCAAGAAATTCCTTCCAACAATCATCGGTTCCAATTCCAGATGCTTTTTGTTTGAAGGAATGATTGCACGGCCGCGAGCAACTTCCGATCTCACAAACTCTGGGTCGAGATTTTCGCGGGTGGCACAGTAGAGCATCTCTTCGGTGATGATTCCTTGCTTAGCGTAGTACATTTGGGTGTATCGCGGTGGACTTGATTTCTCCCTAATATCGATCCAATCTTTTCGCAATTTTGGGAGTCCTATATCATAAAAACAAAATTTAATGGGTTTAAAAAATCAAGATTTCTTGTTTACTAATTAAAATATTCAGGTATAAGGAAATAGAACAATGAAAGGATCTAAAAATTTGCGTACCAATTTGTGGGCTTATGTTTTGCGGGCCACTAGTGTCGTAGGTATCGAAATGTGGTTCATCTCCTGCCAAGTGAACACGACGAAATGGAACTTTAAGAACGTTACCAGACTCTTCATGAACAACTTCCCTGTAGAGAAGGTTAAGAGATGGTATCAGTTATGTGATTATTAATAAACACATAGTTTGTTAGCAGCTTAATGAGCTTAATTATGTATCGACACTATTTCGCAGGATTTAGAATGAATGTCTAAGGGACTGTTTGTTTAGCAGCTTAATGGGACACACAGCTTATTCGGTTAGCTATACATGGCTGTTTGGTAGTGGCTTAATGGTATAGAAAGTAGCTTATTCAGTAAGCTTCTAGCGGAGGACTTTATGCAGAAAGCCAAGTTTTTTCCAAACTTACCCCTCCCCATTAAAAGAACACACTCCTTCCATCTATGAAGAAACCTTCCCAATCTATACAGAGAGATTAATCCACACAGACAGCTTTATCCATATAGAAATTAATGAAAATACCAACCAAAGAGCCCCTAAATCGACTATGAAAATTTGTACCATAAGTGAATTTACCTATATTCCTTCGTGCTTTGTGGGAAACATTGTTCGAAGGATGGAAGCGGAAGAAAATCAGGGGCAGATGGATCAACGGTATGCTTCCTTTTAGTCTTTTCCACATTGGTTGATGGAGGATCAAAGGTCAATGTGGCACGAGGCACCATGATGCAAGATTGCGCTTCTTTCTTCCATAAGTTGGCTGAATCAGTGGCCACATCAAAAACAGGCAAGAAAGCAGTCTTTGAAATCTTTGACAGGTTAGAATGGTTGCCGTTTTTACACATAACGGAAGTCAAATTAGCATGAATCGACGCCATGTTTAGATGTATCTGCGAAAAGAGATAGATTATCAACCATATCAATAGAGAACACCATCAAATGGATGTAAGAATGTTATAATATTCACTAACAAAAATCATCAGAACGATCATATGTTTGTTATCATATTCATTGAGTGGAGAAACGAATTAAAGATTGAATCTTTTGGAAAGGGTATCCTAGGCATTTGCCTAGACTAATCCCTGGCAATTTTAAGACTGCTAAAGCATGCAGCCCTGAGATAATTCCGCAGTGGCAACAAGTTGTTTGCGTCTGGATTTGAACATGGGGTAGATGGGTTATCTAGCATCGTCCCCCACAAGCCTTAACCAGTACGCCACAAGCCTTGTGGTTTAAAGATTGAATCTTGACCATTCATGCCATGTTCATAAGAGAATCTCCAATGGACTCATTTTTTTTTTAAAAATTGCCACATATTGCCAACTCAACAAATTAAGAACCTTCATGAAACTCCACTATGGTAGTGACTTGCAAGAACCCCACTTTTTGCTAAACTTAATTTGGATATATAAGTCAAAAATATATATAAGAAAATAATGAAATTCCACTATGGTAGTGACTTACAAGAACCCCACTTCATCAATCTGATAGATTGTAGAACACAAAAAATTTACTCCAAAACACAAGATTCAGAAAAAAAATTACACTTCTTTTTGTTCATTTGTTTCAGTTTTTTGTAGAGGGTTATCGACACAGAAGCTAACTATTTCCTGTTAAAATCTAAAAATGTCGTAGAAATCAAAACAACTTTTTTCAAGAAAAGTGTTGCAAAATATAGTAACATGAAAAAGACCCAACCTTTTAAATTACTCCAATTAGACTCTGTTTATCTTAGCAATATTTGGCAAAAATGTATTAATAATTGTATTATTACAAACTACGAGAAATCCATCTTCAGAAAACAACCAAAATCCAGATTCCAGTTTTTAAATTGGGGGTTTATCAATGCAGAAAGTATCAAAAAACAAAATCGATTTCAGAGTAAATTAAAGAAAATCAAACACTTCAATTCCAACAATTTTCATGGGGCGAAAGTGACGATTTTGTTTTAAGACTTTCAACAAGAACCCCAAATCAGTAATTACGATAAACACCCACAAAGAGATTGATTCATCTACCATCGATAAGTTAACTGAATACATCAATTTTGCACATTAACCAGTTAATCATGCATTGATTGAATTTCAGAAAAATATGCAAATCCGAAGCAAGAATCGATCGAGAAAGAGTCCATCGCTACAAGTAACAACAAAAGTAAAAATACAAACGATCAAAGAATCGATCGTCCCAGATAGTGCAAGTATTTCAAAGCAGTAATTACAGCACAAGATTATCCATGGAGAAAGAGCATTATACAGATGCATTCATGCATGAATTCAGATGGCTAATGGGTAACTAAACTACTAATTACATTTGCACTTCGAAATATGCGGTTAGATGATCAAAAGAGTGTGTGATTTTGTGTGTGTGTGAGAGAGAGTAGAGAGAGAATGTACCACAAGATTGTACCTCTTATCTCGAAAGCAGTAGTGATGGATGAAGGAGGGCCGGGGGGAAGTGTAAGAAGACGAAGATGAGCGTAGTGGGTTAAATAAAGGCGTTTCCAAGTTCCAATCATCCTCCCAAAATAATTTCATTTAAAAAAAAAAGATTTTTATAAAAAACAAATTAATTATAATTTTAATAATATATTATTTTATTTTTAGTACACAAAATGAGCACATAGTTAACTTTATAATTGATATCATATTATACTTAAGATTTTCTTTTAAATCTTAATTTTTAAAAAAGATATTGTTATTAATTCATTAAATATAAATCAATAAATTTATACAAAAATATTCAATTTAATTTTAAATATTTTTATGTTGTACTTTTGTAAACAATAAAAATAAAAGTTTGAATAGTCTTTGAAATTTCATATTACCTTTGTCAAATGGAAAAAAAAAATTTGAGTTAAACAAACTACGCCAAAATATATAAAAAAAAACATAGTTTTTATGATATTAATGTCTGATAATTTTTTAGGTTTTTTAGAGAAACCTTAAATAACAAACTTTTAATTTTAGATATTGTTTAGTAAATATAAGCTAACTTATTTTCTGAATACATGTTTAGATAATCATAAGCTAACTTATTGAAACGCTACTTGGAGTAGCATTTTGAAAGTTCATTATATTTTTTTCCAATTATAACTCTTATTAATATTAAGTATTATTTATTATTATAACAATAAAAAAAATATTAAATAAAAAAATAAATTATTACTATATTAATAAATGCTTAATTATTAATCAATCTTTTTTTTTTAAACTATTAATTAATTTTATTTAAAAATTATACCCAAAAAATATTAATTATTTACAATAATATTAATCATATCAATTATTTTACATATTATTATTATTATTATATCTATTATTCAATATATTTCCTTATCAAAATTTTATATATATAATTCAAGAACTATTTATGCGAGTTATATAAAATTACTTATGTTTTATAGATGATAAAAATGCGTTAAATGATTTTAATAGAATATTTAATTTAGTTATTAATTATATATTTTAATTTTTATAATTAATTAGGATATATGAGGTAGACAATTTATTTTTATATAATTATATTTAATGGTTATTTAAAACTATAAATTAATAGATTCTTTTTCTAAACTTTGTTTAGCAAATTTAAAATTTATAATATATATAGTAATCAATTTGTAATTCTTTTAATCAATATATTGTGTTATATAATCTTTTTATCATCTTTCTTGAGTTAATTAACATATTATATTATTAGAGATTTGTTTTAATTATATTATGAAATATTGTAATTGATTCATTCTTCAAGATGTCATTTTTTGTCATTTTAATTTTTTATAAACTAGTTTTGTCAAATATAGTTTGTTCATCAGCTAGTTTATCAGCTATCAGTTAGTTTACCAAACATAGCTTAAGAATATTAATATAATTTACCAAGTATAATGTAGAACAAAATGATTAATTTTGTATAGTATAATATCAATTTTAAAATAATGAAGTTAATTAATCATAAATTGAAAGTTTTTTGATAAATATTATCTATACTACATTATGAAATAGTTAGATGAAAGTTATAAAAATAATTTTTTAAACATTATATAAATAAATTGCTTAATATACATAATCACTTGAATCTTAGTTTATAAGTGACTATAACATACATATAATTTTTTAAACCGATAATAAACACATTTAAATATAAGATAATTATATTGGTATACTGATATCATAAAATATCTCATTACTATTCCATTGTTAAAATAAAAATAAATTAGATTTGTATGCTTAAATCTAAAATATTGGAGTGAGTTATATTTTTATCCCTTTGCGTTTGTGAATTAACGAATTAGGTCTTTAAAATGAACTTTTAATTAAAGAGGTCATCATGGTTTATTTTTTTGCAATGGTCTAGATCACTAATAACGGCATTGTTAAAAAAAGTCGTTAAAGCAAAAGACATATGTTCTTTTTAGATTTATGTCTGTTGTTAAATGAATTATATTATAATATATATAGAGAGAGAGAGGAAAGTTCAAATGTGAACCTATTTTTGATTGTGAAAATGAGGATGAATCTCAGCCCTTCATCTAAGCCATATTCAAGCTAATCTTTAAACATGGCTTGAGGGGTAATTTTGGAAGTTTTTATCTGCATTAAATTTTTGAGTAAAAATTTCCAGTTCTCAATCGAATCTGGAAATCAAAATCCAAAATCGTAAAAGACAAAGACAAAATTGAAATCCAAAATCGTGTTCATCAATCGAAATTCATGGTCAAAGAAATTGAAATCCAGGCACGATGGAGGCACAAAAAAGAAAATAAGCAGAAAAGAAAAAAGTTGCAGGTGTGGGGGTTCTTCTTCTTACCTTTCTTCTTTGTCTGAGTTGACGAAATCTGAGGTTCGAAGGAGATGGTGTGAATAAATTTGGGGAAGATGATGAAGAAATTCGGGGAAGGTGATGATGTCTGGTTCTGATTTGAACAAATATGAGGAAGATGATGATGAAATTTGGGGAAGATGATGATGTCTGGTTCTGATTTGAATCGTCAGGTTGTATTTAGGTATTTGAATAATTGTAGCTTATATTCAGACTGAATATAACCTACAATTTGGGGTTTGTATACCTATAGCTTATATTCAGACTGAATATAACCTACAATTTGGGGTTTGAATAATTGTAGCTTATATTCAGACTGAATATAAACTACAATTTGAGGTTTGTATACTTGTAGCTTATATTCAGCTTGTAGCTTATATTCAGACTGAATATAAACTAGAAGTATACAAACCCCAAAATGTAGCTTATATTCAACTGAATATAAGCTACAAGTATACAAACCCCAAATTGTAGCTTATATTCAGACTGAATATAAGCTACAATTATTCAAACCCCAAATTGTAGCTTATATTCAGTCTGAATATAAGCTACAAGGATACAAACCCCAAATTGTAGCATATATTCAGTCTGAATATAAGCTACAATTATTCAAACCCCAAATTGTAGCTTATATTCAGACTGAATATAAGCTACAAGTATACAAACCCCAAATTGTAACTTATATTCAGTCTGAATATAAGCTACAATTATTCAAACCCCAAATTGTAGCTTATATTCAGACTGAATATAAGCTACAATTATTCAAACCCCAAATTGTAGCTTATATTCAGTCTGAATATAAGCTACAATTATTCAAACACCTATTTATAGAATATATTCAGTCTGAATATAAGCTACAAGTATACAAACCCAAAATTGTAGCTTATATTCAGATTGAATATAACCTACAATGGAACCAAAGGTTTTGAAAAACAAGAATTCAAGCAAATGTGTTTCAAAGAAGCTTTCTCTGATAAAATGATGAACGATCATATTAAAGGTAAAAAAACATTTGAATAACATTCTTATACTTCATCAAGAAAAAGAATATGGATCTGAAAAGACTTGTGATTTTAAGGAGGAACACAAAACAAAAACAAACTTGTGCGAAAATTTATTTTGGGAAAGATGATGAAGAAATTTGGAGACGGAAGTGAAATTTCTTTTGGGGAAGATGATGAAGAAATATGGGGAAGATGATGAAGAAATATGGGGAAGATGATGAAGAAATTTGGGGAAGATGATGATGCCTGGTTCTAATTTGAACAAATATGGTGAAGATGATGATGTCTGGTTCTAATTTGAACAAATATGGTGAAGATGATGATGTCTGGTTCTGATTTGAATCGTCAGGTTGTATTTATGATTTAAGCCGTGACCTGAGTTTTCCACCTATTTACAAAAATGCCACCGTGAATTTTATCCCTCATCTTTTGATCTGATCTAAAATGGATGGTTGTGATTCATCCTCATGTTCACAATTAAAGATAGGTTCACATTTGAACCCACCCCTATATATATATATTGTTATATCAATATATTGTACTATTATAATAAGATATTATATTGTTATAATAATATATGAATGCATTCTCTATACTATGTTATAATATATTTAAGTAAATATTAGATACTAGTTAATAATGCATGATCATTTAAATTACATTTTACATATATATAATTTCTTCGACATCTTTAAACTTCATAATACTAACTAATAAACATTTTCAAATATAAAATAACCGTTAGACTCTAATGAAAAGATTGTATTTTTCATCGTTATTTCTATCAATAAAAATACACTTAATCATCAAAACTGAAAATCAGTACATCTTTATTTGAAATCTAAATAAATTAAATATATTATATCAAAAACAATAATTTTATAATTTTTTACTTTGACACGAATATCAATCTTTTTCGGATTCTATTTATCAAATATTTAAATTAGCAAAATATATTCAACTATGGCCTGTATCTTATATTTTAGAATATGTAATTGAAGATGTATTATAAAATTTTATTAACAAATATACCTCCTTTTATATTTTATTATCAACTTTTTCTATATACATATATAGTAGTCAGTGGCGGAACCCCATAGGGGTCTATGGGGGCCATCGCCTCCCAGGCCTTTTTGACTTAAATAGCATTTAGTTTCAATGATTTACGCATAAAGCTTGACAGCGGTAGTGGTTAAGGCTTGTTTTCATGTACAAGAGGTCCTGGTATCGAATTCTATATGCAATGTTCGAACACATATTGTGTCATATTATGATTATGATATTAGACTATTAATATCAAATACATATGAAAATTAGTTTTTAGAGAATATAAAAAAATAATGTTTGAGTTATTATATATAATGCCATATTAATAATCTAAAAGTTTGTTTTTATTAGTAAATAATAGTACCAAAATATAATAAATTTGTATTACTATTTTTTGATTAATAGTTTAAAGGTTTTGATTTTTAGAGACTATTTACTTAAATATTTACTCGGTAAATTGTTTATCGGTAAAATTTAACACTATTACTTACTTTGTCGGGTAAGATTTGTACTACAATAAAATGACATATGCAACAATTTACCTGGTAATGCTAACCGAGTAAGGGTCGTCATCTTTACTTACAAGATAAGACACTTGATTCTTACCATCGTTTTGACCGGGTAAGATTTTTGATCCTTATCATATACATCTGATAACATAATATGATTTGCTAAACGCTTATTAGTAAGCGTTTGGTAAATGACTTCTTCGTCTTTATTAACAATTTTCTCTAAAAGTTAATATTATAACATAGAAAAAAAAGAATAAAAAAAAAGTTTCGTACGTATCATTTGGATCTCTAAATTTTTGTAATATATATTTTCGGTCCCCTAGACTACAAGGGTCATGTTCCGCCTTTGATAGTAGCTATTAGTACATTTTAAGGTAATTGATTTTATATGACACACAAGAGATTGTAAAAAATAGCCATGCATTTTACTTCATTATATTTTTTTAAATGATTATTGAAATTTATCAAACTTTTAAAAACAGTCAAAATAATTTTTGATTTTGTTATTTATAGGGACTTTTTAGGATTTTCAATCACAATCAGTTAAAACTAATAAATTGAAAATATAGTGCTTTTAGTGATGATTGTCAAATTTTAGGGGTAAACTAAAAATAAAATAAAATAATAGTGTTATTTATATTTACATCATCTTTAAGTTAAAAACTTAAATGTTATATAAAATCAAAATAAAACAATTGGAATTTGGAAAGAGAATTTTGAGTTCCTCTGCTCAATCAGGTCATCTGTATCATAAATAGCCCCAAAGTTAATATATTGGAAAATTATGCTTCCAAATCTCCGGTTTTTAGCATATTCTCAATCATAGTGTTTCCTTCCATTCCAAATCTCATGTTTTTTAGCATATGTCGAAAAAAGTAAGTAACTTTAAAAAGATTACTTAAAAAGTTACCGCTACAAAACAAATGACTTTCACCATAAAAAAACATCCAGTGAAATTTCCGTGGGTGAAAACCACAGATCACCCAGAAATACTAATGGTTCCAACGAAAACCGATGTTTTCAAGAAAATACCAAGGGATTACCCAAGAATTTCGTGGGTAATCTGTCACTGATTTAATTTACCCACCAACAATTTAGCAACACACTTTTGTGACGGTTTTGTGACAGATCACCTTTTAGCGACGGATTTCCCAGGGAAATATCCGTAGCTAAAAGTCTTCCATTTTAGTAGTGTACGAGTAAAATGTCATGACTTATTATGGTTACAGGATGACTACTTGATCAATACTTAGGAGGTGCTAGTTTGGAGGTATTGAAGGGTTAAGAAATGAGAATGATAATAAAAAAATGTGGTTTATTTTGATATAATATAACGAGTCCATTACTCCAAACTCATTAGTTTCTATACGTAGCGTCTAAAATGGGAATGGAAAATTTATACCCACTTAGTTCATCTCTCGATGCATTAAAAATTTATATCTAGAAGTATTTTATATTTTTAAGTTGAATGAAATATATTTGTATTAAAAATAATGTAATATAAAATAAATATGAGTTTATTATATGAGTTTAACCAAACAACATATGTCGTGCTCAAGTGCTCATTACTCTTTTCATTCTCTTGTATTCTCATTTTCATTTCAATTCCTTAAAATAAACCAAACACTCCCCTCAATGAATTTCAAAGTGTTTGTCAACATGTAGACTAAACAGAATCAACTTAAATGATCATTTCATACAATACAAACAGAGGCGGAACACAATAGGGGCTTATGGGGGCCATGGCCCCTGCGTTTTATCCCTTAAATACTATATATTAGAAATATTATCAATGAATTGCGCTTAGCTTAAGTGGTTATGTGTATATGGCCCCGGTATATGTGGTCATAGGTTCTATTCTCCTGTCACACAGTTTTTTTTATAATTAATGAATTGAGCTTATCAATGAAGATGTTTTGTTCGGTTCGGCCCCCTTAATTAGAAGGCTTGTGTTCCGCCCCTGAATACAAATAAAAAGTTATTGACCTCTTGATGGTTATACCATGCTTACACACCGGGAGCTACTTGATATATACTCGATAACTATTTGATGGACCTTACCTTTCAAAAAAAAAAAAACTAATTGATGGATCTCAAGACTTTTTCTGTAGATTTAAATAAAAATAAGCAACTTAAAAAAAATCATCCTATGATTAAAAAGTTAAGATCTCAAATAACAGCTCCTTGGTTTGCTTAATAGATGCTAGATAGGAGCTCAATCTATATGTAGTAAACTTAGGTCAAACTAGCAGGGGCGGAACACACATATTTTTTGGTCAGGGCCGAACTTAATCCCTTGTACAAATGTATCGCATGAGCGTATTTGAAATATTGAGAAACATAACATGTTATTTTTCAAATAGTATATGCCTACACTAGAATAAAAATTGGGTTTATAAGACTTTAGAATTGTCTAAATCTCTAAATGTGTAAATGAAATGTATTATAGGACTTTAGTTGTAGGACATAAATGACTTTACAGGGTGTTTTCGGACATTTTAGCAAAAAAAAATAAGAACATTTTGTTTGAAATCGTGTCTTAAAAAAACAGGCGTTCTATGAAAATATGAATTTATAAGACACTTCTTAAATATGTTCTAAAAACTTGTTAAACCGTCTTAAAACGTCAATAAACATTTTTATATGGGGCGTACATTTGTTTGGTATTATAAACTTAAGTATTATAAAGTTGTTTATTTCACTTTTAATCATAAACAAATGATATGATAACTTTATTTTTCAAGAACTTGCTAGATAATAATAACCCATGTTTTCTAAAATCTAATTTTTAAAAACTTAAATCAGCCCTAAATCTCAAGAGGCATGATTTAAATCTAAATCAGAAAACAAAAATTCAAGAAATCAACACCAATGAAAATCAAATATTTATACTAAAAATATATTTGAATAAAATCGAAAAACCATAGATACAACATTGAAATTAAAATTTCAAGTATTACATTAAAATTATAAAAAACTCCATGAAAATAGAAATAGTATTACCAAACCTAGGCATGAGACTTGGAACGTATTTGCCAAATTAAGCGACGTGAAATAGTGGATTAAAGTGCAGGGGCCAAATAAAAACTTAAATAAAATACACATATGCTTTGGAATTTGTCTTCTAATCACCAACAAAAAACACAGGGGCCTTGGCCCCCAATAGCCCATATGGCCATCCGCCACTATCAAAGAGGATGCTTGTTAATATTTGAATAGAAGCTTGATGATGTTCAATGGAATGAAAAACAAAATCCATAAAGTATAGAAAATTTTAGAAAAATGTATAAATCGGGAAAGAAAAAAAGATATAGAAGATGGTTTGGCCAATCTTTTTTTCTTTCCTAAAAACTCCTCCTTCACCTTCACCTTCACCTTCAGTGTTTTATTTTTCCGACAATCTTGACTTTTGAACAATAGTCGACCAACTATATATATGTTTCAGTTTAAACTTGAAAGTAGTATCTAGCCAAAAATTAGCATGAAACTTAAATAATCATCTCAATGAGAGGTCTAAATAAAAAATTAAAAATATTTCAAAGTGTTGTGATTATTATTTAATTTACATATTTTCTTCATGTCATCATTGAACTCCACCGAGTATTGTCTTCAACCTAAGTTTAATGCATACACTATAAAAAGATTCACTTTCACCCATTAAAATTCACATAGGAAAATTTCTTTGAATCATTACCACGGATTATTCAGGAAATACTAATGCTTCCGGTGAAATCCAATGTTTTCAAGAAAATACCAACGGGTTACCCAAAAATTTCTTTGGTAATCTGTCATTGATTCGATTTACCCACCAACAAATTAACCACCAACTTTTGTGACGGTTTTGTGACGAATCGCCCTTTAACGACGGATTTCTCAGGAAAAATAGTCGTAGGTGAAAGTCTTCCATTTTAGTAGTGATATATTGAGTTTCTATCGGATACCTATCGACCAAAATAAGTTATAGAAAATCTAGTATCTAGAAGAACGCATTACCAAAAAAAAGAAATAATAGCAAGAAAACACAAATACGTTTGTGTGTATATATATAGGTAATTATTTAGAAACTTGTAGAAACCAGCATAAAATCAATGTAAAAATAAAATTTGATTTCATCAAAAAATTTCATTAAATGTTATGATTTAAAATATTGTTTCACATATGTTTGTGTTTATATGGAAAAAAAACATTACATGTGGAAAAAAAACACGTTTTGTTTCATATGTAATAGTCAATCAACATTTTCTTCCACATATAATATTTGTTTTCATATGAATACAAACATATGTGAAATAACATCTTAAGTCATAATATTTAATGAAAAAAATATGAATTTTTTTATTTTTGTATTGATTTTCGTTAGTTTCTACTCTTTAAAGAGTTTCTATATGAAGAAGTCAGCTTAGGAAAATCTTGAAGAGACGCCTGACATAACTGAATTAATGGAAGTGGATCACAATTATACTGAGGGGACAAAGAAAAGCAGGAGGAAAAGGATCCCTAACAGAAAATACTCGATGGATTGAAATATTTAAGGATGTCTCTCTTGGATTGTAGAGGGCATGACGAATTTAGGCACTCTCCTCTTTGAAATTCTCTCTACTCTCCTCGGAATACCTTCTTCTTTTGCAACTATCAATCAAGTCTATTAGCTTGCAATAGATAGTCTATTATTTTCTTATAAAATCCATAAGTGTACTATTCATGTTTACACAGTGTACCCACCTTTGATAAATAAGATTTTACCTTTCATCTCTTACACACACACACATATATATACATACATACATATATATATATGTGCATTCAATAGCAACCAACACAGTGTTTAAGTAATTTCAATCAGAGGCGGATCCAGAAATTTTTGGCAGTGGTTGCACAAAATAATTATCGTAATATAAACTATTTGTCTGGTAAGCTCTTGCCTAGGTAAGAGCCGTCACTCTCGCTTACCGAGTAAGACCCTCCATTCTTATCATCATTCTTACCGGTTAATATTCTCGACTGTCATGTTATCCGGTGAGCAATATTACCTCGCAAGCACTTACTAGATAAGCGTATGGTAATGACCCCTAACTCTAAACAAATAACTCTAGTCTATAGAGAGGGTTAACTGAACACGAATAATCCAGCATAGTAAACATTCTATTATGTTAACATTATTACGTCACTATGAACAACTTAACCTTAACCAAAAAGATGCTAATAAAAATTTGTAATCACATTAAATTGTATTAAAGATAATTAGTTATCGTATTTGTCACACATGCATTATATATATTTTATTTGTGTTAAAATTAAAAATATTCAATATTGTACTCATTTCGAAGGTATCGACAAGACTCTTTTAACGATATAATTTGCAACAGAAAAACGTATTTTTTCAATGTATTTTAACTAATAATTAATTAATATAGTTTGGATATAAAACGAAAAATGAAATAGGAAAGGAAGTAAATTGAACACATTAAAGTCTTTGAAGGGTGTGAATCGTAATTTATCATCAACCATCTAACTTAATGATGGAGTTTTATTTGTTAAACTTTCATTTAAAACCCTTAAAATATTTAAAGGTTGTGGTTTCATCCCAAAAATCTTATGGTTTCACCCCCAAGATCTTATGGTTTCACATGAAAGAACCTTAAAAAAATTACACTTAACCCCCAAAATTTTATGGTTGCACATGCTACCACTCCCTTCTACATAGATCCCCCCTGATTTCAATATCGATATTATCTTAATTATGTTCTTTGTCATTTCGTTTTCGATTAAACACATCACGCTGAAAGACAAAGAGATAGGGAGATGGGTATTTTTATAATACAGAATATAAGCATATCTTCTAAATAATCAAACATTAAAGTATATTATTAGTATAAGAACCTCATTTAGCATAGAAATTCAATTTCCTATTAGAAAACAAAAGTAAAAGTAATTTTTTTTAAACATTCCCAAAAAAGGATTTATGAAAATATGCGTGACCAAACTAAGATACAAAATAAAGTCGCTTTTCTTCTTTTCGCACGGGTCCCTCCATCTTTAGATATTTCCTCTTTTCATGGCAATTATTGTTGATATACTTTTTAATTTAAAATAAAATATGTCATAAAAGGTACCTATTTTTATAACATTTATCGTTTAATTAATTAAACCGAGAAACGTCGTCCTTTCTTAACGTTTCTGCCCGACCTTGTCTTATCATTGTCAATGACTATTGTATTTTTTGTATTTCATTTAAAGTTTTATTGTTATCTTTTAACTATTAAAATTATAGTATATTTTGATCATCAAACAAATGCATATCAAATATATTTCAGTCAATTTAATCCATTTTAATCTGAATATTTGTAAACGCTGAACGTTAATTTGATCAAAATATATCTTGCCCTTTCATAATTGGGTCGAAATTATATTTCATAAAAGTTCAGTAACATTCATACACATTTATTCTGTAAATAAATATAATTTACGAGTGTCACAAAAATTGTTGATTGTCACAAAAGAAAATGGCATAAATTAGCATTTTTCTATATTTTCATAACTAAATGTGACATTTTACAAAAGAAAATAGCATAAATTGTTTATTGTCACAAAAAAGTATTGATACTGCTTTCATTAAATTATATTTCATGTATTTGCTAACTAGTGACAATACATCGTTAAATCATTTGCTAGGTTTTAAATTACATTTATTTCGAAATAAATAAAGTATAATATTTTCATTTAAAAGAGAAAAATAAGGGGATTTGAAATTGACATATTGTTAAAGAAATTATATTAATATAAAATAGGTCATTTTGTAATAAATATGATATTTGACACCTGTAATCACACAACTAGTTTATGGAATTTAAAAAATACATCATATTCATAAAGATTCCATGAAATACGCGCGTTCTTTACCTACACAATCAATCCTTTAATGTTTTTGCATTAGGATTTATTTAGTAGATTTTAGACAACTTTGAATTTGATGGATTGAAGCAAATATAATATACACATATATATATATATAATTATATATATAAGAATTTAATTAGTTTGGCAATATATAACAAATCTGAATTTTCAACAAATAGTGTATTATTATTAATTTATTATTATATCATTATATCATAGAGTGATTCTACCATATAAGTTGATAACGTTTAAAAATTATGTCACCATTTTATCATTACATAAAACCAAATGTTCCATATAAATAACACGAGCAAACTTCAATAGATCGGATCAAAATTTAAACCGTATTTGCTAAGGAGTAGCTATAACTATAAGAGTTTGTTTTATCATTAACTTATGGTACAATACAATAATTAAAATATAAAATAAGTTATTAATAGTCGGAAATTAAAATATATCTTTTTATTTTACATAAAATGACAAAAGTATATGTCTAAAATTTATGAAAAATAAAGTATTTTTTTTAGTAAGAAAAACTATATATATTACCTAAAATGAAAACTTTTAGCAATATGCAACCATCATCAAATATACCAAATTTGTTTTTATAAAAAAAAAATGAGTCATCCCAATGTTTGTTTCTTAGGATTAGATATTTGATGATAAATTTGTTACGAAAAATAATTCTTCTTTATACCTCATGATATCTCCATGACTCGTTGCTTTTTTACTTTTTCCAAATGGTATTTTCTAGACTTGGATGCAAGTTGACGATTAAATAAAAGTAATAAAATGAGTGTGTTTATATCTTTGTTTTTATTTTAAGCATATCTTTCTTTAAAGAACAACTAAATTGTATATTTATTGTTTGTGGAGGTCCCCAATACTTAAATATCGATTTCCTTTTTACAAGATTGCCTTCGTCCGTTCGTTTGGCACCCCTAATCATCGTCCATTCTTTCCACAATCGTCCCTTCCCTTTATGTCTCTTTCTTCTTCGTCCACTATACAACCTCTTTCTTTATATTGTGTGTTCGTTTGTTATCTTTGTTGGTTCCTATAACATAGGCAATGAGAGCATTAAGCATGGTGAGAAATGTTTGTGTGGGTATGATTTTTATTTCCAAACATTATAAGTGAAATTAAAAAGGGTATGAATGACATTTTACAAAAAGAATTATATGTAACCATGAGTTGATCCATAATAAACCAAGATTATTTTTATTTCTAAATCGATATTTTCATTTTAATCTTATAACATCTTTAGTATTGTTGTCATATTTTGTTTTATTTTCCAGTAGAATAATTAAGATTATCAGCACTTAACATTTTCTAGACTTGCATTTGTAACACCCATGATTTTAGGTCCTCGTTTAGAGTCTATTAGCGCCCTTTAGGAATCGGAGTTGGTTATTTCATAAATGGTGGAATATAAATCTAAAGAGGATGTATTGGCACCGAATCGGGCATGAAAACAAAGAATTCGCGTGAACAGAGATCAACGTGACTTTCTGCATGAGCGACTTTCTTGCAGATAACTTTCCGTACGACTTTCAAGAATGCGAGCAACTTTCCACACTACTTTAGCTGCACGAAAAGTCTCATTAAAGCTTGTCAACTCTAAAAAGATCCGATTTTGGGGTTTTCTTCCTTATTTCTTCACACCAACCTTCTCTTCCACCATTTTCTCTCTATATTGAGTTTTTAAGCTTAAGGTCCGATTTTAGGGACCACTGGAGGCATCTCTTGGTGATTTAAGAGTTCTTAAAGTTGAAGGTAAAGTACCATATATCCATATTGGAGTGTTCTTCATCCCCTCTCCTCTTCTTCCCTTATTGGTGTAGGTTTTAGGTCTCTTGAGGTAGAAGAGATCTTTGGGGAGTTCTGGAACTAAGTTATTGAAAGTTTCCAAGAAGATTTCAAGTATTTATCAAAGGAAGCTCAAGGTTTGGTTTGGAACATAGATCTAGTATAAATCTAACAATGCAAGTTCTAGTTGCTTTCTAAAACTATATAAATGTCAAAATATCTTTATTTTGGGTTTTGAACACGCCCCTACGGGTCTATTCCACTTTTGATGTTTTGTGAATATTTTAGTATTTGAACATATTTGGGTCATGAAATCTGTTGAGAATATTATGATGTGTTTATTTGGTGACACCAAATGATATTTATAGTATCAAATGGAGATTCATGGATAACTTGGGGAAAAATGTTATTTTGGCTCTTGAAAAATGTATCGTGGATTATTAATGATTTCATTGGATTTGTTAAGCAAGTTGAACTCTTGAAGGGTTTATTGACTATGTTTTAGGCCAAATATTATTTTGGGTCAAATGTTATTTTGGGATTCTACGTAACTTATGAACTTCTAATAGTGGCACATTAGCCTTTTGGCCATAAGTGTATAAATCTTGATGATTTATAGACCTATTCATGATATAGGTGCCATGTATTTCTTAAACATTTGGAAAACATGCATTTACGACTTATGTGGTTTATATTGACTATATTTAAATACTCAAAAGTGTTGTGGGGCCTATTGGCTTGTTTTTAGCTCAAATGAGTTTTGGGGACATTTGTCATGTTTAAGTAGCTCAATATGGAGCTTTAGACATGAATTGCATTTGTTGCATATTTGTTGGATATTACATGTTTTGAGTGCGTTAGTCATTCAATTGGAGTAATGTGATTTAGAATGTAATGCATTAGATCCATAAGGGTAGAAGTATGTTGTGTTGTTAAGTGTGGAGTTTTGATGTCCATATTTAAGTCTTCTGTGTGTAACACCCTCATTTTCACTATGAGAAATGCCACACCATTCTCCCCAAAACATGCCTCATATCTCCAAACATAATGATAATAATCAACCAATACCACTTCAAAAGCGGAAGTCTTAACATAAAATAATCGAAGTATAAAGTCCCCAATAATAGTTCGTCCCGTACCGAACTAAGTTACATAAATCCAACACATAACTATAACAAAGTCTTACCCCCATATACATGACATAAAAGTACATAGCAAATTAATATCACCTATCTACACTTTTCTCTTGCTATTATCCATACTTGAACCTTCGGTTCCTGATATCCATACTAATAGTTAGCTAAAAGCTAAGCAAGTTCATGGTTTTTGTGCACCAAATCACACCTTATTGCAGATAAACATTTAAATATCAAATAAGAATACCATGCATTTAGTTTTTGAAAACATTTGACACCAATGAGATATCCTAACTTTTCTTAGTATGATAGGGATTGCTCAATCTCCTTGTACTCTCGTTTATTTGGCCCTGGCCATTCTCCCTTACAAGGCAAAGCCTATTTGCTTCGTCGGCGTACTGCTTGTAATCCCAATGCATACTAAAACTCGTTTCACACCAATCACAAAAAATCGACTCATTTACATGACATGCTAATCCATTTTGAAATAAATAGAAGTAGCATGCAAAGCACCAGGAACACCTCATACATATCATGAATAAATAAACAATAACATGTACAGAAACTCCAAGACATAACATGCATAACAATAATGCTTTTCACCAAATAAATCATGCTCCAAAATAATATACGAGTATATGTATGTATGCATCCCAGGGTAAATCACATAAAAACTCACCTGATAGTATAAGGTAACCAAATATATCCGAGATTAATTACGCCACCTCCGAAATAACCTACATATCACAAAAGACTTACAAGGTCAATAACTAACCACTCCATTCACACCTAAACTCATAACTACTCCCACAAACTTGTTTCAATTCGTTTGGACCAAAACAGAATTTTCCGGAACTGAACATGCTACAAAATCCAATGATTTCCCATATCTCCAAAATGTTATGGAATAAACTATATAAATGGAACTTTTAGAATTATCTCTATGATTCTAAAACTTCAAGAATCATCTAAATCGGAGTAATGATTGATTTTATAAAACTAGCGCACTGTTGTTGTCGGCTTTTTGACCATATTAAAAAACCCTCGATTTTTGAACACTTAAACCCATTATTAGGCCACGTTCATCTCACAGAGATTTATAGTTAACGTCTCAAGCTTTCAAGAAACGTGCCACACTTCTGTTTGGATGAACAAACGAATTGATATGAATTTTACAAAAAACCATGAAATTTTTCGAGTTTCTCTCAGCAATGCAAAACACCATATTCATCAATTTCTCAGCCTTATGGCTACAGATTCGACTCCAAAATTTTACCGGAATTAAGGTATATATAAACCAACGATGTGTATCATTTACTTGCAAAAACAACCAAAGGAAGTACCTCAAATCATTGGATAACTCCGAAAAACCCTATCGTCTTTGTTTCTCAATTTCTCCTTCACCCTTTGTTAGATCTTCGATTTCCCAAGAGACTTTGTCACCAACACTAAAACATTTAATGAATTTAAAAATCACATCCGAAAACCGCATATAAAGCTCTTAATTGATGGTAACTTCCTTAACCAAAAAAAAGGGATAAACATTTACCCTTTATTTTCAAATTTCAGATTTTTTACTTCAGTCCCTCCATTTTTAAACTTGACACTTTTCACCTTTGGACAAACCATAATCCTCCCCTCTTTTTTTCCTTTATTATATTTTCCTTAAAAGACAAAATTGGCCCTCCATTTTCCAATATGTACAATTTTGGCCCCAAGTAGAATAAATTTATTTTATTCAATTAACTCATTTTTTATTCTTTTCTTTTCATACATATTGATTTACCCCCATTAGGGTGTTATAGTGTGTGGTCACCAAGTTATGGTTTGAGAGCTTACAGTTAGAGATGCAATAGGGTCGGGTCATCGGGGATCGTAATCTCCATCCCTACTTTTCAATCCCATCGAGGAACGGGGATCCCTGTCAGGAAATCAGGGATTTTTCCCCGTCAATACAATTTAATTTTTTACATAGTATTTTTATGTATTATATATATATATATGTATATGTATAGGAGGGCCTTCTTTTGGGAACCCTATATTTTGAGATAACCGTGAGTTCCATTCTTATCCAATTATTCTAATTTAATTAAGCGATTGATAAATTTGGCAATTTTGAATTACAAAAATAAATAAAGGGCATTATAGGTACTTGAAAATTTAATCTCTCCTCTCTACTCCCCCTCTTTCTCGACCCCCTCTCTATTCGCTCTCATCTCTTCTTCTTCATCCCCAACCTGTTCAAAAACCTCCATCCCCAAATTTTATAAACACAATGTGCACAAAACCTCAATCTCCAATTTTTGTGAATAGAGTGTGGAATGATCATCAGAAGGAGGTGAATGGGTTAACAGCGCCTGGCGGGAACCTAGGTTAGCCACCGGAGGCAAGCGTTAGACCGTAGCTTGCTGCTGAAAAACTTAATAGGCTAGCGCAGTACAAAAACTCCATCCCCAATTTTTGTGAACACAATGTGCACAAAACATCCATCCCTAGTTTTTGTGAACACATTGTGTACAAAACCTTCATCCCCAATTTTTGTGAACACCGTATGTTGTGAACTAATTTTTTTCAACACAGTGTGCACACCACACATTGTGCACAATGTACACACTTCGCAAATGGTAAATTAGACTATGTTCACCTTGTGAACAACCTGAGATCTCCTCCCCCTACACCACTGTTCTACCACCAACCACTGTGAATCACAAATCCAAATCCAAACACAAACAATCTCAAAATCAAAACCAAAACATGAATATAACATCACTCAATAATATCAAAAACTAAACATGTATAAGAATCATCTGGATTTACGAGAAGACCGCCTGTTCACGAGATTTAGACGTTGGAGGTTACGAGAAGACAGATTGTTGACAAGATATGGATTTGTCGGTGGTGTGGCCTCCTTATAACAATCGGCTGCCATTGGTAACAAACCGACAGCCTTGACATAAATCATAACAACAGTTGTAAGGGGTGACATCCCTAGAGAATCGACTTATCTATGGTGATAGAAGGATATCGCCAGATCTATGGCGGCCAGAGGATATCATAGGTGCCGACGAGGAGGAGCAAAAAACGGCAGCCATGAACCGGCGATGGTGTAGCATCTGTTGTTTGTGGTCTCCGCTTTGTATGGTTGCCAGATCTATTGGAGTGCTCGATGGAATGGTGGTTTCTTGGTGGCTTCTTTGAACTTGGATGAAAGATGGAGATTTAGGAATTTTTTTTAGATGTACGATGTGAAGAGAGAGGGGGAGAGAGAGAGAGAGATAAACATAGGTTTTTATTTGTTTTCTGAATAAAGTAAGATTGAGATGAGTTGGCATCCAATGAAAATTACACAAATACCTTTATCTTAATTAATTTGGGAATGAATTAAATTAATTAGAATGATTAGCTAAGAATATATCTCATGGACCTCACAAAATTAGGGTTCTCAAAAAATTAAGCCCCTATGTATATGTATATGTATATGTGTGTGTGTGTATATATATATATATATAAATGTCAATTTTACGTTTAAAGGACACATAATGCTAAAATACTATTTACGCACATTCTAATTGTTGCATTTGTAAGGGTAACATAAAAAACATAGTTCAAACTTCAAACACAAATATATCAGTTACAATACTTAATAATTGAAGTTTTATATAATCACATCGTTATATCAACAAAAGTTTCCCATGAAAAACTAAATCAATGATGTAACTTTTTTACAAGTTTCCATCATGGAAGATTGATTATATTTATACATTATATATACTCATTGAGTTTCTTATAGTTATTATACTTAGTTATACACACACACACACATACATAGAGATATATAATTAATACTTAGGGTCGGGTTCGAGGTGGGGATGAAGGGTATCCCTATCACCGGTCCCATACCCTGTTTATAAATTTGGGAATTCCCCATTCTCGGTCAAACCGTGGTTGGGTATCGGATTCCCCGTTAGATGCGGTTTTTTTTGCCATCCCTACTTGCAGTGGTACCTATTGGGTCGTATATAGAGATAGTAGCTTGTGATGGTACATTATTGAGTCATATACAGAGCTAGGTCTTGCGGTGGTTGCTCGTTAGAGGCGTATATGGGACCAATGACTTTTGTTGTGAAGCTCGTCTAGAGGTCGAGTAGACGCTAGGGTCGTTTTGGGAATCTTGCGGTGGTACTCAATGAAGCAGTATACAAGGATCTATGGCGTGAGGTGAAACTCGAGAATGTTGATGAATGACTTACTTCTGTGTTCCCACCACATTCGACGGAAATGGATTTCCCCCATCACTAAAATGTGTTATTTTGGGTGCTTTGCCACCTATGTTTTCGGTGTTTTGGATATATAGCTTTTATGTGTGTATTAGATGTTTGAAGTGTCAATCTTATGCATATTTTTGGTGAGTTTGAATATTGTTGTAGTTCTATAAAAGGTACTTGATTTGGAAATAACGAGTTTTGGAATTATGTTAATTTTATGGATTCTGATCTAAATAAAAGGGTCGTTATTTAAAGAAACTGTCCAATTTAACCATTTTATTTTTATATAATAAAATTGTATTAACTCATTAGACATTAAGTCTAACAAATTTTTTTAGTAGGATCTGAGTGGTGCTAGCTTGGAGCTTTGTAGAAGTTCTGGTACGATGAACTTAGAGATGTCATCCGATTTTGAAGATAGTAAACTTGATAGTTTTAGACTTTTAGTAACCCTCGACCTTTTCTAATTCTATCAAGTATTAGATTGTCTGTTTAGAGATGCATAAATTGTCTTCTTTCCTTTGTAAAGTTTGAGTATTTTTATTATTAATTAAGTTGCTCTAATTTGAAGGATTTTGGAAGTTTTAAATTACTAGCTATTTTATAAAATTAGGGGTGTTACAACATCTATCTCGCATGTTGTTGTTGTTGTTGTTGTTGTTGTTCTATGGTTGAAATCTTCAGTGGATCCTTTTAAAGTAAATCACATGTGATAATGTATGAAGATATCACAATGTAAGAGATGTTTAGTGTAAATTACATATGCAAATGATATTTTCAAAAGTCCGTCGTTATCCATATATTTTCACATGTTCCAGGATTCGTTCTTATCATATGTGATTGTGCAAATGACATTTTCGAGCATTCATTCTTATCACATGTAATCATTGGTATTGAATTCATAAGTTTTACCATTATTTTATCACATGTGATATTTACAAAATTCACATACTAGATCATATGTGATATATAATAAGTCACATTTGATTCACAACACGGATCCAAAAACTATGGAAAAATCAACGGAAGGATAACATATTGATTGTGGGTATTACATATGTTATTGACGATTGTGAAAGAAATATTATAAAAAATGGATCTAAAAAATAGTAAAAGATCATTTAAATCATTATAAAAAATCATTAATTAATAAAAATCCAAAAATAAATAAATCTAAAGAATACAATCAAATTTCTAGGGGATTCAAACACATTTTTATTCCAATTCTATCATCAACAAAATCTTTACCTCATTAAAAATGTAGTTATTTTAATTTCTAAAACTATTTTCCATGTTCTGTATATAATATTTTTAACATTTTCTAATGAGTTATGTGGTTAAGTTTGATTCTGGCTTTCACGTAAGTTGAGTAGTAAGAACATTTACATTACTCTTTGGCTTCAAAAGATTATAAATTTCTAGCTAGAAATAATAAAATTCCAAATTTATTTTAAAATAAATGCTAAAAAGAGTGAAAATATTGCTTTATCGTTCCTACCAATAAATTATTAATAATATAAAATTACTAAAATTTTATTGGAACTTTAAATATATTATATGTATATTTTTTAATAATAGAATTAATATTTAAAAAATTAAAATAAAAAACCTGTGAGAGTTTAAATATAATTTTTTTTATTTTTTTTATTTTTGCTTCTATAATTTAAAAACCTCTATAGAGGTTTATACTAAAGATCGTGTGGAAATATCGGTTAAGATAAAAAGCGCAAGAAAAAATTTGGACTTTTGATCGGTTTTAATGTCATCACATTATATGAATTAGTGTTCCTCACGAGAATTAATCTAGTACATTTCGATACATTTCATTAATATTGATTTTCAATTAAAATTAATCTAATAAAGATCTCTTTTTATTGTTCTTACCATTTTTAGATTCAAATATTCTCTTATTCCTTCGTGCCAACTTCACACCACCATCTAGCCCCATCATAAAAGAGTGCCTATCACACTCTAGTCATGATCACAACATTATTTTTCATTACCATTGTTATTTTATGTAATGTAACACCTTCAAATTTGGAAAGAGCGACTAATTTAAAATTTCCAATATTACATCAATCGAAAGGTAAATCATATCCTCTAAATCAACAATTAGTAATAAACCTCTACAAAAGATATATCAAGTCTTCTACTAAGACATGATTACGGTCGGGTGTTACTAAACCCAAAATAGTCGCTATCTCCGAAAGCGGAAAACGTCAACAAAGCTAGATTTTTAACGTGCTACTCCCTAGCACTCAAGTCTACACGTGTCGCTAGTACCATTCCCAACGATAACCTGATGCACATGCCGACAAAAAAAGGGTTAGGATTAACGCCTAGTGAGCTCAAGAATTTTTAACATATTTAAGATTGATTTGAAACCAAAAGATTTGCTTGATAAATTATAATCATGACTCACACGACCATGAATAAGTTTATAAACGTAAAGATAGAAACGTAACTTTAACCAAGTTTTACAAACCGTTAACCCACGCGTACTTTTGAAAGGGATAAAAATATCCGGAGATAAGGGGGGAGGCCCGATTTACCATCCTTAGCGACATATACCATAAGTAGGTCGTTACACGATGTTTGAGCAACTATAAGAGTCAATGGAAACCGGTAATTACCGGTTATACACCTAAGTACATGTCCCTCCAAGACTCCTACAAAAGCCCGCGCAATGGGTCAATGCCAACCGGAGACTACCGGCTATATGCACAACTGTACATGGCCCTGCAAGACCCCTACTAGCGCATACATAGAGTCAATGGCATCCGGTAATGATCCGGCATAATACACAATTGTGCAAGGCCCTCCAAGACTACTATACGACCAAAAGTGACAACAATCCCGTCTTAACACCGACTATATGCTTATGGATCCATTACATACTAGTCTATCGACCAAATACGTCTAAAGAGACGTACAAGTAGTTTTCCCAACTTGAAAACTATTCCAAAAAATATAACCTTTCAAATGCCGGTCTTACCAAAATTAGTTCAAATCATTTTAAGTACCAAAATCAAAGATTATGCCATTTAAATAACCTTTCCAAACATTTTAAAACCATAAGGATGTTCATTCCATCATTTAAGACCAAAATACCCAAAATCTTTATTTTGACCTAAAACCTCCAAACTTACCCATAAATGTAAATACTTGCAACCATAAGTTTAAAAAATCAATGAAAGACAACATTTATAACAAGTATTTAAGATTGTAAAATTTGGATTTGAACTCACACTTATACTTCATTCATTAACATGTCTAAAAACTCAAGTGTAAGCTTCATGTATGATTTGTAAACTCTTTTATACCAAATAGGCAAAACTTACCCAAATACTCACACATTTGATAATAACAAATAAAACATGTTAATACATCAAAATGAACATTTTTGGCATGTACAAAGTTTTCACAAAGTATCTTGAACTCACCTTGTTAGATTTAAGCTAAATCTAGGTTTTACCCCAATATCGAGCTTCATTCGGTGAAGACTTTAGATCCTCAAGCTAGACCTTTAGATCCATGATGTAATCCCTTCAAGAACACCTACATATCCTCCAAAACATACACAAAAGAGAACCCAAGGAGAATGAGAGTTGTTGGTGAAAAACCCAAACCCTAGATTTGAGATTTCGGAGAGGTGATCTTACCTTCCACTCCTATAAGCTCCCAAAATCATCAAGTAACCTCTAGCTATCAATGTTTTCATGTTGAAGAGCTTCCAAATACGAAACTGAGGCACTTTGAATCGCCCAAATCGGCTGAGAAATGAGGGAGATATGACCAAATGAAGTTTTACCCTGAAATCCAACTTTTTAACCCCGGCATGCGAACTGCGACCATGGACTACGACCTTGCCATGCCCAGGCTGCATTTTTAGGTCGCAATTCCCCGAAAACACCCCTTACGGTACATAAAGTGAGACAGTGGCCCCCATGTCGCAATTTGAGGTTGCAATTCACCATTTTTCGCGCATTTTGGGCTTTTCTTGCTTATTTTCGACATCTGACCGGGCACCAAAACCCCTATTACTTAGCCAAACTATTCCATTGATGAAAATCATAATAACACTTGAATTTAGGAACGCCAAAATTTCCGGGTATTACATGTAAATCTATAATCATTTTAAATTGTGTTATTCAAATTTAACAATTATGTTTTCACCCAAACAAGAAATATGATTAAATTCCCGAAAGATATTTTTCAATTGAAGTTCTTTAAGATATTAAAAAACAATCAAAATGATCTGAACTTCCAATCTACAATACCACATGCAAAGACTCTAGCAATAGCTATATATAGATTATAGCCACTTTCTGTAAAATTAGACGAGCATGCATTTATTTATAACGAGTGTACTTTTAAGACCTCTATTTTTCCTAATACATCATCATCAGTACGATAGAGAGTTGCGTGTTACATCCTCTTTGTTATACTTAAAATCCGTCCTTAAGTATATGTGTTTGTGAACTAGCTTATAGTTCATACATTATATATAAGCATGCAGGTGTAAGGATATTCTTCTCCTCATATCCCTTATCAGAATAAACCTCTTACGTTCACTCTATGTTGCTTCAAATGTACGGAAATTATTTTCCATTATTTTGTAACACTTGACAATCCTGATGTTTTAGTGATCGACTAACAAAATCATGATATTGTTAGTATTGTTACAATTTCATTGTATTTTGTCAAACTTCAAGTGTTCAAAAAACCGAATATATAAACGTCAAATATGCAAATACTGAACTTGATGTTGGAAAACGTATCATTGTTGGATGTCAACGAAATATATTTCAAGAAGGGTGTAATTGAAAATCTAATCTTAGTTAATTTTCAAAATTTGTTTTGTCTACACTAATCAAAATTCATCTCTGTGCCCATTATGTGAAGAAGAAGTTGAATCGGTGAACCATCTTTTTTTCGATTGTCAGGTGGCGAAGGACACCTGGAAGAATATAGACAGGTGGTGGAACCTTAATATCCCTGTTCTCAACTCATACAAAATTGGAAGACATGGGTAGCATCCCTAAGAATGAGAAAAAGGGTGATTGAATGCTTGGAAGCGGTTTCATTTACGAAGCTATGGTCCCTATGGTCTTTCTGGAACGAGATCTTATTCGACTCTACCAAACCTAAAAAGACGGCTCTTTAGGATAACATTGTTACACGCTCGTATAATTGGATACACCATAGGAGTAATGTCCACAAAATTAATTGGGTTGGTTGGCTTCAAAACCTCACTCTTAGGGGGCGTTTGGTTCGCCGGAATGGAATGGAATCTGGTGGAATTGGAATCTGAATTCCATTGACGAGATTCCAATTCCCTTGTTTGGTTCATTGTTTTCAAGAATTGGAATTTGGCAAATTCCAAAGAATTCCAAAAGAGGGCAATTTGAGATTCCTTGGGTTACCCTTGGGATTTCATTGGAATTGAATTTGCATCTTTTTTAACCCTCAAATACCCTTACCACATTACCCAACAACACCAAAACCGAACCATTTGGATTTTCGATTCGGTTTTTTCGGGGGGTTTTTTTTTCTTCAGTTTTCGGTTTTTCGATTTCGGTTCGGTTTTTTCGGGGGTTTTTTCAGTTTTCGGTTTCGGTTTCTCGGCTTTTTTCGGTTTTGTTTTGGATTTTGCTCACCCCTAGCAGTTAGGTTCTCCATTGTCTCTTGTAACAACTGAACTAATGTCTTGCCCTAACATATGTTGTTTTGCTGTTTTTCTGCAGTTTTTTGCTGTTTTTGTTGTTTTTCTGCTGTTTTTAGCCGTTTTTGCTGTAAAAAATTTATGATTTTTGCTATTTTAGCTGTTTTATGCAGTTTTTAATTGTAAAAAAACTCATTATTTTTAGTGTTAAAAAACTGAAGTAATTAATAATTATTTTATTTTATTAATTTAGTTTTAAAAAATTAAATTTAATAAAAAGGGTATTTTAGTCATTTACTGGAATTTCATTCCAATTCCAAAGCTACATTCTGTGAACCAAACAGACAGATTCCAATTATTTCAACAGATTTCATTCCAATTCTGTCAACCAAACAGCTGGTCAAACCTGACAACATTCAATTCCAATTCCTTCAAAGTCAAATTTTTTGACAGATTCCATTCCATTCAATTCCATTCTGCGAACCAAATGCCTCTTACTGTTTCTGTTTTGTAATTCTCAACTAGCACCTTACTAGTGTTTTAATAAAATGTCACCGTTCAAAAAAAATCTAAATTCATTTTAGATGAAAGGGAGTATTTATTGGGATACATTTTTATAAATTAAACAAATGTTAAAATCTTGAAAATATAAATTTACAAAAGTCAAACATCTATAGACAATTATGGTTTGCTTGTAAAAATCATATTTTTGGAAGAATAAATGTTATGGGATTTGGTGAAAGCAACATTAAATGAAAAGGTAGTCCATCAAATTTATATATCTCTTTGGGTGAATTAGAACATCCACAACGATCGTTGCTGATATTTATAATTATTTTTTGATAACCAAAATTTTCAACACTCGAAATATAATATTTCTAAGAAGAAAGTCTGCAAGTCGCAAAAGATTTACCATATACGTTTATAGAGGAAGGTTCAGGAGAAAACGTTAAAAAATAGAAAATCGAAAAACATCTTGAGAGTCCGCCATCTAGACGGTATTTTTTTTCTATGCATCAATGCATATATATACGTATTAGTGCATATGCATAAATGCCTACAAGCGGTTGGAGCTCCTTTTTTCTATGCATCAATACATAAATTTGTATTAGTGCATATACACAAATGCATGTTAGGTATACCGTCCAGATGACAGCCTTTCAGAGTGTTCTTCAGTTTTCTTTTTTTAGCGTTTTCTGCTGAATCTCCCTCTACGTTTATAGCGGCCAAAATTTTAAACTGCTTTGTTTAAATTAAAGATTTTGTCCTTCATTTCGAAAAGAAAAAAAACACACTCTAAATTCAAATCAATTTCTCTTTTAAGTTCTTGAACCAAATTCAAGCATTCAAAGCTCATTCAATACACACAAACAACTATCCACATATATTCATTAATTATATAGAAGAGTATTTGTGACTTAGGGTATTCATCTAAATCGTCCACATCGTACCATACCGCCGTAAAACGTAATTTAGAACTTTTACGGTACGGTTTTCGGTTTGCATTTTTACCAAACTACACTATGCTGTGCGGTTTGCGGTTTTGAGATATCAAACTGCAGCACACCGCATATTTTGTGTATTTTTAAATTTTAGAGTTAAATTCAAATTTGGTCCCTGTGGTTTACAAATTATAACGGATAAGGTCCCTCAATGATTTTTTTAACGAATAACGTCCTTGTGGTTTCCATTTAATAACACATAAGGTCCTTCCATCTAACTTTTCTGTTAAATATAACATTTTAAACATATTTTCTTTATTTTTCATTTTTCAAACCACATGGACCAAATCTGTAATTTACTCTAAACTATATACATATATTTATATTTTATGTATTGTATAATTATATTTTTATTTCATTAATTATATAAATTTCCTTTTTTATTAATTATATAATTTTCATATTTTATAAATTATACTACATTTATATTTTATAAATTATTTTTATTTTGTATATTCATATAATATATTACATTTATATTTTATAAAATGTTAATAATTTAATAAAATATATGAAAGGTCCAATTTATGCTATAAGCATTAAATCATGTCAATATACAAATTGCATGCGTGGAATATTTAAAATACATAAAATATATAAAATATAAAAATAATTTTTTTATAAAATATAGATGTAATATAATTTTAAATATACAAATAATTAATAATTCATAGATATACATATATGAAGTGAATAGAGATGATAACGAATGTTAGACGGTAGATTTTCAGGAGAATTATCTTGATGACATCGATGTTGTACGTGTTTGAATATAATTTTTATATTATATTTACTGTATATATTTATATCTATAGATTAATAATTTTTTGTATATTTAAGATTATATTATATTATAGATCTCAGTTCATTCATTTACAAACTGCATAAAGGATACAAACTCACAAACCAATATAAAAATAATTTTTTTCATTATTTTTTTCCATCAAATGCTATGATTTAAGATGTTATTATACATATGTTTGTTTCACCTTACGAAAAAGTTACATGTGAAAAATACATGTAAAACTTTTACATTATGAAACAAAAACTTTTAATTTATGAAAATAAATACATGTGAAACTTTACATTATGAAACAAACATATGTGTAATAACATCTTAAATTTTATAAAAGATAAATATAATATATCATAAATATATAAAGTAAAAATATTTTTAGATAAATATAAGATAAATATTTTTAGATAAATATAAGATAAATATTTTTAGATAAATATAATTTATAAAATAAGAAAATTATAAAATTAACAAAATATGTAATTTATATAATTAATAAAATGCAAATATAATTATACAATACATAAAATATAAATATATGTATATAGTTTAGAGTAAATTACAGATTTGGTCCATATGGTTTGAAAAATGGAAAAATAAAGAAATTATGTTAAAAATGTTATATTTAACGAAAAAATTAGATGGAGGGACCTTACGTGTTATAAAATGGAAACCACAGGGACGTTATTCGTTATAAAAATCATTCAGGGACCTTATCCGTTATAATTTATAAACCACAGGGACCAAATTTGAATTTAACTCTAAATTTTATATATAATATATATTTATATAATAATTTGTTATTTATGTAATGTTTTTGGACTCTGTGTTTGGAATTTTAGTTTTACTTAATATGACAATTGACAATATAAATAAATTAGCTGGATACGTCACAACTCACGCGTTCAAATTTAGTTTGAACTTTATTTTTTTATTTCTTAGAAGACTACTTTTAATTATGCAACATATATTTAGGAATCGGATGTATTAAACTCTTTATTTTTTTAGACTATGGTCACTTTATCGTTGATTTTATGATGTATTTTTAAACTTATAATTATTGGATTGTATGCATAAAGTGCGGTATGCACAAACCGCACCAAACCACACCGCAAAATACGGTGCGGTGCGGTTTAAAGTTTATACGGTGAGATTTGGTTGGGAAAATGCGCAAACCGCATATGCGGTACGGTTTACGGTATGGCCCTAAACCGCACCTCGAACACCTCTAATTTGTGTTTAATATAAAATATCCAATCTCTTGATATTGTTTTTAATTTTTGTAGGGGATCCATTTGTACCTCTTGATAAAGAAAAAAAGAGAAGAATCAATATTCATCTTGTAATAAGGTTTAAGTTCAACTATAAAAGACTTAGGCCTTGTTTGTTTTTTCATTTTAAGCTATTAATCATCACTTATGTCTTATTCGTTTAGACGTTTCATAACCATTTCAGAACTGAAATCAGACTTCAGCACCTCTTAAAAAACAAACGCCACCTTAAAATAGTGGATCAATATCTTGAGCGGACACGAGAAAAGTGGAATAGTCAAGTTGGTAAACCACTCTAAACGTCAAAGTTTCATTTTTTTCATCCCTAATCGTTACATTCTACACTATTACTTGTTTGATTGTTGTTATTTTTGATTGTTGTGAAATAACAGTTTGTAAACCATTTTGTGTTTAAAAAAAGTGTCTAATTAGTATAAAAACCATAATACTTAGCTCCTCAATGTTCTAGCACATTATATCTTGAATAAGTGTACTACTATATTCATTTTTCATCAACCTATGTACCGTAACATCATCATGTATGATAAATGATCTAAACTAGTAGCGTCGACATCATATTTGTTTGATGAAATGACAGCTCACTTTGTCAATATTTTTGCAATATCATCATCGCTACTAGAATAATATTCTTGATGCTCACCTGAATAATAACATGCTCGTTAAATGACTAGCGAAATCAAATTGTTCATCATATATATGAACAACTAAAGCTTTTGTCAAATTCATATACAAAACATTCCATACAAACGTTATTATTTCAGCTGTTAGAATAATTTACCAAATACTTGCACAATACTCGATCAATTCAAAACAAAACATACATTTATCATGCAATAACTTGAAACTCAATTGATTCAACATGATACAAAACATAAAAGAAGTTGCACATGATTCCATTGATGATTAGGAAAACATTGAGTTAATTGACTCTTTCTAATAGACTCGTCTCCTCTGATAACAGTGAGAATGATGTTCCTTATTAACAATAAGAGTTAGGGGTCGTTTACCAAACGCTTACTCGGGTAAACGCGTACCAAGTCACATTACCTTACCGGATTAATATGGTAAGCACCAAGAATTTTATCTGTAAGAACGAGACAAGAACCATGAGTATTACCCGGTAAGTAAGGCAGACAACTCTTACCATGGTAAATGCTTACCGGGTAAATTGTTACGTACAATACCGTTTCGATGAACTAAATTTTACCCTGTAAACAAGTGATATATTAAACTTTACTGATAAGTGTTTACCGAACAAGTGTTTGAACTATCCCACTTATGATCACATTTGAAAACTCAATCTTTGGATAACAATAAACTGGTTATTATATTTTTATTTTCTAAACTGATCCACCATTAATTTAATGTAAAAAATAACGATATTTCTTTAGTATTAATGCTTAGATAATAACACACACATCATCTTTTTAAAAAGTGATAAACGACTATGGAAACAAATGCCAAGTATACCTTAGGTTGATCTTAGTTTGAAATTCTCATTAATTCATGATTAATTATTAATTATATCTTGTTCACATTTTTTATTGAAAACTCCTTCCTCTTTGTCATTTTTAATGATATGTAAGAGCATCTCCAATAAATTTACTACAATAGAAAAAAAGATGAGTTTTTGTTTTCTAAACATCCAACGGATTTGCTATTTTGTTCTTTATAATATAAAAAACTTAATTTATTTCGTTTAAAGAATTCTCTAAAACTTGATGGTAGGAGAAAGAAATTGTTATTTTATTTCATCTCACCAATAGGATTAATTTGTAATCATTTTATATAAATTTAAAAAAAATGTATTGGAATGATAAATTAAAAAAAATATTATATTAATATAGTTTGTGTTAGAATCTCTAAAATAAAAAATCTGCTAGAGATAAATATAAAAGATTTTTTTTTAATTCTTTATTTTAAAAAAGTTATTGAAACACTGTTGAAAATCCTCTAAAGTTTAAAAAATAGTAAATTATTTTTTTAAAGCCGTTGAGATGTCAATGATAACTTTTGTTAAAAAAGGTTAATTTTGACATTTTTTTATTCATGTATAATTTATAAAATGAAAAAAGAAACAATTTTTATATCTTAAATATGACCATTTTTAACCCTCCCAAAAAATGAAATTTAAGACATCTTTTGTTGGTGAGTAGTAGACCATCTTGATGGGCTTTGGACAAACCCAAATTGAGGTTAGGCCCACTATCAGAGGCGGGCTAGCTAGCGTTTATCCGTCTATTTATTAAAATTTTTAAAACTAGAGTAAACTACGATTTTTGTCCCTGTGGTTTAAAAATTGCTTTTCGGGTCCCTGAGGTTTTCATGCTACTACCATTTTCGTCCTTACGTCTAACAGAGTTAATGAAAGTGTTAAAAAGTTTTAAAATTTACATATTTAGTCCTTGTGTTATAGAAAGTTCAAGTATTTAATCCTAAATTTCATTTAATATACTTAAAAAAAATATCATAACTTTTCTAAAAAAATCATAATTGTTCTAAAAAAAATCATAATTGATTTAAATAAAATCATAATTGTTTTAAAAAAATCATAACTGTTCTAAAAAACAGAACCTTTTTTATTAAAAAAATTACGAATGTAAGAGGGTGACAACGACATGGGCGTCTCTGTAGATATCGGAGGCGTCGGTGTGGCGGTGGACGGTGGCTAATGAACGGGGAGAGAGAGAGAGAGGGGGGGGGGAGGGAGGGAGGAGATCGTGAGGGAGAGAGATGACGTGAGAGATGATTGTTGAAAAATTTATGAAAGAGATAATTAATAATAAATTCCAATTTTAAATTTTAAATTAAAAATAATTAAAACAATTTCCAAAATTATCATTTTCCTATTTTTTAAAATCAAAATAAAACTAGAAAAACCCCATCCGTTGATCAATTGATTGGAGGGTTAGGATTAGTTTGCATAGTTTTTACTTTAATTTCAATCGGTGTGAATTTGAACATCATATATATATATATATGGGATATATATATCTATATATATGGAAGATGTCGAATATAAACCAAACAATTTATACAAACCGTACAAACTCTATTGTCTCATTTTTTTTTGAATATTTTTTTTCATTAAAGTGTTTAATATGATGAAATTGTTTTATATAATTATTTCTTAATAAAAATATTTCATATATTTTTTTCTATATGAAAATGAGATTATTTCATATATTTCTCATTTTAATAAATCTTGTTTTATATATTTTTGAATTTTAATTAATCAACCTTCATGTGTTTTTGATAAAAAAAATTCATATATTTGTGATTAATCAATCCTCATAATTTTAAAAAATTAAATTTCTTTTTCATATTACTTAATTACCTGTGTATCATTATTGTACCACATTTACGTGTATGTATTTTCTACTACCAACTCACCTTTTTAAACACTAAATCTAACCCTATAGATACACGGGCATCTCACGGAAGCTTTCAAATAAAGATTTTAAATTTTATTTTCTTTCAATAGCTAATTAAAATACTCTAAAACTAGAGAAAATAGGATAAATAAGCAACAACAAAATTGGAAACTTTTCTAAAATACAATACTGAGGTGAGAACTATTATTTTAATTATTTTCACTAATAAAGTTGAATATATTTTTATTTTATTTATTTTTTAAAGGGTATTAAATAATAAATTTTTGAGTAAAATTAATTTTGGTCCTTGAGGTTTAGTGCAAAGTCTGAAAGCGAGACCTGAACTTTAATAAATCTTGAAATCTTTCTTATTGTTTTCATTTTACTTTAAAAGTGATCCCTAATCACTAACTCCGTTAAATTGAAGGGCATTTTAATCTTTTTACTATTTTTTTTAAAAGATAAACAAAACAAATAAAATGTAATACTATATATTATATTTGATTATAAATCCTCTATCGTCCCTTCATGAAACCACGAGATCCGTCATATCAACTACCATCTTCTTCGATTACCATCTCCGACATAACTAAAACCAATGAAACCATCACACCATAATCTGAAAAAGTATAGAACTTCAAGACAATCTAGACCTAGTGCAACTGATTTAGCCAAAAAACATAACCGTTCATCTCCATCTACATCTTCTTTCCATGTCTTTATTTTTTGAACTATTATTATATCTTAATTCTATATGATATTTTTTAGAACAATTATAAAAATACTTTTAAATCATAAAAGTAGAAGCCTGTAAAAACCCTGTACACTATAAAGAATGAAAGAATTTTACCTATAAACATTTTTTCTGTAAAATACGTCGTATAAGGGGTGGTTTTTCACAAAACCATCATAAAAGTTGGTGGGTAATTCAAATTAGTGACAAATTACTCATATATTTTCTGGGTGATCAATTGCTATTTTCTTGAAAAACATCGGATTCTACCGGAATCATTGGTATTTTCTGGATGATCCGTTGGCCCTGGGTGATTTTTGTGGGTAAAATTTTATTTGTTTTATATTGATATTTGTAACACTTTTATTTAGAGTTTTTATGATACATGTTTGTGTTGTCGTCTATGTTTCTGTCTATACACACAATTATTAGCACGACCCGGTCGTGGCTGAGAGTGCCGTAAAGGGGTTTGGACGGGATAAATTAAGTTTTAGTGCTCTTGCTTGGAAGATAAAATACACATTTGAGCGAACGATTTTTAGACGATCTCTTTTCTTCAATTTCAGTTTGAAATAATATACAACATTTAGGGTTTATCTGGCTTTGTTGGTGTTTACTTGCTTATTTTGTCGTGGCATGCCTATATTGTTAACTGATACGTTTAGTTTCTACATTTTGGTTATCGGGTGTTTTGCATACATTTGACCTAAATTTAAGAATCTTTTGTGTTTTGGCCTGCACAATTTGATTTTTACCCTTTTCTTGGATGGATAGATGATGAAATCCAAAATCTGTCAAATCATGGGTTTACTTCTGGAGTTTTGTTCGGTATTTTCGTATAATTATGGTTCATGGTTGGACTTTTGGTTTTGTCAACATAAATCGTTGATTTAACTCAACTAATGAATGAACTTGCGTGTTTATTATTTGTACTAGTTATACATATATGCTTGTTTTCTATTGTGTACTATGTTTTAGATGTATATCATTTGAAAAAAAAAGTACACATGCAGATCGATTTTATGGCTTCTCATGCTCTTAATCCCTCTCAAAGCGATCTTTGATTTTGTTCTAAGTTTTTAAATCTTAGTGAAACGACTACAAAAAAGAGCATGTGAAAATACCGTCAATTAAAAGAAGATAATGGAGAGTTGACCAAATATGCGCACTAAATATTTTTCAAGATGTCTACTCCAAATCACAAATCACGTATGCCTATCAAAATAGTGAACTCACATTTTTTATAAACATGTCCATTTGTCTCCTCTTTATTAGTCGATTAAAATAGCTATCAAAATAGTGAACTCACATTTTTTATAAACATGTCCATTTGTCTCCTCTTTATTAGTCGATTAAAATAGAACATCATCACATATCCTGAAATAGTTTCACATTACAGTCCTTAATCCTTATTGTGTAAGGAAGTCTTTATCGTTCTGTTTATAAAAAAACATTTATAAATTTACTCAAATTTATTTATTTTAAATTTAATATACTATGGTGTGTATTTTATATTATACTTCATTTACAATAACCTCATTTTAAATATGAAAATTCGAGATTGACATATATATAGAATATAGAGAAAAATCTAAAAAAAAAAATATAACGAACTATTAAATTCTGAGTGATTAAATACATAAACTTTTTTTAAGATAAATAAGTTCTTGAACTTTCTGAAATCAAACAAATAAATTCTTAAGATTTTTAAATCGAAGAATCCCAACGAATTTGCTTGATTAAGTCCCTAGAGATTTTCTTAAACCAAGTCCTTACACTTATAAACGAAAGTAATAAATCATTTTTCAATCGATGTACCTAGATCAGTAACAAATTATAATAAACAAATAACAACCGATTAAAAAATACCATTTTCATCATCTATTAATTATTTTTCAGATTCGAATGCAAATCAAAAGGGAAGTTAATAACTATTTGTTTTTCATATTCAAATGACAATCACAACATCATAACAAACACCTGTAATTGTTATTCAAATCTAAAAAATAAATAATGGCTTATGAAAATAATGTATTTTTTTCGTTTCATTGGTTTGTTGTACTTTCTTATTGATTTGTTAATGCATGAAAAATGAATTAAATGGAAAATTTCTTCTGTATGATAAGCATAAGAATTTATTCATTCAAAAATGTTGAGGGACCTAATCACTTAGAACATGAAAAAGTCTGTTGGGTTTTTCTCAATTTTATAAAGTTCATGGATTTATTTATTTGATTACAGAAAATTTAAGGATTTACATGTTTAAAAAAATCAGGGATATTAATTACTCAAAATGTGATAGTTCATTGGGTCTCTTTAAACTTTCTCTAAAATATGCACAATTATCGATCACGCCATACATAATGTAACATCTCAGAACAATCGTACCAGATCTTGTCCACTTTGTCCAAACCCCTAGACTCATGGTTTTAAAAATGCGTCTGATAGATGAGGTATCAAGTCCCTTATAAAGCAACAATTGTTCTTCTCCCCAACCAATGTGGCATATTACAATCCACCCTCCTTGGAAGCCCAACGTCCTCGCTGGTACACCAGGTTCTCATACCATCTGTAACATCGCATGCCAACCGTATCATAATATTGTCCGTTTTGTTCATACATCTAGACTCAAAGTTTTAAAACGTGTCTTATAAAAGAAGTATCAAGTCCCTTATAAGGCAACATTTGTTTTCCTTCTCAACCAATGTGGGATATTACGGCAATAATTGAGTGACCAGAAACACATAAGCCTCCTCGGCTCATAACTAATAGGTCTGCCCATGTGGATATCGTATATGCACCATTATCACATTTCATGCTGCCCTAATTGCATTTTGACTACTAAAGTATAATTCAAAAGAAAGTATATGCTTATGGAATGACTTAAAGTGATGCAAGTTGCATTTCAAAATTAGGGTTCAATTGTACCAACTTCATTCATTAAGAAAGACGAAGAAAAATGCACCAAGTTGCAGACAAACTCCACTCACAATTCCATGAATCCTTCTACCTTTTTGGAAGTATGTCTATAGTTTTATTATAAAATATATGTTATATATTCCATGGTGGCTGTAAAATAGCACTCTACTTATTAGATTCAATGGAGGTCGTAAATGAGCAAGTGTGCATGTACCCTTGTCTATTCTAGTTTTTATTTTTTTAATACTACAACAATTTTGTGTTTAGGTATGCAATGTAACTGTTATTGGACGTATTATTATATAGATTACTTAATAAGACTTGTAAGTATATAAAATTAGCAACTTTATGCTCTATATACAATGACATTAATTATTATTAGAGCATCACCAACCGCTTCTTCAAAATGAGGAATATGGAGAAAATGAGGATTTTGAGCCAATATTTTGCTTCAACAGCTTCTTTAAAACTATCTCAAAAATGAAGAAAGTAGGATCGAGAATTTTTTTTCTCCAAATATTGAGATCACTTTAAAAATGATTACCAAGGGATAGCACCAATAAGAGGCTTTAAAAATAAATATTTAGAGCGAGAAATATAATTTTAATAAATGAATGCAATATTTTAATATTATAATCAATGTTGGATTCTTGAAAATGAGGAAATTGTTGGAGATGGATGTAATGTTTTTTTGGAGATTTTGACTTTTGGTTCTCTATTTTGAATAAATTTTGAGCAATCTGTTGGAGATGCTCTTAGTTGTTAGTATGAAGTTAGGGGGCTTTTGGTTTACAGGATTCCGATGAAATTGGAATGATCAATTTCTTTGACCAAATTATATTCAGTCGTTTGGTTTACCTATGGAATGTAATTGATTTCCACACATTCCACCATGGATTTGGTCATTCCATCATAATTGAGAAGGAATTCAATTCCATTCCATCCCATTTTCTCAAAAAGACAAAATTATCCCCATCTTCCCTACTTAATCTGAACCACCACCGGTCTAAAGCACCGTTGACGAACGTCGACCATATCCGGTCTGAACCACCGTCGACGATCGCCGCCGACCACCATCGATCTGAACACCAATTGGCGATCGTTAACCACTATCGCCAACCACCACCGGTCTGAACCACCGTTGACGACAGTCGACCACCACCGTCGACCACAGATTTGAACCATTGCCGACCACCATTTGAACCACCGCCGATCACCACTAATCTGAACCACCGCCAACCATCACCAAATTGAACCACCGTCAATCTGGATCACCGCCAACCATCACAAATCTGAACCACGGTCAACCACCGTCGATCTGAACCATCGCCGACTACCGATCTGAACCATCACCAACCAATTTGAACCACCGCCGGCCTCCACCGATTTGAACCACCGTCGACCACCACCGACCATCGCAGATCGGAACCACCACCGACCACCGCTTATCGGAACTAGGGGTGTAAATGATGCGAGTCAAGATTGAGTATCAATATACTCGACTCGAACTTGATAGCCATTTCTCAAGCTCGAACTCGACTCGAAAGCTTGCGAGTAGTTAAAAACCAAGCTCGACTCGTACTCGATTGCAATTTTAAACTCAAACTCGAGCTCGAACTCATTTGAAGCTCGAACCAAGCTCAAACTCATACTAAATTCAAGCTCAAACTTTAATCAAGCTCAAACTCAAACTCGAATCAAGCTCGAACCAAACTCATTGAAATTTATAAATTTTTTGGGTCTTCTTTTAGAAATTTTAAACTTAGAGGTGTTCTCTTTAATTTTATAAACTAAAGGGATGCACCTCAAACTTCATAATATAAAAGACAAAGTTAAAAATTTCATTGACCTCTCCCTCTTTTTATAACAACTCTTCACTCTTACTTTACCATCTCTCTTCCATGTGGGACAAGTTCACCAACACTTCTATTGTGTTTTTTGTTATTTTTTGTTTATGATTTTACTAAAAAAACAATTGATTGATTTTTTTAAGTTATAAAATTCACAATTTTGTTCAAGTATCTAAAAATATAAGACATTTTTCTTATTATATTTTACATATTATTTTATAAAACTGATTTTTATTTTAAAACTAATTATATATATAAAAAAATCAAGTATCTCACGAGCTTTACGAGTCGAGTTTTAGGTAGCTCGACTTGACTCGTTAATATGTCGAGTCGAGCTCGAGTTCGAGTCGAGTTCGAGTTCGAGTTCGAGTCGAGTGTTAACCGAGCCTTAGCCGAGTCGATCTCGAGTAGCTCGCGAGTTGTCTCGTATCATTTACACCCTAATCGGAACCACCGAGATGATAATTTACTTATTAAGTCCTTTTTAATTGTCCAACTTCGCCAATATAGCTTGTTAAGTCTTCAACTTTATCCTAACAACTTATAATACAACTTGTATATGACGGAAAGTTATATGACGCAAAGTTATATGATGCAAAGTTGTTTACTTACAAACTTATATAAAAGATCTTATCAAGTATTTTTATTAGGCCGTCTAAGGACGACTAGGGGTCCAAAAAGACTCATATTGTTGTATTGACAAATTAGGAAAACCTATATATATCATCTGTATTATAGTGCTAGACTTGAACTATTTCTCTTCTATATAATTGGAGCATCCCCTTTTTCATAAAAAATTTCTTGTAAAGGGATGTGGTTCTACATATTCTCACACTAGCTCTCCTCACCTCAAATTTAGAGTAAGATACACTAAATATATTTGCTTTAGTTTTGTTTATCATGTAGTGTATATCTGCAAATATATTAGGGTTTTGCTAGAGCCTTTAGTTTTTAACATCAATCTAAAATCGATGATAAATTGGTGAGAAAAATAATAAATCGATACTATACAATGCAAATTGATGGTGAAATAGTAAAAAGTGAATAAAACTACAATTTAAGATAAAATCGATGTTATAGAAGCTAATCTCGAAAATATGAAGTCTAAAAAAACGTGCATATATATTGTTCTGTTATGACTATGATACATTAAAGTTTAAGACATGAATAAATGAATAATATGCATTACAATGTTGTGTTTTACTTTGTTCATCTCTATATCTTTATAATACATGTTACAATGTTGTGGAAAAAGCGTTTGTGTTGGTCTAGCTACAAAGCTTTCTTACTGTGTCGGACTATCGGTCCCACAAACATTATGAGTATTATAAATTACAATGTCTTAACGCATGGACTATGTTGTGAAACTCCACTCCTTTTTTGTCAAAACAATTCAACAGCTACGTGTTAGAATGTTGTTGGGATTTCATACAAACAAAGCTACGACATCCAAATTAATAAACAAATATTCCAATTAGTATCATTGCCTATCGGTAGGCACACTTGGTGATATCATGATAAAATATAGTCAGAGGATGGATAATATAAGGCATCTCCAACCGTACTTCATATTTGAGATTCAAAGAAAAAGTTCTAACCATTCAACAAAAAGAACGGCAAAAATACCAAAGATGGGAAAGAAACAACATATGTGTCGTGTTCATGTTCAAACAACGTAAATGCGGTGCATGGTTGACGTAAAACCAATTTTTTAGTATTTTTTTGGTGCGAAAGATTAAAGAAGGTTTATTAGCACCGAACAATACGTAGCTTTTTCTCAACTTGTTACAAATTTTTTGGTCACCCATCGATATGAAAAAACTTTGTCAATAAAAACAAACCTTTCCTCGAGAACGAACATTTTCTATGGCCACCTAAGCAATGGAACCCACTTTATTTGGAAAAAACTCCTTGGAAAAGCTCTCTTATTGTGGATGTTCGTGAGAAGTTTTCTATATGAGTTTTTTTAGAGGTTTTTGGCTTGAGGTGGTGTTTATTGTAACTGTTTTTTTTCTATTTAATTTTTTATAGAATTTTACAAGTTTTATATAATTTAATCAACTTTATTTTTTTTATTATAATTAAATAAGTATTTAAATAATGTTAAATAAACACATAATTAAAGCAATATATTTTTAATGTATTTAAATTAATAAAAATATTGGAAGATAAAAAAGATCATTATTATGAATTAAATAAATTTGTACATATTTTTGTACAATTTTTACAAAATATTCTCTGAAAATACCCAACTATTATAAATTCATTTTTTAAAATTTTACATACTTTAATATAATTTCTACGGATTTCTTAGTAAACCAATTTATATGTTTTGGTGAGTTGAATATATATATTGTTTGTAAATATAAACCGGATATTTGATATGGAAATAACGAGCTTTGGGAAGATGTTTTTTTATAGGTTATGTTTTAAATAAATGAGTCGTTATTAAAGAAAAAGTTTCCGACTTAACCGTTTTATGTTTATATGATAAAATTGTTTTAGCTCACTTGTCGTTAAGTCTAACACATTTTATTTTCGACATGTATGTTGGTCATGGGAAGTGATAAAGTGTTTGTAGAAGGAGGTTGAATACAAACGTAACAAAAGTTCACTTTTTAATTCTTTTTTTTCTATATTTTGTATAAAAACAAAAGAATCACAGATTTGTTGCGAAAGTTAGGAAGGTAAGACATGTGATACTAAATGATTAACTGTGATAAATTTGCTAAACTGAATGAAAGGGGGAAGAAGGTTTTCTTTCAGATCCAAGAACTAAAAATGTTTTTTAGAGGATTTTGTCTGACTCACTTCTTTTTTTTATTGTCAGTTTTGGGAAGGGTTCGGTCCAATTTTGGTGCCCAATTAGGTGCCAAACAGACCCCATCACTGATTTGATATATTGATAAGATGAATACAAGTAGCTATACTTGTTTCTAATAGATTTGTAAGAGTATTGATAATGTATTTACTTCGGAAGCATTCTTTGGGATGTTGTTTCAAAACGGGTGAGGTGCATTGAATGGCAATTGCAAGGGTGACATTTTATGGCCATCTTCGCATTATAAATGTTTATTGTGCAACTTTAATACATTCATTCTAGTACTCTTCATTTCAACCTTTGAACTTGATGTAGACACTTTGTTAACTTACTTTATCCTTAGATATGTTGAAGGAACAGTAAAGTAAGCAAAGTACCAATACAATGGTGCTTTTCTACTTACTTAGGCAGACTTGCTGTACATGTTCTCTTACCAAGAAGAACGTAAGAGAGTTGGTGAACCAAACTTGATAGCCAAGTTTGTACTTCAAGATTTGTCTTGACAGTAGTAATATTTGTCAGACTATTAATTAACTTTATCTTGTATTGGTCTTCTTTTATCCTATATGACAAACTAATCCATTTTGGTGGCGATCTTAACCTCACTTCAACTAGTCTTCAATTTTGTTAAAGGCAATATGTTATTGGATCAATATAGATAGATACAAGACTTTTACAAGTAAAAATCCTATCTTTTCCTTATCCAAAATATAAGTTAGATATCGAATTTACCAGCTATAGAATCTTATGAATGTGCTACGTCGGATACAGACTATAAGTTGGTAAAACAGAAACCTTCATTCCATAGACGAATCCATCAGAGGATCATATGAATATCTTGGTGAAATTCAACTATATAAAGACATATCTGAAACCTAAAACAACAAGATCGTATGATATCAAATGAGATATTATCCGATGTATGAAGTACATCTTATATGGTTCTTTGTAACATAAGTTAAAAGAGAAGTTTTTTATTTGCTAAGTGTGTGATCAGATCTTTACGAGTATTATATTACCAAATCCGATGGTTGAGACCAACAATGTATGTCCGGTCTAAGTGAAATCTGAGAGATTTTTTGAGTTATGTAGAAGTTCCAGCAGGATGATTTTAGAAGCCTCATCCGACTATGAAGATAACAGACTTGGTGGTTTTAGTAACACCTGAATTGTTCTAAGGGGCTGTTTGGTAGTTGTTGGATGGTATAGAGCTGGATGATACAGAGGTCTGGATAGTATAGAGGCTCTGTATGATACAGTGCAAAATGAAAAATGGTTGTTTGGTAGCTGCTCTGAATTAACGGTCATAATGAGATCAAATTACCATTTTAACCCTATTTTTTTGCACAGCAAAGAGAGGATATTTTATTACCAAAAGGGAAAACCCAAAACCACCATACAACCATCTATCCACGACAACAAGCAACAGTAAAGAAGCAATAGCATCAAAGAAACAATACAATAGACCATCAAAGAAACAATAGCATAGAGAGCAAATCAGCATAAATCCACAGTAGTTAAATATATATATATATACACACACACACATATATATATATATATATATATATAATACAGAGAAGATTAAGCAAAGAAATAATCAAGAAGGGAAGAAATTGGGAAAAACCCACAATAGGTAAACCAAAGAAATAGAATCAAGAAGAGAAGAAATCAGAAACCACTATGTTGAGAAATCAAAAAGTCCTCCATCCAGAAACACATAACAAATCAGAAACGTAAAATCGAAACCAAATCGTGAAATAAGAAATCAGTCTACTGTAAACGAATCAAAACACCACATCGAAGACCACATCATCAGGAGTTATTACCTGATGAAGACAACACTCTCCGGAGACGATGAAGACAACGGGAGATGAAGACAACACTCACCGAAGACGATGAAGAAAACCCTCGCCGGGGACGATGAAGATAGCCCTCGCCGGAGGTGAAAGAGTGTGAGGATTGAGAAAGTTAGAGAAATCGGTGTGGGAAGAGGGAGAGCAGGGGGAGAAATTTGTGTGGAAGGAGAGAGCTGAGAAGAGAAGTGGGAGACGATTTGAAGGGCAAAAGGGGAAAAGGAGACATCTGAACCCTTCTGCATCCCTTCATATGCGAAATCGTCCAGAGAGTTTTGTTTTCATCCAGAAAGTTTTTTTCCAAACAAGAATTTATCTCTGTACGATTCAGAGATGCCTCTGGACAGCTTCATTCAGACCCAAACAAATAGCCCCTAATTCTATTTGGAAATCAGATAGTCATGTTTATAACTTATACGACCTTGTTCTCCTTCTTACATGAACTATAAGCATTTTGTTATCAAAGTTATTTTATGTTGTAGGAATTTATAAGTTATTTTATAAGTTTAGGGGGTGTTACGTATATATAGAGTCAAGTTCAGGAAAAACAACAAAAAAAATGAAAATTGAGGAACATACTGGTAACCATCTAACTGGAGGATAATCGCATGTGCATACAAGTAATTATTAAGCAATTTGTCCGATATGCACATGGTCATACCATGCAGACGTGCATAAAAACCGCGAAACAACTTTAATTACTTATATTCATACCGAGCCATTAATTTACTGGACATAAAGTAAATATATTCGCATGCATATTAGAAAACATCACAACTGGTAGCTTGAAGGAAAATAAAAATGTCTAAGAGGACTTTGGATCTAGTGTTTATTTTATGGTGTTTAACAATCTCATGTTTTGGTTTAGCAACTGAATTCGATTTGTTGACATTTGTTGTTTAAGTTTACAGTGTAAGTTGTTATTCGAATAAAATATGTTGTGTCTGAACCAAGAAAGCGGGGGTGCCATAATAACTGGGATGATTCGATTTTTAATGCCACTCGATGATGATTACTCTATTACAAAAGGTAACATTCATATGCGCCTTGTGTGTCCTAAGTATCTGTTTGGTTTGACGGAATGTTTTTGAGGGATTTGAATTTCGCGTAAGAATTTGGAATTGAAATCTTTTATATGTTTGTTTTGTAGGATTTGAAATGAAATTGTCAAATCTTTATAAATAATATATAGAAACAGATTATAAAAACAATTAAATTACATTTTTTATTAATTGATTATTATTAAATATGTGTTTTTAACATATTTTAAAATATTATAAAAAATAAATCTTATTAAATCCCGTTAAATACCAACTATCTCATGGGAATTCTAATTCTCAAGTTTGTGGGATTTCAATCAAATCGAAACATTCTTTCAAACCAATCTTTGATTGGAATACAATTTAATTACAAAATCCTATCAAATCCCCTAAACCAAACGATACCTAAGAGTATTCACTTCTCATACAAGAAAAGAAACCAGGAGAAACTTGATCATATGTTCAATTCAACATTGATTTGGTCTCATCTAATTAATGCTAGAACACAAAAATACTCCAAGTAGCTTACCTTAACTTTATTAATTCTCCATTTTAAAGGGAAGAATATGATAGGAAGAAAAACAACTTTTGAGGTATTTACATCAAAAGGTCCCGCCATGCATGATGAGCGCAGGTGCTACAAGCTAATAATTATCAGTCAAATCTCAAACAAAGAAGTAAAACTGTTTACTTATCTTCATCAATGAAATTATGTTAATCATCTCTCACTCATGTAATTGTGAGTGGTCTTTTGTTCGTGAACTCATGACCCTCGAACAATACAATCAGAACTCTTTCTTCTTAAGAAAATTTTAATTACAGAATACAGACGACTTAACTTCTTCTCAAATGTTCATGATTAATCATCATGCAATTTTTTATTAGTACAATTGTTACTTCTTAACTAGTCTAGTGTGTTCATTTTCTTATAAATGTGGTTGCAAAGCAACTATAAAACCTTGGGTTTCATATTAAGTTAACCATTGCAATATTATGCTCCTACAATTTGCGTTTTGTGTGTCCCCTTTAATGAAGAAGCCACATGCCCTTGGTAAATCATGCACAAGCTAGCTAGCTTGTAATTATTTTATCACAAGCTAGTCTAAGTGCTAATTTTGTGCTCCTCTCTTGTTGAAGTCCTACTCTTAATTCAATGGTGAATTCCACTTGTATTCCACCTAGTATTATTACTTCACTATATATAAATTATAACTGTATGTTCGATAATTAAATAATTTTTTAAGATAATATTCTTTCTCAGATAATGACTTGAAACAATTAAAAGAGTAATCGGTTTCTAAATCGTTTCCTAAAATATACAAACAAACATATTATTGCTGAAAATGGATTGAGTTCAACTGAATCCAACCTGAACTCGTAACTCGACAACTCCATATCTAGTGTTCCTAGTTCATGCCTCCAAATTAACATTTTCCAAATGTGTTTGTTGTTTAAATTTATGTAATAAATATTATGTCCTTTTGTTTCCTTTCTAGATCATTAGTTGAAGAACTCTACTTTTTCACGTAAATAGAATCTTTTTGTTTTAACAACTAGACCAGTTTTCTAAAAAAACAAGTAGACCAAAATTTAGATGATTGTAATATCTTTGGTGGTTAAATAAAAATGTTCTAGAAGGCTCGCCATGGCACCTTGCTCATGTATAATTAGGGGTTTGGTTCCATTCGGTTATGTCATTTTTCTAAAATTATGTTCAACCCGGCCAACCCAACCCAAATTATAATGGGTTGGGTTCAGTTCAATGATACATTTTTTATTAGATTGGGATTTCTTTGGCCAAACTTGGGATTTTTAAAATGCTCACCAGAAACAATTAATCTTGTAAAGACATAAACTTGATCAATCAAACATTTTCACATAATTAACTTAGATTTACATGGTGCGTTAATTCTTTGTTAGATTGAGATATGTATGGCATTCTAACACGACATCACAGAAACGTGCAACTAATCATTCGAACGGTAATTCTTTTCTCGTAGTGATATCACGAATCAAAAAATCACTTTGTAACCGAGGTTCGTGAAACTTTTATTTACATTTATATTGATGCACCTCTTGGATACACATGCATAGAACACTACAACAAAATTTCGTTTATATATAGCTTGCCAAAAAAATGTCCAAGTGCTCTGATAGTTATATGTGTTACATGTGTTACAATTGGTTTACAAGATGTTTTTGAGTATCCTAACAAGTTTTTATATAAGACAATTTTAAACTAAAGTATTCTATTAATTTTTCATATGATTTTTTTGAAAATTTGTCTTACAAAAAGATGTTTTCAAAGGACATTTCTAAAAAAGTATTGTATAAAAAATTAATAGGACAATTTATTTATAAAGTGTCATAAAAATTTGTTAAAACGTCTAAAAAGTCATAAACTTATTATAACACTTACAGATGTCACACCTTAAATAAATGTTTGATACCATAAACTTAAGTCTTATATATATAAAAAATCTTATAAAACAATTAAACATTTTTACGCCCTATAAACTTAATTTTATCATAGTAGAAGCGAAACTCAAGAAATCAATGAGTTACTACAAGAATACTAACGTATTTTGTAAACTTTCTCCAAGTCAAACCTTTTTAAGGTACATCAAAGTACCTACATTCATTTTGAACCACGTATTTCACAACGAGTCCCTACAAACAAAAGATTCCTAATTGTCATTTTCCTCTTGTTATGAGTCATTTGTTTTGAAAATGATGGTTAATTTTGTTTAAAGTCCTATTTGATAACAATTATGATTAGAAATTAAAGGGTATTCATATGCTAATTTAAAATTTATAAAAATGAAAAATAATAATATCTAAAATTAGAAAGAGGTAGCAATAGCATAGAGAAAAAGTAATGGTCTAGCTTGCTTTGGGATGAAAAGGACCCAATCAAGGTAGAGACAATGCTCCATTTGTTTTGGTTTAAACTTGTTTAAGGAAAGAGGTTTGATGTACAATGAATCTTGAAAGTTGTACCAATATTCAACCTCAACTTGTTTTGCTTTCAATATATTCCTTTTTATTTACCTAATAAAACATATCTTGTTATTCCACGTGTAGGGCGGGCAATGGTTAGAATATATATATTAATAGGGTAAGTTATATTATTATTCAATCCATTTAAAATAATGGGTTAAAAAAAATGTAATTATCCATTTTATAAACTTGTTCTTCATATCCATCTTACCCATTAAAATAGGGATAACAAAATGGATAATGAATAAATAGTATATAACAAAATTTCATTTAATTATAAATAATGTCGTTAAACCTTAAATATATATGTAAAACATAAGTTCATAAATTATTTTACATCTAATTTGTTATAGTAAAAATTTTAATATGACTTTAAACATAAGTTCATAAATTATTTTACATCTAATTTTTTATAGTTCCTCTTGAACCTTCCTATATATATATATATGGAGCTTTCAATTGCAAACTCGACAATTCAAACAAACTTTGCAAACCAATCCTAGCCGTTCATCTAGTCTAATAAATATTTGACTTTATTTTGTTTCCTAATTCAAAGTGATGATCATAATTAATGAACTTATCATCTTGCATATATATATATATATATATATATCTCAACCAAAATTATTGAATTATGATAATTGTCCATAAATATCTCAATTGTTTCCTAATATAATGCAAAGTTTGCATAAATGAAGAAGTTTGCAATTGAAACATGTCCTATATATATATATATAGGCATGTTCAAATAAGAACTCAAATTTGGTTGTGAACGTGAGAACAAATGAGATTGCGACACCTGTCATATTCAGACTGAATAATGAAGGAAAATATTCGAACTAAATGTAGTATTATTCAACTTGAATGTAGTGTTATTCAGTCTTTTGTTAGCAATGATTGTCTTGTTGTGCTACTGTAAGAGCAGAATCAACTCCATCTTATCAGAGGAAACCCTGGTGTGCCATAAAAATGGATTTGAATAAAGCCTACGACTCAGTGCATTGGGATTTCATTATAGGGATCTAAGGCTCACTCGTTACCCTTAGCCCTACAGTTACCGCCACTGAATAATACTACATTCAATCTGAATAATACTACATTCAGACTGAATATTTTTCTTCATTATTCAATCTGAATATAACACGTGTCGCCCTCTCATTTGTTCTCACGTTCACAACTAAATTTAAGTTCGCATTTGAACTTTCCTATATATATATACACATATATATATATAATGAATAAGTGGATAATTTTTTCTTTACATATACCCTTATTTAAGGGATCAAAACATAACGGATTTACCTCCAACCATCTTTTATGTGAATTTTCTGATAAAATATGTAGTTATTAATTAAATATTTAAATTGTTATCAACGTGTTTGATTTGATAATTATTTAATTAATTTTTGTATAATGGTTATAGATTTAAAGTTTGATGTTAAGAGTCAAGGCATGAGCTTGTGAGTATTAAGGATGATAACAACGGGACGAATATGTGGTGTCGATTGAGATGGAAATTACACGACAGTAATGCAGTCCTTGTCCCTTAAAGTTATAAGAAATTAATGTATTTTTTTCTTTGTGATATATCTATACTATATTATAAAGCATTTGACAAAAAACTCTTAAAAACATATTATTATACAATAGGTACAAGTGATTAAAACATAATTACTTAAAATTCAAGAATACAAGTTATACATGCATTGGTACAACTTATTAAAGCTTCATGTTTGAATTCGTGTAACTAACTATACAACTAACTATATAGATAAACATCTAATTTTGAATATAAAAAATCTAACATATAATAAGGATAATCATTCAACTCTTTCAAAATGCTTAATTTATTATATTTATAAAAAAATTATATTATTAAACCAAAATATATTATTTTATATTAAACCTAGATTATAATTAAAAAAACAAAATTAAAAAAAACACACAAAAAATAAAATCGTATTATAACATTGATAGAGACAAAAAGGTAAAATAAAACATTAAAATTAAGATGGATCTCGCTGTATTGCGTGAGTACCCTTCTAGTGTTTATAAATATACGAGCTTAATTATTTGAAAACTTGAAAATTTGTGATATTTGTAAAAACTTTTACCTTAAAGTTTTGTTTCAAATTATTTTTTATTCATCTAATTATAATATTTAATATAATGTATTGATTAACATATATTTGTTGCACGATTTTTTATTCATTTAAAACTTTTTTACGTATATTTTTTGTTTCACAAACATATCAAAAAGTTTTATATTATGAACCAAGTACAAGTGAAACATACATTTTGTGAAAAAATATATGTTAATCAGTGTAATAATTTCTAAACATAAATGGAAAAATTAAGTCATATGAGATAACACATTATGCACTATTTTCCAAATATCTTACGAATTAATTAGAGTTTTCTCAAAAGAAAATCTCCCTATATATACACACACACACACATACAGAACCCGGTGATTAACGAGAAACCGAAAACAGTCTGTAAACCATCAACAACTTAAGAGAAGGTAAGGGATTCTAAAAATCTAAATTAATATTAGAAAATTCCTAAAATATTTAAGACGTGGAAGGATAAAACTAGAAATTGAAATGATAATCACATATTTATCACACTTTGATTAGGTCTCAATGATTGTTTGAGATTGATTAGGGTTGTATCACATAATTATCACACTTCGATAGTAGATCACATTTTTATCATAACCTATGTGACTGCGAATCAGCAAAACACGGTGGTTTGCTTTTTGTTATCACACAATTATCACAATGTGTTTATAACATGCTGAGGAATCGAACAGGGGAAATTATCACAACACGAGAAGTTGATACCCTATGTGTTCGAGTGACATAGATTGATCGATTAACAAATTTTGTAAGATTAACAAATTTTGGTCGAGAATCACAATGTCAAATATTCTCAACAACATCAGGGCAAAATCGAGTAATGCACAATGTATTTATTTATCACAATGTTTGTTTATCACATGATTATCTGTAACATCCTGATTTTTTTCCCAATTGAAGAAAATGTTGAACTAAGTGATTCGGTAAAGAAAAATTAATTACGGAATTTGAGCTACGGTGCGATAAAATAGTGACATTTGTCACAACAACATCGATGGCACTGAGAGTATGGTCAACTCCACTATTGTGTCATGCGGTTGTGACATTTGTCACAATAGCACCGATGGTACTGAGAGTATGACCATATTGACTATTTTGCTATGCGGTTGTGACGTTTGTCACAGTAGCACCAGTGATACCCAATAATATGTGGTCCCGACAATTGTGCCATGTAATTGTGACAATCACACAATATATCAATCGGATCTTTGGTAAAGTGGAATCTTGAGTCCCATTTGTGTTTCACTTTTAAAATAACTGAAATAAATATTTTGAAGTTAGATTGTATTAGGTATCATCTTTTAGACGAGAAACGGACTCAAAACGGCTGAAAAGTGGGAAAAACACGCTCGGCACACTTGGGGCTATAGTGCCCGGCAATGGTGACAGTGTCACTATCGCTTGTCAGGAGCGCCAGAGGGGGAGGAGAACTCTTGGTACAATCCGGGCGATTATGCCCTACGATAGTGACATTGACACAACCATCTGTCACTATCCGGGACGACCTGCGGTGCTGAAAATCAGGATTATCTTCATTTGGCCATAATTGTCTTATTTCTTATCCAATTTGAGCGATTCTTTTTGATATGGTTTAGTATTTTTAATCTCTTCAACATGGAAAGAAAGATGATTAAAGGTTGTTGGATGATTTTGAATTTCATTAAAGTTGAAGGTAAGATCACATCTTTGGTCCTTTGAATTTAGGGTTTGGTCATTTTGCACCAACAACTTTCATTCTTTATATATGGTTGTTTTTGTATGTTTTGGGAGTAAATGAAGTGTTGTTCAGAAGTCTTGCACCATAGATCTAGAGGTCTAGCTATTGTATCTCAAGTCTCCACTTTTAGAAGATCAAAATTGGGGTAACACCTAGATGTAGCCTAAATCTAGCAAACTGAATTCAAGTTGCTTTGTGAAAACTATGTACATGCCAAAAATGTGTATTTTGATGTATTGAAATGGTTTCTTACTATTTATCAAATGTGTTGAGTATTTGAAGAAATTTACATATTTGGTGTTCTTGGGTTAATATACCTTGAAAATTCATATATTTGGGATCTTTACATATTTTGTTAAATAAATCACAAATGTGGGTTGTTTAGATGCCTTATCTTATAGACGGAGATTAGTTAGTGTTATATGCATCTCTGTGGTATTTGGTTTTATAAACCGTTTGGAAAATACACTTTATAGTATTATTAGACATTTTGGAAATATGTGATATCATTTCATTTGGAAAATGGTTTGTCTCAACCGACGATGTTAGTTTTTAGTATTACATAAGTGTTGAGTTGTTGAACTTTCGCTCGATTTTGACTAAAATGAGTTTTGGGGACACTTGTCCGGTTTAAATTAATAATGTCGAGATTTTAAAAGTTATATGTAATTAAGGCATGTTTACTAAAAAAACTACATGTTTTAAGTGTGTTGGTCATTAAACTGGTGTCGTGTAATTTTAGACTGTAACTTAATGTACCATAGGCATATGAGCCGGTTTAATGGAGTATGTAAAGAATGAGTTCTCAAGTTGTACCTGAGTTTCCTTTTGGTTTTTATTGCAAATAGGCATTGTGATTATTACGTAATTTGCAATCCATCCCTTATTATAGCTTGGAAATAGACATTGTGATTATTATGTAATTTCCGAGTGAACGAGCTTTCGATCACAATTGACTAAAAGACTGACTTTGGTTAATGTTAATGGTTTTATACCTAAACTGATGCAGCTAACAACATTGACTTGTGGCTTACTTATGTGTCCCATCATAACAAATGGTAAATCAGGACTCCCCCGCTATTTTATGATGTTTTATGCCTCCCAAAGGTAAGCGTGACTTAATTGTATAAATAACTTGATTAAAGCTATGTTTCTATTTCAATGTTTTATAGCTTTATTTTTTATCGCGTGAATACTGGTTTTTGGTTTCATATAATTGGATATTTTAATTAATGAGTTTCCATCAAGAACTGTAAAAAGGTAAAATTGGAAGACTTTGCAAAATTATGATCTAAATCAACAGTCTTCCAATTTTACCATTTTACAATTATTATGAAAACTGTTTGAACTTACTAGGCTTTAATCCTAACCTTTTCATTTGTCAGCATGTGCATCAGGTCCTCGATAAGTAGTAGCAACATTGTGATGAGATGAGGGATAGAAAGAAGCACAAGAAGAACATGGCTTTTGTTGACATCTTCCGCAATTGGAATAGCGATAAGTATTGGGTTATAGTAACACCCGACCTTAACTTAGTTTTTACCTAAGACTTAACGTATCATTTACTAATGTTGATTTTTAGATTTGATATTCGAGGTAATTCAAGTATTGATTAGTAGAAAGAGATTTATTCTCTATTCGTATTATTGGATATTTGTATTTAGTCGCTCTTTCCACATTTGAGGGTGTTACATTATCATATTTTGAGTAGAACTCGATGATTGTATGTCATTAATTAGGATTGTATCACATAATATCACACTTCGATGGTGAATTACATTGTTATCACAACCTATATGACGGCATATCAGTATAACATGGTGGTTTGCTTTGAATCATACAATTATCACAATGTGTGTATCACAATATGATCAAATACGAAACTACAGTAAACGATCGAGACGTGAAACATCATCATATTCTAATTGAAAATCATGGAATAATTATAGTTCATTAAAATAACATAAACATCATAAAAATAACTAATTATGTAACACCGTATAAATAAGAGGCAATTTAAACCGAAATAATTTGCGGAATGAACTAAATATAAAAAGGATCACCCAATAAATGAGGATAGAGTAATTAAAGTTTACATCAATATACGGATACTAAACAACCTATTAATCTATACAAATCTGGAATATAGATTATGTTCGGGTGTTGCTAATACCCTCAAAATAATTAATCTAGTAACTCCAAAATGTACACTTGAAAGTGTAGTCCCAAAAAGATGCCTCAACCGGCACAATGCTCCACTCAACCCTTGGATCCTCGCTAGAACGATCATCTGATATACATATCATTAGAAAAAAAGTGTTAGGCTTAACGCCTAGTGAGAACAAACAGTTAAATAGGTAAAGCCATAAAACCTTCAAAAATGAAAAACATAGCTTTAACCAAAATATCTTTGCTCTTTACTCACACTTATTCTTGGGAGAACATGACAATGTTAAAGATAACGGGGGAGATCCAATATTACCATTATAGTGACGGAGTACATAAGTAGGCCACATATAAATGTTAAGAGTTCATTCTAGGACCAATGCTATTGACAACGACCAATAATACGATAATGTATGGTCTCCGATGATCCTAGTTAGAACCTCACGTAAGGATCAATGGCTATTGTCACCGACCAATAATACAACAATGTATGGCCTCCGATGATCCTATAGATTAACCAAAAGGGGACGGCAATCCCGATTCATTCTCGACTTTTATGCCTATGGATCCATTACGTTCTACTCATATAGTTCAATACATCAATCTAGACGTATTAATAATTTCCCAACACAAATACTTGGTACAAATATCATTTCTCAACAAATATGAATTCTCCACAAATTAGGTCAAAGTAGTTTTGAGTTCTAAAACCAATAATACTTTGAAATATACTAATACAAAGAGTTTCAAACCAATCTTCATACCCATTTTGACAATATAAATGAAATCTTCAAAAATCCCAAGTTTGACCTAATGCGTCAAAATCACCCAAATGTAACATTTCTTGAAATGTAAACTTCTAAGAGGTAAAATACATCATTTTAACATGTATATAGTTTTATAAAATATTATGATGAACTCACAATGCTAGGATTTGTGGAAACCCTAGAAACTCCCAAAACTTCTTGAAGAGCTAGAAATGAAGATGATGAACACTTGAGACTTGAACCCTAAACCTTGAATCCTTATTCTAGAGTTCAAATGGTAGATCTTGGTTGGTAAATAGAGGGGAATTGCTCTTAAAATCCCCCCTTAGGGTTTTCCTAGATACTAAATAATGAAGGAGAAAGGTAGGTGAAGTGTTGTGTTGGTTGTGTGCAAAAAGTTGGGTGTAAAGAACCCTTAAACGTGAAACACAGCCCTGTTCACTGTTTGTTTCGTGGGTTAGCCCACACTAACTAGCGAACGAACTCACATGACTTGAGTGAACTAGTATTGGACACTAGTTGTGTCGTGAGTTAGACTTTGGTAACCGTCGAGGTAACCCACATAAATGAAAAGCTTGATTTTACAACATATGGGTCAAGAGGTATGAAATTTCGGGTGTTATAAATTACATAACTACCCTAAATGATTTGTTTTTATTTATTTGTAATTAAAATTATGGTAAGGTTTAAACCTAATTCCAGTGGGCAATGCTGTAGGGATGCTACAACATTCTATTCTATAATAGCCCGTTCCACTACCTATTTTGAGTATTCCTTCCGGACTTATACCAGTATACTAATGTTTAGCTATCAACCCATATTCCTATGAAGTATCAAGACTAGTGATAGCAACATGGTATTCTCAAAATAGATGGCTTAGCAAATTCCTTTGTCTAATTAATCCCTCTTCCGAGGTGATTCCATATCATCCAAGTGGTGTGCATTCAATGGCTTATTCCTAAGTCCATGGCACTTTGACACTTTGATAAGTGACCGACTTGTCAAGAATATTCAATGAGAAAAACATAAAATGGTAACTTTTCCAAGTAAACTTCTCATATCCTTCAGATTGACGTGCATATCGTGGCTTATTCCTAAGTCCACGGCACATTAACACTATCAAAGTGATCAATCCGTCAAGAAGTGTCGTTTGGATTTATAAAACTTTAGATGAAATAATGAAATATTGTTATTATAGAATAATGCCCACCTTCTTTGAGTCTAAAACCTTACCATTTCACTTATTCCCTGGCTAATAAAAATTAGCTACTCATATTAACAATGAAAGAAATATAAATGACTAGAAGTAAAGACATAACGGTAAATATATAAATGTATATATATATATATGACTGAAATTATAAATGACAATGAATATAAAGTGCAAGAAGTAAATGACTTGTAAGTAAAGACTTAAACGTAAATATATGTATATATATATATATGGCTGAAATGTAAATGACGTTAAGCGTAAGGAAATAAATGACAGTAATGCTGAAAAGTAATGCTGCAGTGTTAAATGACATAAACTAATTGTTTTCTTGATGAACAAGAAGACTCCCAAGAAGAAGAAAGACACAATAATACTTCTAATACTTCTGAGGTTATATTAGAGTTTCAGCTGGAAAAACATGTCCTAACAATGACCTTAACACCTCCTTTTATACTAGGAGGTGTCACAAAAGAACAAAATTATGGACCAAAGGTCCAAAGGTCAAATCATCTATCTTCCATCACAAAAGCACAAGATTCCTAGTACAAAGATGCTTAATAGTCCAGCTGCATATATCAAATAAAAAACCATAATAAACTTAAGTAACTACTAGGGTATTCTAGATCTTTCTTGATTGAGCCTTCCTTTGCCAATATCATGTTCCACTACTACAAATATGACTTTTACAAGCGCCTAATTATACACGTTTTTTGTTGTTTTTATGAAAACCGTGTATAAAAGATGGACCTGGACCCTTTTTACACGGTTGAAATGGGACCGTTGCTAAAAGTAAGGTTTTATACACGGTTCTGGAATAAAAACCGTGTAAACAGGGTACTTAACAATTACAAACGGTTGCTACGCTGAAACCGTGTACAAAAGTCACCTTTTATACACGGTTGTGTAAAAAAAAACCGTGTAATATCAGGAGGTTATGTGAGTGGTAGTCATATCTCCGATTGTAGTTCTTATAAAATGGGGATGTTGGCTGATTGTGATACTTGGTCGAGATATTATTGGTTTGGCTTATTCATGGCTGGAACATCTCTTCTTCTGGCTGTTGTACTGTTCGGTACATGTGAATTGTGTACAGTTTATGTCAAAGTTAGTTCAACTGCTCCACAACGGTTTGGGTGTTGGTTTGAAAATATCATGAGTCTGCTTATTCTGACAGAAGTAAAGTCGATTCAGTTATACGTTTATTTGAACCACCAGATTTAAATGACTTATATTCTAAGTCATCGAGAAAGGTATTATACCTTGGGTTTCTTTATATCTTGGGTCACTTCTTGTGTACTCTATGTTGTATGGTTTAGCACCAAAGGTGTGGAGTAAGTTTGTGGAATATTACATCAGTTGCAGTAAAAACTTGATGGTAATATGGAGCATGTTTACACGAGCTTGAACTTCTTCAAATTCGTGTTATTGATCTTCTTATTATTGACACAATTCGTGTCTTCATATACTTTGAAGTTCACTATTGATATCTTGGACACCGTATCAGTTATGCAGTTATGCAGTTTTGCAGTGTGCAGTTATGCAGTTTGCAGTTATGCAGTTTTGCAGTTTAGTCGATATGAGTTTAAAGAATACCGACAGTATTATTGTGGTATTATGAATGACTACGAGAAGTCATGGTATATTTATGCCCAATTACTGATGGTTGAGAAAGGTCAAATCAGTGATTGGATGGGACTAGTAGTTTACTGGTTGAATCGTTCGAGAAGTTAAGTGATATGCTCAGTATCTCGTATATGTTTACACTAAGAAAGTGTTTTGATGGGATCTGAAATGAGATTGAAATATCCTGGTTTGCTCAAGTGATTGAATTCCGGGACGGAATTCTTCTAAGGAGGGGATATTGTAATAACCGGGTTTGATAATTTAGAAAGTATAAGGGGGAGTTTTAATTTATGGATTGTAGTTGAGGGGTTTGTTTGTTGCTTGGTTAAACCTTGGACCACCAACTCGTGGTCACCTATGGTTTTATCCAATCACATTTGAACATGGTAATTTCAAATGGTTGTTATGTGAAGGTGGTGGTGTGGACACGTGTTGTACAAACCCACTCTACACCGCCATAATTCCTCTCATATCTATACTTCCATACTTTTGCTTTCCATAAGAAATGAAAAGAAAACTGAAAGGTTTTGCTCTCTAGGTTTGGTGCGACAAACAGAAAGAAAGAGAAGCCATGATTTTGTTAAGGTTTGGTTCTCTTATTTTATATATATGGCGTACGTATATATTACGGTTAAGTTGGCTTTATCTGTTTGGATTATAACCCGTAATTATATGGTTCAGATTTATGTGTTCCATATTCGAGTTTGATACCCGCTAGAAGTTTACCTGTCTATTTGGGACCGAGGTGAGTTTTTATAAATGAGTTTTATAAACTGAAATGCATATGTTATTGAGAAAGGTTTTTATTTCGATAATATGCCTAATTGATATAATTGGATTATTATCGTTATATGAGTTGTTGGGAAAAATAACACATATGGATTTTATTTGAGAAGTTGTTACTAAATATTTTCCACGTAAAAAAATATGTGTTATTTGATGAGATGAGAAAGCTTTTACAAAGCTTTTGTAAAATACGTGTTTTTCCGTCACACGTGATTTATTTCATATAAATGAGATTATATGATGTTGATTGTTAGTATTTTGTGAAAACTAACAAGTGAAAGAGGTTGACCAAAACTGTTTTGGGTCACTGGAAATTATGGCGGTGTTTCTGCGATGAGTGGACGGAGAAAACGTATAAATGATTGTGGGGGGAATAATCGATATATAAATTAGCCATCTCGTATAGCGTGAACCAGACCATATGCTCGTGACGCAGGCAATGGTTTGGAAAGGATGAGTGAGGCTAACCTGTATTAGAAAAGTACTGGTTAGGAGTACCCTGTTTATACGATGATGAATTTGGTGGTGTATCCGTGATGAGTGGACGGAGAAAACATATAAATGATTGTGGGTGGAATACTCTATATATTAGCCATCTCGTATGGCGTGAACTGAACCATATGCTCGTGAAGCAGGCAATGGTTTGGAAAGAACGAGAGAATGATCCTGGTAAGTGTAATACCGGTTGAGAGTATTATGAGGATGTGATGCCTCGAGACCTGGGTTATGTTTAAATGATTTTAAAAATGATAAGGATTTATATCGGGTCAGTATGACTCGAGAACCTGAGTTATCGGGTCCTTTAAATGCGAGAAAATGATTTATGAAATCTTTATAAAAAGCAAAGTAAAACTTGTCGAGTCCGTTTGACCCGAGAAGTTAGATTGTCGTTGTCCTTTGATTCGAGAAAGTGTTTTTGTCGGGTCTATAGGTGCCGAGCAACGAGGTTGTCGGGCTGTGAGACCCGAGGAACAAGTTGTCGGGTCTATGAGACCCGAGGAATAAAGTTGTCGGCTCTATAGGTGCCGAGGAACGAGGTTGTCGGGCCTATATGACCCGAGGAACAAGTTATCGGGCCTATGAGACCCGAGAAGTTGAGTTGTCGGCACCCACTTATGCGATAACTGGGTTGTCGGACCAGATTTAAAAGATAACCTTTCTGACTCAATAAGTTTATTGTTTTATTAAATGTTGAATTATAAATAGAAGAAAATTACTTATTGATTTATGTCACAAAGAGGTTTTATGAAACATTGAGAAATATTTGGTATATTGGATTTGAGGAAAATATCATTTTAAATGATATGAGTTATGATTTGGCTCTTAAATCTATTTTGAAAGATTTTAGTCAAAGATGTGCTAACAGGGAATCACTCACTAGACCGTATGGTCTAACCCTCATTTTGTTTTCAAAAATATGCATTTCAGGATATCAGCTGACGCTTTTATTTGCGGGTTAAAGAGATGCTTTATGTCGAGCATGCTATGAAGTTAATATTTAATCTTCATGATTTTTAGATCGTTCATGTGAAGATTATTAGCGAAAATTTTTATCTGTCGCTGTTTGGCAGATTGTATAGAAGGAGACCTAATTTGTAGCCTCAAATGTGGTGTCTTAATTGTATAATTTGCAGTATTTGTTATATGAGAACACGGGTTGTTACAGTTGGTATCAGAGCCTGAGTTTAAGGGATTTAGGTATCTAGATTGGTACCTAGACTTGAACTAGACTATTTTGTGGCATGATAAGATGTCCTTATCTAGAACCCGTGGGTTATAAAATATAATGGTTTGATAGAACGGCATGTAAGGTAAATTCAAATTACATCAGGCCGATGTAATCATGAATTTACAGGTGCGTGCTAGTACTTGAAAACCTTATTATATTTGGGAATGTGATCAAAGTGTTTACTTTGTATTTTGTTTGGGGCGGGTTATTCTCATAAGTCGGCGAGAACGATTTCCGTCAGTTCGGGTAAAGCGAATTTGTTGCTCGAAATTAATACGGAAAGATGTGACCATCGGAATGGGTAAATTTTCGGTGAATTTGGGATTTTTATTGAGGTATCTTCAGATTTCTGAAATCGAAACGACTGAAAATACAGAATTTTATGGGCAAAGTGAAAGAGATGCCTGATATTTGTGGTATTGTCGACTTGAGTTATCGTTGCCTGCTACTGTTATTGCTTCTCGTAGCCAAGCTGATTTATCACTATCTATTATTATTATTCAGAAAATTCTTTCTGGTAATTTGGATGTGATAAAAGAAATGTAATGCGTTATAGAGATTAACGTAATATTTGATTATTGTCCAACACACACATATATAACACCTAGATAGTTGACAATTTCACATTCCACCAAGCCTAACAATGGTTTAACATAATGTAAAGCTTATAAGAGCATTTCCAACAGCTTCTCTATAATATCTCTAAAATAGAGAATTAAATGTTAAAATCTCTAAAATAAATTGCAATCAACTCCAACAGATTCTCTATTTTAGAGATTTTACTATTGATTATATTATTTAAATATTTTATAATTTTATGATCCCTATACACTTCTAAGAAGGAAAAAAAATATAAAATGATATTAATTTACTTTGATTGGTGGAATAAATAAAAAATTCATTTCTCTCTCTTCTATTTGGAATTTTAGATAAATCTCTATATTTAGATATTTTCTCATAAATCTCTATTTTGAAGAATGAGATAGAGAATCTGTTGGAGGAGTTTAGAGAACAAAATAGTGTTATTCTCTATTTTAGAGAATTTGTTGGAGAGCTCTAAGCAATCACCTTCGTCTCATTAACTTATCACCTAATGTAAGTTTTTTTAAGGAAAGCTAACACACACACTTTCCTAGGGTATCTGGGCTCCCACTTAAGAGTGTCACCCGACTAATCTCTGTCGACCATGGCCCAACCCAATTAAGGGTACCACTAAGTAGCAAACCCATGATCAGGATATCTTCACATGCGTAGAGGCGGATCCTAGAATTTTTTGGTATGGTGTCACAAAATAAGTTCTATATTAATATATATAAACACTACTAAATTGAATACTTTTGCTTACACATTTTTCCCTGAAAAATTTGTTGCTAAAAGATGATTTAGCACAAAACCTTCATAAAAGTTGGTGAATAATTCAAATCAGTGACAGATTACCCAAATATTATTTGGGTGATCCGTTGGTATTTTATCAAAAACATCGAATTTTACCGAACCATTGGTATTTTTTGGGTGATCCATCAGTAATCACCGACGAAAATTTTTCTGAACAAGTTTTCTAGGTAAAAGTCAATTGTTTTGTAGTGATACCAAGTAAAAATGTAGTTAAGAATATAGTTTCATAAAAATAAAAATAAAAAGATATAAGCTATTGCCTGCAATTGTTCCTTATGGGACTTCATCTTTTAGAAACAGTTGAGTACATTTTCGTTCGTTACCAAGACAAACGCTTCTTTTTCTGTGGAATCGTTTAAAAAATTCATCACCTATCAAGTGGCGGATCCATACATGAGTGCAATTAACGTTAAAAATATATATTTAATAGAGATTAAATATTGATTTACTACACGTGATTGTAATTAACGTTAAAAATATGTTATTTTTTATTTGTGTTAACATTAGAAACATAATTAATTTAAAAAATATTCAATATTGGGTTCGTTTCGAAGGTATCGACGAGACCTTTCTAATGGTGTAATTTATAAAAAAATATATATGTAATTTTAAATGTATTTTAGCTAATAATTAACTAATTAACTAATGTGACAAATGTATAAAATAAAAATATAAAAAAGAAAAGGAAGTAAATTAAAAGTACTAAAGTTTTTTAAGGATCAAAAGCGTAACTGATTTGCAACCAATGCAAATAACTAAATAAGACGGTTTTACATCTTATTCTTTTTAACTTAAACCCCCCTAAATCTTTTAATGTTTATGGTTTCATCCCGAAAAACTTATGATTTCACACTTATATATCTTAAAAAATTTACACTTACATCCGATATTTTCATGGTGTCACGGGCTACCACCCTCATAGTGAGGATCTGCCCTGCACATGCGCTCCACGAGGTTCGAACCCGATTAGTCAGTGATACCATTCATTGACCATTCGAGGATGTTACCTTATCACATAATGTAAATTAATTCTTGAACTTTTCTTTATAAGTATTTAACACACCATTCAATAACAAAAGAAAATCTTATAAATCAAAACCGATGATGACCCGACATTCTACTACGCCTTAAAAACAATAAAATTATCGTAAAGCTTAATGTAAACAATCGTTAATAACTAATACACCTTTCATTTCATACAATTTAAGAAACTGTTTGACGATTCTGTAACTATTCAATATATTATTTAACAATAAAAAACAAAATCTATAAATCAAAAACCGATAATAGTTGATTGATGACTTAACTTCAAATCTATTTCAAAATGATTGTTATGTTCACAAAAAGAATTCAAAGGAAACAAGTGCAGGTAATTTCATCTAGAATGTGGATGTGTAAAAACCAAAAAGCTTTTGATAGATCACATGTTTCACCTTTTGAAGAATACTTGCCCCATCAAAAGCCAGGAACGAAAACACAATAACCAACCCATGCTCTCACTCAATCATATCAACCTAATCTTTACTGCTGTAAAGGTTATCCAAATTCAACCCTCCCTCTAACTAAACATTTGTTATCAATTTCACACTCATACAGACAATAACAAGTCTCTTTTATCAAAACATGTCTAGTCTAGTGGTAAGGTAACATCCTGGAGGGTCAGTGGATGGTATCCCTGACTACTCGGGTTCGAACCCTGCAACGCACATGTGGAGTTATACAGATCTTTGGTCTGCCACTTTATGGTACCCTTAATTGGGCAGGGCTGAGATCGAGGGGGATTAGCCGTGTGACACCCTTAAGTGAGAACCCGGATACCCCGAAAAAGTATGTATGTATGTGTGTTAGCTTCCCTTTCAAAAACAAAATAACAATTCCCTTTTTATATTCCCCAATGCAAATACACAAAGATATTCATTGATTGGTAAACTCTTTAAAAGATTGTCTAACAATTTTGGTTATGGTTAAATCAATACATTACAAATTTTTTTTAAAAATGGAGTTTAATTTTGAGGTAATATTAAATAAACCCCCAGCTATATGTCATATGAATGATTCTCTTTAAATTTTTACTCAAATACACCTAGAGATGCATAAGAAAGTCTGAGCCCCATTTCTGGCATGGATCAGGCGTTATTTATTTTGAAACCCCTAGCGGCCTGACCCTGATCGAGAAGCTCGGTCAAGCCGAAAATTCTCAGCCTGAAAATCCCGATAATACCAATTTTTACATCCAGAGTTTGAGCCATGGACAAACTCAAGTTTTTTTTTTTGCTTACTAAAAACAGGTTTGAAAGGTTTGGACTCATGTTCGAAAAAAGAAAAAAAACCCGGGTTTTATGCGTCTAAATACGCCAATATCATGTATTTTTCTATATTCTTAATGTTTTGATTCAAGCCGTTTGACCAAAAAATGTTAAAGTAACACTCTTAATTAATTTTGAACTATATAAATGAAATTTTTAACATATGAGAGTTCATTTACAGTTTTAGACTCATCATTTTTGTTTAAAAGAACACACCCCTCTCTTGCACATAAAATTGACAAACACCCATATCCAGTCTTCCTCTCTTTCTCTCTCTAATATTCATACAAATTAATCACCGACCACGGACAACCGATCATATGCATATGTTTCTATATTCATTGAATTTGGTTAATAAGATCGATTGATATTGATCAATATGATGGTGTTAAGCACACCATTTTCAAGAATCTGCAGCTGATTGAAGAAGAAGAAGAAGCCAGTTGAGAGAATGAAGTTAAGATGGTCTTCCGGTTTGAAAGCGGTGGCGGTGATGGTGGTGATCACGGTGTTGCTGGTGGTTCTGCCGTTGGTTTTGCCGCCGCTTCCACCACCTCCACGGCTGCTCCTTTTGATTCCGGTGTTAATGATGTTTCTTCTTCTTTTCTTGGCTTTTACACCATCCAAGGTCCCACCATAGCTATATTGTCTTTGTTTAATTGGTCTGCTTCAGACCATGCAATGAATCTGGCTGCAAGAGGTTGAATTTTTTGGTTCATTGTCGTTCGTCATATATATATATATATATATATATTTATATATAGAGACTGAGATCATTTGAGACCGGTCTGTTTTCGTAAAACCCGTAAGACCGTCTTTTTATACTTGAAATTTCATAGCAAAAAAGTGTGAAGGTAACCTTCACAATGTTTTTGTTGTGGATGTTTTAAACTTTTTTTTATCTTCGGTGTTTTTTCTTTACCGTAAAGTTTCAAGTATATAAATATGGTCTTACGAATCTCACGAAAAAAGATCAGTCTCAGGTGAACCACCCATTAAAAAACACATCCATTTTTTTTTGTTTGATAAACATGAGGATTTAATTGAATTGTTTAATAATCGTTGCCTTTAATTTTGATTAATGATAAAGACTTTGATAATATTTCATTTTTAATTTGTTTTACGTTTTTTGAATATTGTAAAAACAAACTTGAATTTGACGATTAAATTTGATAAAAATTAATTCTAAATTTCTTTCTTTACGGTTAATGATTAATATATAAAATAGTATGTTATCATTTCAAATACGATGAAATATAATTTGTAATTTTAGTATTTTTGTAAAACAAAATATACATAGTATTCATCAAAAATATTTTAATTTTTTATTAAAAAGATACATCAGGACATAAAATAATTATAAATATGGCACATTGGTAAAAAGTTGTTTCTTTAATATTTCCCACGTATATATTTTTCATTAGTTTTTTTTAATTTGATATACAATTTAATTAGCTTATAAAGAATGTTTCAAATACAACATATTTTATTTTACAACCAATACAATTTTGATCTAAACCTTAGGTCGCGAACAAATTAAGTCGCATTAATCAAAAGTAATTTTACATATTATTTTACATTTTACTAAAATTCTTCTTGTAACATAATAGGAGAGAACATGGTACAGTATAATCTTTTTTTTCCTCAATGCCGAGTATCAATCAATTATAATTGGGATGCAAATATTTATATCGTGTACCAACCAACTCTATTTGGTACTAACTTAATTGGTACCAACTATTTTCGGTTGGTACGGTTTTGTACCAACATCTCAAAAGTTGCAAATTTGCATGGTCGTGTACTCGTGTAGAGGTGTGGACTGTGTGGTCGTCGAACGTTGGAAGACTATAAGCGTGTTACGTGTACTATGAAGGTTGGACTCTAGAGTGGAGGCGTGCGTTGAGAAGAGAAAGAGACGAGGATTAATGAATAATGAGTTACAGACTTAGAGGTCGTTTACCAAACACTTACCCAGTAAGCATTTACCGGTAAAATTCAACACTATCATTTACTTATCGCGTAAAATTTTAGTCAACAAAAACGGCATCATATGCAACAATTTACCCAGTAAGCACTAACCGTGGTAAGAGTCGTCACCCTCACTTACCGGGTAAGACTCGTCACCCTCACTAACGGGGTAAGACTCTTGGTCATTGCCTCATTCTTACCGCGTAAAATTTTTGGTCCTTACCATATTCATCCGGTAAGATAATATGATTTGGTAAACATTTATGCAGGTAACCGTTTGGTAAACGGCCTCCTTAGGATTACTATGATGACTTTAGGAGGCGTTCACCCTAAACTAGAAACTGAGTAATTGTAAGTCAGTAACCAAGTAAGTAATGTATTAAAGTTAAAGGAAAACACTAGTAATTGAGTAATACAATTGGTTTAAAATAAGATACGATTGGTAATACAATTAGTTTCGACCCAAAGAAATTTAAAGATCACGTGATCCTTTCTCTGTCAAAATTTATGGTGAGTGATTGTGTAAGAAATTATGCAATTATTTTCTTGTGTTTCAAAGATGCATTGTTTAATTTGACTTTTTGATACAAGTGGTAACGGGTTCGAGTTTTTTCAAGGTCATTGGAAGTTTGTCTATGCGTTAATTTTAGTGTCCCATAAAATTAATTGAAATGCACATAAGTTGGTAACATCTATAGTTATAAAAAGGGTAAACCACAATTTTGGTCCCTATAGTTTACATGAATCTCTAAAAATGGTTCTTAGACTTCAATAAATACAATCATCATCCCTAATGTTAACATTTTGCTTTGAATATGGTATGTGGTTACTATTTACTAACTCCACTAAATTTGTATGTTAAGTAAGGGAATTTATGTCTTATGTATTTTGTCCTTACCAAAATTGTAGTTTACCTTTTCTATTTTTTTTATGTATATTATATTTCTAAAAGGTGGTTATAACCACATTTTTAATAATATTCATTTAACCATCTCAATCTATCAATTTTGATGTATTTTTGGTTCTTTTTTTTCAAAGTTCTATGCTAATATTTTCTCTAGATATAGGATGAGGTCCTGAGAAGTTGAGTATTGAAATGATTCAACGGATATGGTTAAAAAGATGGTTATAATCACTTTTTAAAAACTTATATAAAAATATCCACGCCCAGTTTTTTAGATTAAAAATCGACGAAATATAATAAAAATTTAAGCGAAACAAATTACATCAAAAAGAAGATCACTTTATTATTTATAATTTGACATACATTTTGATTTTCTTTTCATCTATTTTTTTGTTCTTCTCCGAATCTTTCTTTTTCAAGATTCTCCTTTGATCATTTCCGAGAACCTTGGGAAGAAAAAAAACAAAAAGTTCATACAAACCTTTAGATTGAGATGATTTTACGGATATGGTTAAAAAGATGATTATAATCACTTTTATAAATATAAGAGTGAATTGTGTATTTGGTCCCTTTGGTTTGATAGTTTTTTTTTACTACGGTCCTATTCTATGTTTATTGTGGATTTAGTCTTTATGGTGTTCAATTTGTTTTTGTCATGATTCCTCTGACTAACGTCTTCGCTAACTCTATTAAATCAAAGATCATTTTTGTCTTTTACCTATTCTTTTCTATTTTTCCTATAAAAAAATAAAATCAATATTTTTATGTACATAAACACACACACACACACACACATATATATATATATATATATATATATCTGTGTGTGTGTATAATGATATCAAATTAAATAAAACAATATATAATTTTATGATTTGATTTGTTCAAATAAAAAATTAATTATAGAGTGAATTACATTCCCAGTCCCTGTACTTTGTCATTTGTTTGACTAAGGTTCTTAAAACGCATTTATCACATTGAGTGTCCCTATGGTATGCAAAAGTGCACGCTCTAAGTCCTTCCCTCTAACGGAAGGTTGTAGGCTATGGTGTTGATGAGAACCAATTGGAATAACGGTGACAGATGTATCTGTCGAAAGGGGTGGGTTTTAATTTGCAGGATCGTCAAAAGGGGTTGGTTTTTTTACAGGAGATATCATCAGAGATGGAGGTGGACTTCGTAGTGGCGATAGGTTAGCCAGAGATGGAGGTGAACTTGGTGATGGTGGTGAGTTAGTCGAAGATGGAGGGTGGGTGGTGTTTCATGTTGCTTCTGTTGTGAGGTGGCCGGAGGTGTTGGGCCGGAGGCGGTGGTCGGATTTATCCGAAGGTGGTGTTAAAGGAAAGAAGCAACGACTCTATGTGTTTAATATATATATATATATATATATATAGAGAGAGAGAGAGAGAGGAAGGTTCATACGAGAACTTTGTAAATTTAAAGGAATAAAGAAACATCTTGTGGACCACATCAGAAATGATTTAATATTATGTGAGACCCACAAAGTGTTCCTTTATTCCTTTAAAAAGGGGTGGTTCTCGTATGATCCCTCCCCTATATATAACAAAATATAAAAAGACAAAAATTAAAGTAAAGGACAAAAATGATCCTTGAGTTAACTGGGTTAACAAATGTCGTTACAGGGAGGTACTCAGAGGGTGCGTTTTTGCATACCACAGTGACGCTCGGTGTAATAAACGCGTTTTAGGGACCGTAGTAGGGAAAACGAATAAAGCACAGGAACCGAGAATGTAATTTACTCTTAATTATACTATATACGGTTTAATTTTATTGTTTTAATATTTTTTGTTTTTTTCGGTATGAAAATTTGGTTGAATTTATATACAAATTTGTTCACTTTTAAGTTACAAAGATCAGAGTATGTATGGATATTTCATTTGATTAAAATCTAAATAGTTGATTTTGAGTTTTGGAATGAAAAAATAATATGAAAATTGGAAACCCTAATTTTAAGATGGTAAAATTGGAGTTCATTTGTTATTGGTTTTCAATGACTTTGGTGTTAAAATATCGATAATAATCTTGTTTATTGCAATGATAGAAAAAAAAATTAAATCATACTTAACATAATTATTTTCATAATTTACATAAATCAATCATAAAACTATATCTTATTTTATTTGCTCTAAATAAAATAAGATATGATTTTATAATTTTACTTTTAAAACTTTAATTGCATCAAAATATTAAATCTTATTTAATATAATTAATTATTCGAAATTTTTTAATATAATTAATTTTTTAAAACAATATAATCAAATCGTATTTAATATAGTTATTTTTTTTAAAGACAAAAGAATGAGTAAAAGGTAAAAATGTCCCATGATTTTACAGAATTAACGGAGATGTTAGTTAAAACCTTAGAGGACCATGAACAAAACAAATTGAATACTACAAGTACCAAATTTACAATAAACATACTACAACTCTTCAAGAACCTTAGTCAAACAAATTGTCAAACTACAAGGACCAAATCAACTGTCCACTCTAAATATAAAGAGTAAACTACGATTTTGGTCCTTGTGGTTTATCATTTATAACGATTTTGGTTCCTGTGGTTTAAAAATTGCTTTTTTGATCCCTGTGGTTTCATTTTGTTTCTATTTTGGTCCTTACATCTAACAGAGTTAACGGAGCCGTTAAAAATGTTTTGAAAATCTACATCTTTAGTCCTTGTGTTATATAAATTTTAAATATTTAATCCTAAATTCCATTTATTATATTACTAACTAAAATTTGACACTTTTATATATATATATATATATATATATATATATTATCATTTTTGTTTTTCCTCTTTAATATATTTTAATACTATATATATGTTATTTTTTATATATATTTTGATACTTTTTTTATTTACTTATAATTACTAAAATAAATAACTTTTTTTTTAAAATTTTAATTAATAACTCTTTTTATTATTTAGTCAAAGTTTTATTATTTATTTAGAAACGGTTGATTTTTTTACTAATTTAAAAAAAAACAGATTGGTTTAAAATGAGAAAAAATTGTGAATTATTAAAATTATTGATAAATAAGTGATGTTTTTTTTTCAAAATTTTATAGTTATTTTAAATTATCATTTGAATTAATAACTCTTTTTATTGTTTAATCGAAGTTTTATTTATTTACTTAAAACCGGTTGGTATTATTATTAAACTTCTTTTATAAACAGATTGGTTTAAAATGAGAAAAAATTACGATTCATTAAAATTATTGATAAATAAGTGATGAGTTTTTTTTTCAAAGTTTTATATTTATTTTAAATTATCATCTGAAAAAATGTATTTAATAAAAGCAACCTATTGGGTATAAATAAAATATCTTTTTCTCGAATTCTATTTAAAACTTTTTCAAATGACAATTTAAAATAAATATAAAACTTTGAAAAAAAAATATCACTTATTTATCAATAATTTTAATGATTCGCAATCTTTTTTCTCATTTTAAACCAATCAGTTTTAAAAAAAAATTAATTAAAAAATCAACCGTTTTTAAATAAATATTAAAAATTTGATTAAATAATAAAAAGAGTTATTAATTAAAATATTAAAAAAGTAATTTATTTTTAGTAATTATAAGTATATAAAAAAGTATCAAAATATATATAAAAAATAACATATTTATAGTATTAAAATATATTAAAGAAGGAAAAACAAAAATGATAATATATATATGTATAAATAAGTGTCAAATTATAGTTAGTAATACAATAAATGAAATTTAGGATTAAATATTTAAAATTTATATAACACAAGGACTAAATATGTAAATTTTCAAAACTTTTTTAATGGCTCCGTTAACTCTGTTAGATGTAAGGACCAAAATAGAAGCAAAATGAAACCACAGGGACCAAAAAAGCAGTTTTTAAACCACAGGGACCAAAATCGTTATAAATGGTAAACCACAAGGACCAAAATCGTAGTTTACTCAAATATAAATATAAAATGGTAAACTACAATTTTGGTCCCTTGAGTAAAGACAAAACACATGAGACAAAGAAATCGTTAAGAAGGCATAAATACCATTAATTTACGGATATATTTAACAGAGATAGTGATCAATGATCATTTCAAAGCAAAATGTAAACAGTGCTAACAATAATTATAGTTAGTGAAGCCTAGGGATCACTTTCAAAGATTTGTATAAACCATAAGGACCAAAAGTGTATTTTACTTTATAAAATAGTGGATTGTGGATTTGGTCCCAATGTTTTGATAAATATTTTACTAGAGTCCCGATTGTATGTTTAACGTGGATTAGTTCTGGTGGTATTTAATTTGTCTTGGATATAATTCCTCTGACTAATATCTCTCTTAACTCCATAAATAAATCAAGAACCATTTAGCCTTTTTGCCTAATTTTGTCTTTTTCTTATAAAAATGTAAAAACATTATTTTTATACATATATATAGGATATATATATATATATATATATATATATAAAGAGTTCATGCGAGTACGGTAACAAATTACGAGAATATAAGGACAAATTTGAGCCAATCGTTTTGTGCATGAAATTTCTCAATAGGGAGACCTCTCTTCGTATATCGGCCCTCAAGTTAGTTCCATTTCTGGGGCGCTTATCGATTAAGAAATCGAATTCCGGGATCTGGATGCGGGTCAGAAGTTTTTCAACTCAAGCGGATGTGCCTTGCTTGCATCCCCTTTCGTTTGTGCATTCCAACTCCCATGCTTTCCGTTGGTCAACAGGTTTTTGGGGAACCTCGGGCATTGGGTGTTTTTCATGTACAAAATTGCATATGATTCATGTACAAAATCACATATGATTCACATACAAAATCATATATGATTAGCCGAGATTTTTCCCGAGCAAAAGTCGGACGTGTCATTTTTGATGCAAGTACAAAATCACATATGATTTTGTACATGAAAAAAAATTCATGTACAAAATGATTGGCTAAGGATTGTCCTCACATTCTCGTAAATTGTTACCGTCCTCGCATGAACCCGCCTATATATATATACATATATATATATATAGGGAGAGGTTCAAATAAGAACTTTTGATTTTTAAGAAACAAATGGACACATTGTGGAACATATATGATATGGGTCCCACATAATATTAAAACATTTCTGATTTAATATGATTTAATATTAAATCATAAATGATTTAATATTATGTGGGACCCACATCATGTGTGGTCCACAATGTGTTCCTTTGTTCCTTTAAAGAGTGGTGGTTCTCGTATGATCCCTCCCCTATATATATATATATATAAAGAGATAGAGAGAAAGGAAAGTTCAAATAAAAACTCAAATTTGGTTGTGAACGCGAAAACAAATAAGAGCGCGACTCTAAAACAAACTTCAATCAGATTTTCATACCCAAATAGGCAAAAATACTAAAACAATAAAAGTATATTATATTTACTTTAATAAACTTTTTTAATTTAAACAAATCAAATCATAAAATAATATCTTATTTTATTTATTTTCATATCCTTACATATATGATATATTTGTGTATAAAAATATTGTTTCTAAATTTTTTATAGGAAAACGACAAAATATTAGACAAAAATGCTAAAATGACCATTTATTCAACGAAGGCGTTACTTAAAGGGGCCATCGTCAAAACAAATTCAATATCCCAAAAACCAAATCCACAAATGAATATATCATAGTAACCCTGATAAAAAAAAAATACATGGATCAAATCCACAATTTACTCGAATTAAAAATAAATACTTGTAACCAAAATTTAATATGAAAAAATATATTTTAGGATATGTTTACTTATATAAGCTGGTTTATAAGTTAATTTTTATTTTTTTCATTTTATTAAATAAACCTCAGTAGTTAACATTATCTGAAACAACATTTTAATAAATTTTAGGGATTCCAATAATCCTTTAATTATTATGAATTACTATGGATTCTTAAATTAGTTGTAAATTATTGGTTAACATCAAATGTAAATTATTAATTAATATAATTATTTTGAATTATTATTGTGCATAATAAAAAAATTGAAGTATTATTAATCATATTAACTATTTTATATAATAATTCTTAACTAATAGATTCACTCACCCGTATATAAATCAAAAATAACAATTCTGAAAATATATTTATAAATTAAATAAAAATTTAAATTATATTTCTTTTGTTTTATATATAATAAAAACTCGATAAATAGCTTTAATATATATATAGGCGAGTTCAAATGAGAACTCAAATTTGGTTGTGAATATGAGAACAAATGAAAGCGCGACACGTGTCATATTCAAATTGAATAATCAAAAAAATATCCGGACCGAATAAATACTATATTTAGTCTGAATATTTCTTTGATTATTCAGTTTGAATAATCGACATTCAGACATGGGTAATCCCGAACCAAACCGGAAAATTGGTAATAGAAGTCTTTCCTTTTCCCAACCATCATATCTTCCATTTTATTAGAAATCCACTAAAAGCATTATAATTTTCGGTTCTAGCATTTTTCATTTAAATACAGATTTTTTTTCTTGCAATTCTTCATATTTCCGTTGTTGAACTTTTTATTTTCTTAAACTTTTTAGTTTCTAAGTTGGTTGGAGAACTTTTTATTTAACCTTTTGTGTTTTGATTAAGTTGGTCAACTAATTTTGGTTTTTGTTATTGCGTTTAATGGTCAATGGTTAGTCGTCCAAAAAAATGATACCAAACGATTCTAGTCTCAAAAATCCCGATACTGGTACCAAATTTCACTTATCGATTCGGTATTGGATTGTGACACTTCCGGTTTCGGTACTACCCGGTTTTAATACCGGTCCAGTCCCGAGCTCATCCCTATAAGGCCATCTATTTATTAACATTTTATATTATTAGTTTTAAGTTATATTTCTCAACTATATTTCATTAATTTGTTGGTTAAAGCATCCACAATAAAAGGATTTTTTTAGATATTCAATATTGATGATTTTACCATTGGCAATAGAGGTGGCAAAAATGGGCCTGGTCCGAATCTAACGGAGACCCGAAACCGACCTTGGCCCGACTCGGCCCGGCCCGGGATCGGTAACAAGCGGATTTGAACCTGATGCCGTAACTGGTTGCGGTTTTTAGGATTTTTTTTCGGACCGGCCCAGCCCAGAATCGGTTGCTGGCACGGCCCGATCGCATTCAAAAAATAGAGCCGTTATGTTATTGTTATGCATGTGACCGTTTTTTTTGGTTTTTTACCCTCCAAAACACTGTAAATAAGTCTTGTATTGTAGGTGTTTAAACACCAAACTCACAAAGCAAAAAACGTTCACAAATCTCTATAATTAGTGTTTTTGACTCGTTTTCATTTTTGGTAATAACATCTCTTAGTTCTCATATTTTTCTCTCTTTTTTTGTTTTATTACTTGCTTATTATTCTCAAGAATCACAATGGCTGTCTCACATGATGCATCCAACAAAACGATCGTGAAAATTATTGCCGACCATGGTAGGAAATTCTAAATTTAGAATTCTTAGAATATGGTTTTAATAACTACTAGGAGAAAGAAGACACATGCAAAATGTGTGGAGCTCTTTTTACGGCGGAAGAAAACTAAACATTAAGACGGCACACTGTGTCCAACGTCGAAGGCGAGAGACGATCCAAACCAACCTATACTTGACAATCAAGGTCAAATAAGGTCGTACGATAGCCAATTAATGATGACACAACATGTCATTCAAATCGGGTTGCCGTTCGGACATGTCGACAACCCTTACATTACAAAGATGATCAAAAAATGTCTACAATCACGTTACACAAAAGGTAAATCGTAATACTCTTAGAAAGCGATTCAATTAAAATGTGGAAAACGATTAAAAATGAAATGTCCTAAATGTTTCTTTAATGTGTGATGTATGGAACGCACCATACGGATTGCCGGTTTTTATATATGCATAGGCACATTAGATTGATCCCCAAACGTAATAGAAATTATAATAAAACGTAATTTTAAAGTGTATTTGAACGACTCAATGAGCTATCTTCAAAATAGAAAATAGTAAAAAATATTTTTTTTCGAAGGACCAATTTGGGCCCAGATCTGGAACCAGTTTCGCCTCCACCTTAACCGGGCCAGATATCTTCCACATGGACCGGGACTGGTTACACTCGGCCCGATTACGGTGAACAGTAACTCGGCCCGGTTTTGGCTTGGTCCCGGCCCGGGACCGGATTTTTACCACCTCTAATTAGCGATGCTCTTCTTAATTGTTGTCAAATATGATTAATTTATCAACTTGTATTTTTACTAACAAGGTAAACAAGGAGCTTATCAAATTGTTGTACATCCTTAATTAGAATTTTAATAGTAGATATTTTTTGACCTTCTGGAGAATAAATAGCTCTTGGTCAATTTAAAACGGTCAAAGAACTAATGATCATAAATAACCCTTCTTAACTCTCTCTCTCTCTCTCTCTCTATATATATATATATATTATATGTATTCCCCTAATCCCTCTCTCTCTCTCTCTCTATATATATATATATATATATATATTATATGTATTCCCCTAATCCCTCTCTCTCTCTCTCTCTCTCTCTCTTTATATATATCTGTCTTTATAAAGCATAAAAACTGAAACACCCACAATACATATTCTTTGTTGATGCTTTATATGTACAAATCGATTAACAATCAAACATCCATCCACCCATTTATATATATATATATATATTACATGCACATACAGATCCATCAACATAAACCCTGAAAAAAAAAAAGAATTGAAGATGATGGTGTTGAATGCATCATTCGATGACCAACGACGACGTCGTTTTGAGCCAGCAACAGAAGAAAGGCTTGCAAGTACCACCATCAGAAATAATACCTTCAAAACGAAGACAACTTTCACGACGGTTTTAGGGTGGAGTTTCGGTTTGAAAGCATTAACAGTGATGGTGTTGTTCACGCTGTTTCTGGTGGTTCTTCCGCTGGTATTGCCACCACTTCCGCCACCACCGCCGTTGCTCCTCCTCGTTCCGGTGTTGCTCATGTCGTCGGTACTACTTTTCTTGGCCTTTGCGCCGTCGAAACTGCCACCGGACGACGTCGTTTATTGTGGTTGAAACTTGAAACCATGCAATGAATCTAGCAGATGGCAAGCACTAGTCTTTAAAAGCAATGTTTGAAAATTTTTGGGTTCTTTTATTGTTGGTTATCTAGTTATACATACATTCTATGTATCTATCCATCTTTCTTTTTCATTTGAGTTAATGGGATATTAATGAATTTAGTAATATGATATGATATGGCCATCGGTTTCAATTTTCAAATCAACTTGAATGTGTGTCATTATTTTTAGTAGTTTCAAGATGCAAGCTTCTAATTAACCTCATCCACTACTTAAAAGACTTCAAATTGAAGGGACAATTAAAGGAACTTTAATTAATATCTTTCTTTTATTATACTCATATTTTCAAGAACAACTCCATTAAATAGATCTTTAACCATGGTAATTTGGTAGCAAATCAGTCGTTGTATTTGTTAATTAAAATGGTAAAACTGCAGGAAAATTATACCCATCAAATTTTGGATTTTTTTTGTTCTATATATTATAAAATACTAGAAATGTACTTGTATGATGCAAGAGTTTAATTGTAATTAATAATTGAATTGTTAAATTTAATTTGTATATATTTTTTTTAAATTGATCAATTATATGATGATGTTCCCGAAAATCTCAAATTTTTTTACTTTTTATTTGGTTGATCGTCCATATATTACTACATTAAAATTTTGTTTATAGAATGTCGAAATTGTCTAAGTGTCTCAATAGACTGTTTTATAGTGTGAGACAAGTTTATAGAACCAAATGTTAAAGTGTCTTATCGAAAGGAATAGATTTATAGAATGCTTCTGGACGACTTAATAAGTTTTTCAGAAGACTTTTAAAATAAAGCATCGTATTAGTTGCTATAAAAAAAATTAGGATGCCCAAAAACGTATTATGAACTTATTACAATACTTTTAAATAAGACATTTTGTTGTTTGATCTTATAAACTTAAGTCCAATAAAACATTTTATTAATGAAAAATAAGAAGTTCTTTTAATGGGAAAACATAAAAAATTAAAATACAAATTTCAAAGGTTTTGTATTCATTCTCACACAATTATAACCCGTATTTTACAATGGTATAACAATTACGATCTAATTCGTTCTAATTTAAAAATTAAATAAATATTTTCTTGTGAAAATGGAGTAAATCATTAAAGTAAATTATAAAAAACGTTATTTTTGTATTTTATCTACAATAATAAATTAATTTATCTATGAATGCAGAAAAGTTCTTTAATTTATTTTCAAATTCAATAAGTTTATTTCGGTTTTTATGCGTTCAAAATGTTTTATTTTGGTAATTGGTTAAGGCCCTTTTCATAAGCTTTTTTACTACGTATTTTTATTGAGTATTTTAACCGTTCGAGTTAGAGACCTAACTAGAATGTCTGATTAAAAATTCCTTTAGCCATGCATTGGTTTCGAAGCATATATATACTAATTTGGTCAATATGTTTCTAACCAGAAAGAAGGTCTTTCAAGAAGGATATTTTTTTCCATATACAAATTAAAGGTCTTAAAAGCATCATCAAATGTTTTAGTAACGTTTCAAAAACCGTGACTATATAATATAGTTCCTAAAGGTTTTGGTAACATTTTTGTATAATGGTACATCAAAATCAAGTTTAATTTCAGTAACTCTTTCTTTGTCTTCATATAGGCCATGAAACACATCAAAATTTTAAATTTATTCAATTTTCAAAATTCAAGTAAAAAACAAAAACCCTCTCAAATGAATTCAAGTAAAAAAAAAGGATTTTTTGTACGTTTTTGAACATTTATTAATTATTACTGCAATAATGCAATACTAAATTAATGATACCTTCGGTTATAATTCAATATGATGCTTGAAGTAGTTGGCTTGATCAAGTACAGTAAATATAAATGTAAGAGTAGATTTTTGAATAGGGTTGAGTTCCTATTAAAACGAGAGTTAAGGTAAGAAACATAAAAAGAGATATCCACCAAAGGTTGTCTAGCCTAACGGATGGAGGTAACATCCTAAGTCGTCAGTGATGGTAATCCTGGATGGCAAGGGTTCGAACCCCGCAGCTGACAATTCTGAGGTATCCTAGCTAGTCGGCCGATCCTTTGGGCCGGATCATAGGCGAGTTCATGGGTCAGTCCATAGGGTTGGTTCATGGGCGTTGAGGATTAGTTGGGTGGCACCCTAACCCTTAAGTGGGAGTCCGGATACCCCGGGAAAAGATGTGTGAGTGTGTTAACTGTCTTTCAAAAAAAAAAAGATCTCCATCATGGAATGTACATTAGGATGAAATGCACCGAGTTGAAGTGGACCGAGATGCACCGGATCAACTCCTTTCTGAACGCAATTCATGGGTGGATATGAGATTAAAAGTGATCAAGAGTTCAGATTTCTTCTTACGTTTCTCACCTTAACTCTCCTTCTCATACGATCCTAAGCTTTTTTGAAAAATATATGCCGAACTAATTAAGGAGAACCATAAAAATGTTATAAATTTGTGGGTATTAATTTACAAATATTTTAGACAAAAAAAATTTCTCTGCAACTTCAATCAACCCCATACGAAACCCGTCTCAAGGGACGCCAATATGGGGAGGCAGTTTTTGGCTCACTCAACGACTGAGGTTAGTGGGAGTCTGAGATCAAATCCAAGACATGTTTTGTATTGGGTCAAAGTCACTTTACTCCTTTGCCAATTGATATAAAAATATTTGATTCTTGTGGTTTAAAAAAAATGGATTTGATCCCTAGAATTTGTTTATCCCAAGATAGCTCCTAGAATTTGCATTTTCATAACATATTGGTCCATGCCACTAACAACCGTTAACCCCTACCTGTTAAGTGAGGGACAATTTAGTCTTTTCTTTTTGTCTTTTTCCTCTTGTTTTACTATTTTATTTTATTTTTCTTTTATTAAACAACCTACCTGTAAAACTCGTGCCACATGGATAGAAAGTGATAATTATTAGCTAATTATAAATCTCAAGTAGTGGGCAACCAATAACTTTCATCATGGTTTTAAGTGGTTTATTTGGTCAATTTGTCACTTCGGGCTTTAGGGTGGTACAAATGGTATCAGAGCCGGAAACCGGACTGGTGTGTCAGCGAGGACGCTGAGCTTTCAAAGGGGTGGATTGGAATATCCCACATTGGTCGGAAAGGAGAACAAAGATCGTCTTATAAGAGATTTTATACCTTATATATTAGACACGTTTTAAAAGCGTTAGTCCAAGTGTGCGGACAAAGCAGACAATATTTGGTATGGTTGACTTGAGATGGTAAAGACGATATTAGAGCCGATTTGACAAGTTGGTTGGGACGGGGGGAGGTTGAAGGTGAAGAGAGCTTGGGTTACATGAAGTGAAGTCGGGTTACCAGGGTTGAGGACAGGGGCCGGCAAAAACTTGGAACTGTTGTGACCTAATGTCTTTTATATGTATATATATATATATAGGGAAGGGTTCAAAAGAGAAAACCTTCATTTTACGAGAACGCGAGAACACCATTTATTATAGACAATCACATATGATACTATTATTATATCACATGTGATAGACGTGTGATACTAAATCAGAGACGCACATGACTTTTTGGTGCGATCTAGGTTGCGGGCCAAGTCGTCTTTAAACCATTAAGCCCCCTCACCTGAATTATCACATGTGATAAGGGTGTTTTTGATGTGATACTATAATCCATCAAGACCATCACATGTGATACTAAATCATAGATGCAGACGACCTTTGGCACGACCTAAGTCACATGGCCCGTCGTCTGCACACCACCAGATGACCTAACGTGTATTATCACATGTGATAAAGATGTTATCGCGTTCTCGTAAAATGGAGGCGTTCTCGTTTGAACCTTCACCTATATATATATATATAATATTTAGTTTAATATATATATATATTATTTATTTAAATGAGAAAATGATAGAAATGGGAAAGGACTAAATTATCACTTACTTAACGGATAGGAATTAATGGTTGTTAGTGCGGCGGGGACTAATATATTACGAAGATGCAAATATTGGGGGTTATCATGGATCAAACAAATTCTGGAGACCAAATCGGAAAAAAAAAATTAAAATCACAAGCATCAAATCCGTAATTTACTCTATTTTTATATGATTTTTTTTATGAAATGTTATGATTTAATATATTGTTTCACATATGTATATGTTCAAATCGTGAAAAATAAAAGAGAACGAAAATAACGAAATCATATATGACTTTACCCTAAACTCACATGTGATTCACGTGACTTTGGTCGTGACATGAAATCACAGGTCAAGTCTCCCGCACACCATTGTGTCGACCGTCTGCTCATATTTTGATCATTTTTCGTTTGAACCACACACCAGAGGTTCATACGAAAACATGATCAAAATATGAGTAAACGGCCGACACAATGGTGTCCGGGCGACTTGACCTGTGATTTCATGTTATTATGCAAACTTTTGCATTTGTACTGTAACACCCGGAAATTTCGTATGAAAGGATTATGAGAATAGTATTGTAATATTATACTTTATGGCCAAATGGAAGGTTTCAAGTGTATAATGATGGGTTGCAATGGATTGGAGGAAAGGAACGAACGCCGGACAGAAAACGACCTTCGGTACGTTTTGGGCGACAATGACAGGCTACATTGCCATGTCAATGTCGCAAGGCATAGTCGCCAGAACCATCAGATGCCAAAATTCAGATCAAGGCTTCGGTACGCATTCGGCGACTATGCCAATGTCATAGTCGCGAGGCATAGTCGCGGGAAAGGAAAATCGGATAAATTTCGAGGGTTTCGGTACATTTGGAGCGACTATGACATTGGCGACATTGCCATGTCATAGTCGCATAAGGCAATGTCGCCCGCGAGGTCCAGCAGGCACAATAAGGTGCGATTTTCAGCTTTTCATCTCATTTTATCATATACGAGTTTTAGCATCGAGAGCAAAGCATCAGAGGCGATTTTCTAGGGTTTGATTCTTCCACCTACTTCCCTCAAGTGCATTTACTACAACATTAAAGAGGAGAGATCAAGTTGGACATTGGAAGTTAAAGCTTCAAGTGATAGCACTCTTGGTTCCTTTTAGATTTCTTGATCACCTCCATCCTCGTAGGAGCTTTTCTTGGGTTATCCTAACTCTAGCCTTGTGAGTTCAAATCTAAACTTATAAACTCAAATACTTGTTGTAAATGTAGCATTTTACTGATTCTTAAGCTTATTTTCAAGTAATTGGGTATTTGGGTAAGTTTGGAGGTTTTAGGTCAAAATGAGGTTTTGGAGTATTTTGTTGTAGATGATGGGATGAGCATCTTTAATGGTTTAAAATACTTGGAAATGTTATAAAATGAAATAATCTTTGGTTTTGAAACTCAAAATGGTTTGACCTAGTTTTTGGTAAAACTTGGATTTGAAAAGGAAATGGTTTATTGAAAGGGTTTTCAAGGTTGGAAAACTAGCAATACGTCTCGTCGATGTATTAGGTCGTAGGACTAGTATGTAATGGATCCATAGGCATATAGTCGGTTTAAAACGGGATTGTTGTCCCTTTTTGGTAGCATAGAAGTCATCGGGGGCCTCTTACCGTTGGGTATAATGCCGGATCATTACCGGATGCCATTGACTCTATGCATGCGCAATTTGGGGTCATCAGGGAGCCGTGTACTAAGGTGCATAATCGGTTATAGACCGGTTGCCAGTGACCATTGCGCGGGCTTTCGTAAGATGTCATCGGGGGCTGTGTACTAAGGTGCATAATCGGTCATTGACCGGTTGCCATTGGCTCTTACAGTTAGCTCAAACATCGTGTAGTGACCTACTTCTGGTATCCGTCACTAAGGATGGAACATCGGATCTCTCCCGGTTGTTTTTTAAAAGATCCTTGCTCATCAAGAGTAAGTTATTTCAAGTGAAGTTAAATGGGATAAACGCACTGTATCTTATCTTTTAAATGTTTTAACTGCCTTATCCATTTAACTGTTTGTTCTCACTAGGCGTAAGCATAACACTTGATTTTAAATGTGGTTTAGCAGGTAAACAAGTTGATGGGGCTCTTTAGAGAAGAGCGGGTTGATGTGTCGAGAGAGAGGGCACCTTTTTGGAGATATGCTCATAGAGCATATACATAGTTGGAGCTATAGCATATTCTTTTGAGGATATTAGTAACACCCAATTGTAATCTATAGTCTGAATAGCATAGATTAATAGGTTGTTATTTTAATATCCATGTTTAGATGTAAACTCCCATACTCTGTCCCCACTTATTGGGTGATTTTATTTATATTCCGCATGTTATTTCGGTTCAATTTTACTCTAAATTTTAGGGTGTTACAAGTTGGTATCAGAGCTCTAGTTTATGCGAACTCGGTGTGAATTTAAGACGCCTAGACTTAAGCTGAGACTTTAAGTGTGGATTGGTGAGATATGGGTAGACACCATTGAGATAGGAGAGCTTTAGAGTCGACGGAAATGCACTAATAATGAAATGTGACTTTGGTAATGGGAATCCTTACTGGTATGATATATTCAAGATATCACGTAGCTAATGCTATTTTGGGTATATTGTTATGTGAGTATGCTCGTTTTCCTATTGTTGCGATGATTGACAAATGTGTTATACGTATTTATGTTAGTTTTGTCTTATTCCTACTCTATCATCTTGACAGACTAAGATGGTGAACACGCGAACCCGATCGCGTAATGAAGTTGAGGGAGCAACCAACATTGTCACGAATCAGGACGTGGCAGCAACAGCGGAAGTTACTCAACCACCCCGAATTACTCGACCGCAACCAACCATCCCTCATCTCACAAGTATACCCGTACCTAGATTGACTATTATTCCGCCACTCAATCTTAATGCAGGGGGTCCTCTAATGACGGAAGCGGGTTCACAAGATGAACTTCAGATTCAGTTGTTGCAAGCAGTGAATACTATGATGGGACAACAACATGAATCATTCCTCAAGGCGCTTGAGGAGAGGGATGCCAGTGTCAGGAGACATGAAGTAGCGCCGAGAATCTTTGTGGGAGGTTCCGGGGGAACAGGGGCCGCACCAAATACTGAAGAGACCCCCGTGACCGAAGTGAGAAGAGCAGGGAAGGGTTGCTCTTATAAATCCTTCTTATGCACTAAGCCACCCGAGTTCTACGGGACTTCCGATCCAGTGGTCTGCATGAATTGGCTTCAAGAGATCGAGCAACCTTTTGGCTCGAGTGAATGTGAGGAAGGTCAGAAGGTGAGGTTTGCCTCACAGATGCTTAGAGGCGCTGCCTTAAGATGGTGGAATGTCACCGCTAAAACTCTTGGCCCGGTGATTGTATCAATGTTGACTTGGGAAATGTTTAAAGGGAAAGTGGTGGAGGAATACTGTAACGAGAGGGCTATAGATCGTATTGTGGATGAGTTCCGAGCTCTCAAGAAGGGAGATAAGACTGTGAGAGAATATACGGAGTTGTTCGTGGAGAAACTGGATCTAGTGGGGCATGTGGCTCCAGGCGAGAGAGAGAAGATAAAGGCGTACATCAAAGGATTGCCATCGACATGATGGCAATGGTGCAACGGCAAGGACCTCCACTTTAAGGGAGGCCATTGATCAAGCTCAAATGGTGGAGGACACCGATGAACTAAGGAAGGAAGAGAGGAAGTTAAGTGGAGAAAAGAGGAAGTGGGAAGGCAATTACGAGCCTTCCAAGAGGCCAAGCTACAACAACAACCACCACAACAATCGAAGGACCGAGAATAGGAGGGAGCCTAATTGGTGCTTCAAGTGCCGGAACAAGCACCACGGGCCATGCAACTCGCCTGTGGAAGGGTGCCACAAGTGTGGTAAGAGCGGGCACTACGCTCGCGAGTGCCCGGTTAAAGGGGTTATTTGTTTTGAATGCAAAGAACAGGGGCACGTTCGAAGGGATTGCCCAAAAATGAGAACGGGGGAAGCCAAGGGAAGAGGGATAATGTCCCTAAGGCGACGGGAAGAGCATTCAAGATGACCGCGGATGAAGCTAAAGAGGCGGCAGATGTGGTGACAGGTACGTTTCTCATAAACTCCGTACCCGCTCGTATTCTTTTCGATTCCGGTGCTACTTTCTCTTATGTGTCCACTATTTTCTACCCGAAACTGCTTGTACCTGTTAGTACTTTAGAGGATGCTTATATTGTCGAAATAGCCGATGGTAGGAAGGTCTTGGTTAGAGATATCCTTAGAAATTGCACACTAGAGGTTGGGGAGAAGCGATTCCCGGTGAACCTCATACCTATGGAGATAGGGAGTTTTGATGTAGTGATTGGGATGGATTGGTTGGCCAAAAACCAAGCCGAGATCTTGTGTTCCAAGAAATTGATTCGAATTCCGTTATCGGGTGGTAGTATGGCGTTGGTCTATGGGGAAAGAAGAAAGGGTGAAGTCGCGTTGTTAACCCTAGCAAAGGCACGTAAGTGTCTGGCCAAGGGGTGCCTATCTTATTTAGCCTACGTTGTGGAGGAAAAGTTAGAGAAGAGAAGAATAAGCGATGTTCGAGTTGTTTGTGAATTCCCGGACGTATTCCCCGAGGATTTACCCGGCTTGCCACCCGATAGACAGGTAGAATTTCGAATAGATCTTATACCGGAGGCCGCTCCGATTGCTAAAGCACCCTACCGGTTGGCACCATCGGAGATGCAAGAAATGATGACGCAACTACAAGATCTCCTTGAGAAGGGTTTCGTGAGACCAAGCTCGTCACCTTGGGGAGCTCCGGTCTTGTTTGTGAAGAAGAAGGATGGCACAATGAGGATGTGTATAGACTATAGAGAGTTGAATAAGGCGACCGTGAAGAACAAGTACCCACTCCCGAGAATTGACGACCTCTTTGATCAGCTACAAGGAGCGGGTTGTTTCTCAAAAATCGACTTACGCTCGGGATATCACCAAGTGAAGGTAAAGGAAGATGATGTAGCAAAAACGGCGTTTAGAACGCGGTACGGGCATTATGAGTTTCTAGTAATGCCATTCGGTTTGACAAACGCGCCGGCGGTATCTATGGACTTGATGAACCGCGTGTGTCGACCTTTTCTAGACAAATCAGTAATAGTATTTATTGACGACATCCTTGTCTACTCTAAGAACGAGTTAGACCACGAGCAACACCTTCGGGAGGTCCTCGACGTGTTAAGGAAAGAAAAGTTATACGCCAAGTTCTCTAAGTGTGACTTTTGGTTGAAGGAAGTACAATTTTTAGGTCATGTGGTCACCCAAGATGGAGTGAAGGTGGATCCATCAAAGATAGAAGCAATGATGAATTGGGAACCGCCTAAAAACCCGTCCGAAATCCGAAGCTTTCTAGGATTAGCGGGATATTATCGTAGGTTTATTCAAGACTTCTCTAAGGTTGCATCTTCTCTGACAGCCTTGACTAGAAAGAACGTGGAGTTCGTGTGGACCGACAAGCAAGAAGAGGCTTTTCGGACTCTTCAAAAGAAGTTGTGTGAAGCACCGATTCTATCCTTGCCGGAAGGGACGGAAGATTTTGTGGTTTACAGTGACGCATCGAAAATGGGATTGGGTTGTATGTTAATGCAAAGGGGCAAGGTGATTGCCTACGCCTCAAGGCAACTAAAGGAGCACGAAAAGAACTACCCAACCCATGATTTAGAGTTAGCGGCGGTGGTCTTCGCTTTGAAGTTATGGTGACACTACCTTTATGGAACCAAGTGTACACTCTATACCGACCACAAAAGTTTGAAGTACGTGTTTGATCAAAAGGAACTGAATATGAGGCAACGACGTTGGCTTGAACTACTCAAGGACTATGATTGTGAGCTACTTTACCATCCAGGTAAATCCAATGTGGTAGCGGATGCATTGATCCGAAAGGAGTACGGTAGCGGAACACGTGCCGTACTTACACGGATTGAGGTGATGTCTAGTTTGATTGACCGAATCAAAGCAGCTCAAGTGGAGGCACTACTTGATGAAAACTTAAAAGATGAAGTAATGGTGAAACAACACTTGATGTTGAGTGAAGATAGCCGTGGGCTGAAGCTTTTCCGAGGGCGTGTTTAGGTGCCTAAGATTGGGGGTAACCGAGAACTACTTTTGGAAGATGCCCATAAATCCAAGTACTCCATACATCCGGGTAGTACCAAGATGTATAGGGATCTAAATTTAACTTATTGGTGGCCCGTCATGAAGTTGGATGTTGCTAGCTATGTGGAGAGGTATGTGACTTGTTTGCAAGTCAAGGCGGAACACCAACGGCCGTATGGGAGCCTTCAGTCGTTGGAAATTCCGGAATGGAAATGGGAACACCTCACTATGGACTTTGTGACGAAGCTACCAAAGACCTTGAGGGGTCACGATACCATATGGGTAGTGGTGGATAGACTGACGAAGAGTGCTCACTTCTTAGCAATGAAAGAAGCCGGCCCAGTTGACAAACTGGCCAAGTTGTATATGGATGAGATAGTTGCAAGGCATGGCGTGCCTTTGACTATTGTGTCGGATCGGGATAGCCGGTTCACTTCTAACTTTTGGAATGGGTTACAAGAAGGGTTGGGCACCAAGATAAACTTAAGTACAGCATTTCACCCACAGACAGATGGTCAAAGCGAAAGGACCATTCAGACTCTTGAAGACATGCTTAGGTCATGTGTTATTGACTTCGGTGGGAATTGGGACTCACATCTACCGATGGTGGAGTTTGCGTACAACAATAGTTACCATTCTAGTATTGGAATGGCGCCTTTCGAGGCACTTTATGGACGTAAATGTAGGACACCAGTATGTTGGTTAGAAGCGGGTGAGAAGCAATTCTCCGGGCCCGAGATTGTACAAGAGACGGCTGACAAGGTGAAGGTTATTCGGGAACGACTAAAAGCGGCACAAGATCGTCAAAAGAGTTATGCCGACAAGAAGCGAAGACCGATGGAGTTCCAAGTGGGTGAGCGTGTCATGCTCAAGGTGTCTCCATGGAAAGGCATCATTCGGTTCGGAAAACGCGGGAAGCTTAGTCCTCGTTTCCTTGGACCGTTCAAAATTTTGGAAAGGGTGGGACGACAAGCGTATAAATTGGAGCTGCCACCCGAGTTGGCCGGCATACATCCTACATTCCACATATGCAACCTAAGGAAGTGCTTAGCGGAAGAAGAGAGTGTAATACCTCTCTCGGAAATTCGTGTCGATAATACCCGATGTGTGGAAGAACCGGAAGCAATCTTAGAAAGCAAGTCTAAGAAGTTACGTCACAAAGAGATCGTCATGATTAAAGTGCAATGGAAGCATCATAGAGGGTCGAATGTGACGTGGGAAGCGGAAGAAGACATGAAGAAAAGATATCCTCATTTGTTCACCTAATTGTAAAATTTCGAGGACGAAATTTATTTCAAGGGTGGGAGGATTGTAACACCCGGAAATTTCGTATGAAAGGATTATGAGAATAGTATTGTAATATTATATTTTATGGCCAAATGGAAGGTTTCAAGTGTATAATGATGGGTTGCAATGGATTGGAGGAAAGGAACGAACGCCGGACATAAAACGACCTTCGGTACGTTTTCGGCGACAATGACAGGCTGCATTGCCATGTCAATGTCGCAAGGCATAGTCGCCAGAACCATCAGATGCCAAAATTCAGATCAAGGCTTCGGTACGCATTCGGCGACTATGACACGGCGACTATGCCAGTGTCATAGTCGCGAGGCATAGTCGCGGGAAAGGAAAATCGGATAAATTTCGAGGGTTTCGGTACATTTGGGGCGACTATGACATTGGCGACATTGCCATGTCATAGTCGCATAAGGCAATGTCGCCCGCGAGGTCCAGCAGGCACAATAAGGTGCGATTTTCAGCTTTTCATCTCATTTTATCATATACGAGTTTTAGCATCGAGAGCAAAGCATCAGAGGTGATTTTCTAGGGTTTGCTTCTTCCACCTACTTCCCTCAAGTGCATTTACTACAACATTAAAGAGGAGAGATCAAGTTGGACATTGGAAGTTAAAGCTTCAAGTGATAGCACTCTTGGTTCCTTTTAGATTTCTTGATCACCTCCATCCTCGTAGGAGCTTTTCTAGGGTTATCCTAACTCTAGCCTTGTGAGTTCAAATCTAAACTTATAAACTCAAATACTTGTTGTAAATGTAGCATTTTACTGATTCTTAAGCTTATTTTCAAGTAATTGTGTATTTGGGTAAGTTTGGAGGTTTTAGGTCAAAATGAGGTTTTGGAGTATTTTGTTGTAGATGATGGGATGAGCATCTTTAATGGTTTAAAATACTTGGAAACGTTATAAAATGAAATAATCTTTGGTTTTGAAACTCAAAATGGTTTGACCTAGTTTTTGGTAAAACTTGGATTTGAAAAGGAAATGGTTTATTGAAAGGGTTTTCAAGGTTGGAAAACTAGCGATACGTCTCGTCGATGTATTCGGTCGTAGGACTAGTATGTAATGGATCCATAGACATATAGTCGGTTTAAAACGGGATTGTTGTCCCTTTTTGGTAGCATAGAAGTCATCGGGGGCCTCTTACCGTTGGGTATAATGTCGGATCATTACCGGATGCCATTGACTCTATGCATGCGCAATTTGGGGTCATCAGGGGGTCGTGTACTAAGGTGCATAATCGGTTATAGACCGGTTGCCAGTGACCATTACGCGGGCTTTCATAAGATATCATCGGGGGCCGTGTACTAAGGTGCATAATCGGTCATTGACCGGTTGCCATTGGCTCTTACAGTTAGCTCAAACATCGTGTAGTGACCTACTTCTGGTATCCGTCACTAAGGATGGAACACCGGGTCTCCCCCGGTTGTTTTTAAAAGATCCTTTCTCATCAAGAGTAAGTTATTTCAAGTGAAGTTAAATGGGATAAACGCACTGTATCTTATCTTTTAAATGTTTTAACTGCCTTATCCATTTAACTGTTTGTTCTCACTAGGCGTAAGCCTAACACTTGATTTTTAAATGTGGTTTAGCAGCTAAACAAGTTGATGGGGCTCTTTAGAGAAGAGGGGGTTGATGTGTCGAGAGAGAGGACACCTTTTTGGAGATATGCTCATAGAGCATATACATAGTTGGAGCTATAGCATATTCTTTTGAGGATATTAGTAACACCCAATTGTAATCTATAGTCTGAATAGCATAGATTAATAGGTTGTTATTTTAATATCCATGTTTAGATGTAAACTCCCATACTCTGTCCCCACTTATTGGGTGATTTTATTTATATTCCGCATGTTATTTCGGTTCAATTTTACTCTAAATTTTAGGGTGTTACAAGTACAACCTTCACAACCAAATCAGGAGCGTCCATTTGATTTCAACAGTTAATATTTAGTCGGTTATAACTTCTCTTAATTAAAAAAACCAAAAAAGAAAATAAAAACAAAATGCTTGTTGATGAATGGTCGCATGGGTTGTATACGCCCTTGTATATATACATATACACACACACATATATATATATATATGTGTGTGGAGAATAAATCAAATGAGAATCACAAAAATATTACAAGCATGTGAGAACAGATTTAAAAATAGTTTTTACATGATGTTTTTGGTCAAATGTTAGGATTTATTGATTCACATATATTTGTTATTGATTCACATATATTTGGGTTTGAATAAAATTCCCACCAGAGATAATCTCGTACAAAGGAGAATTGATATGCACTTTGCTCTATGTCCAATCTGTGAAGAGAAGATTGAATTCGTGGATCGTCTGTTCTTTGAATGCTAGTTGGCTCAAGATATTTGGAGGAATGTAGGTAGCTGGTGGAACATTGACATACTTGGCATTCACAATGTCCCTGCTTGGAAAAACTAGATGGAGTCCTTAGGATTGAAGAAAGGGGTTGATTGTCTAGAAGCGGTCTGGTACACAGCCCTATGGTCGATATGGAATTTTTGTAATGGGACGTTGTTTGGTGCTATGAGACCTAGGAGGTGTTGTGGGATAGTATAGTTAGACATTCGTTTCTTTGGACGCAAAATAGAAGTAGGAAGTGAAATATTAATTGGGTAGGGTGGTTGCAAAACCCCCTACAGGCTATCTATGATTCTCTGTAATGTAATTGTTCTCTAAAACCTTGCTAGTTTTAAAAAAGTTGTTATCGTTCAAAAAAAACATACATTTATTTCATAACGTGATACTTTCACGTATATTTGTTTCATCAATTGAAACTTTTTTATGTTTATTTTTTATTTCACTAAGTAAACAAAAAAAATTACATATAATTTTTTACAAGATAAATACAAATATATGTTAACTATTGTATTAAATTATAGTCATATATAAAATGATATTGTGTTCTCATAGATCTCTCAATCTAAAGAGTTCTCAAAATAAGGTCAAAGTATATATCATTTGGGAAAACACAAGGTAACTGATTTTTATGGGGGAAACAGACAAAAAGATAAGGACAAAACAAAATGTGAAAACTTATAATTTAAAATCAATATATAAAAGTGGTAAGATAAACGGATTAAAGGGGTTGTGAAAGAGTTAAATAGATAATATTTTAATACGGATGAAAAATGTGTTTTGATGAGATTAACTTGTCAACATTTTATTATTTATTAATTATTATGTATTTTACAAAAAATACTATAACAAAAAAATCATATTATAATATAGTGAACTTTGATTAAATCGATTTAAGATCTAGCATTTAAAATATTTTGCAACCAATTTAAACTATTCTTTTAGCTATCTTTTTACCATTTTTACTTATGTAAACAGTTATAAATAAAATATAATCCAAAATTAATCCATTTTCAAAATAAATAATATTGTCATATGTCAAGTTGGCAAACAAAAAGGGAATATTGGAACATGAGTTGACCACAAATGAGGGAAGAAAACAATGGCCAAAGGCAGGAGCACACAGATTTTACTATTCTGGTATTTTATTTATATTTTAAAAAAGTGGTAAAACAAATTAAATAAAAGGAAATTGATTGAAATGATCATATTTGATAATGGGAATCCTACTCTATTTTTTTTACATCCTGTTCTATTGCATTTATTTATTATCATCGATGATACATTAACATCCATATTTATTTATCTATTTTAATTGAGGGATATATATCTAGATTAGGTTTTAAAATATAGAGTAGGGTGTAAATGATAACACCTTTAATTAGCCTCCTAATCATTTTATTCCTATTTTATCCAAGGGTTTTACCATTTGCACCCTAGTCTACATTTTAAAACTTAATCTACATATATGTCCTCCAATTAAAATAGATAAATAAACATTGATGTTAGTGTATTACCAATTAAAATAGATAAATACAATAGAGTATGGTGTATTTGGGAATTAGAGTATGGTGTAAAAGAAAAAACGAGTAAACTACATACTTGGTCCTTATGGTTCATTGATTTTAACACTCTGGGTCCCTAAAGTGAAATATTTATGGCTTGCATCCTCATGGTTTCCATTTTATAACGTGTTGGGTCCCTAAAACTGACTCCGTTAGTTTTTGCCCGTTAAAACCCACATGTGCAAGGCACATGATGGGTATTATTGTCATTTCAGGTTTAGTATTAATTTAATAAAAACTAAATAAATTCAAAAATTAAATCAAACATCACTTATCTTGAAACCCTCCCCTAACCTCCACCCCCATTAATTTTTCCTAGAAACTCTCAAATCACCATTACTTTTCTTGAAATCCTCTCCACTCCTTGAGATTTCTTTCTCTCCTTTCAACTCCCTCAAAAAAGAATTTCTTCAAACTATAGTTCAGATCTTGAAAAGGTGGTGGTTTTTGGTGGTGGCAGTGGTGGTGGGATCTGGTGGCGACGGGGTGGCGGCGGGATCTGGTGGCGACGGCGGTAGGATCTGGTGGCGAGGGTGGTGGCGGTGGGATCTGGTGGCGGCAGCGGTGGGGGGGGGATCTGGTGGCGACGGTGGTGGCGGTGGGATGCGACGGCGGCGGTGGTGGTGGGATACGGTGGCGACGGTGGTGGCGGTGGGATGCGACGGCGACGGTGGTGGGATCTGTTGGTGGCGGTGGTGGCGGTGGGATCTGGTGGCGACGGTGGTGGTGGTGGTGGGTGAATCATCTTCATCTTTAAAACCTCTCCCTTCCTTCTTCTAAAATCTTTCTGGGTTAATCATCTTCATCTTCATCTTGCTTTTTTTTTCAAATTTTGGTTATAATTTAGGGTTCTTTTTGTATTAAGATTTGTAAAAATGTTTAAGATTTATTTGAATTTTGTATGAATAATCATGGGATTTGGTTTGTAAAAAATGTTTAGTTTTTATAAACAAAAAGTTTATAAAAAACAAATTATGGATTTAGATTTAGTGTTGTGAGTTTGTGTTTTGTTTTTAGGATTTTTGATTTTGTTATTGATTTTGTGGTGATGATGATTAAAGGGTGGTTGTTCTTGGTGTTCTTCATTATTTTGTTATTGATTTTGTTGGTGTTCTTCATGGTGTTCTTCATCATGAAGGTGTTCTTCATGGTGTTCTTTATTATGAAGGTGTTCTTCATGGTGTTCTTCATCAGAAAGGAGATAGCAGGAAAAGAGAGTGAAATGACCAAAATACCCATCATGTGCCTTGCACATGTGGGCTTTAACGGCCAAAAACTAACGGAGTCAGTTTTAGGGACCCAACACGTTATAAAATGGAAACCATGAGGATGCAAGCCATAGATATTTCACTTTAGGGACCCAGAGTGTTAAAATCAATGAACCATAAGGACCAAGTATGTAGTTTACTCAAGAAAAAACCCTTTACCCAAATGTTCTAGGTCTATAATGACAGTCCTCAATATTGCAGGACTGACTAAATGACAAAAAAAAATAGGAAATAGGGTCAGGTCCACACATAAAAAAAGGGAAACTACGACCAGTGGCGGAGCTGGTTAACAAAGGGGGGGGGGGGGGTCCCAGGACCCCATTGAATATTAAAAAAAATTATATAGGGTAAAAAATATCAAAAATACTTAATTTAGCCTCTCGTCCCCCCAGTAAAAAAATTCAAGGGACTCCATCTTACCCGTAATTGACAAAAACACTAAAAAAGTCTCTTGAAATCAATATAAAAACCGAAAAAATCCTTCGAAATTCACAAAAACACTAAGAAAACCCTTTAAAATCGACAAAAACACTAAGAAAATCCCTTGAAATCAACTACAAAACTTATAAAAATTTCCGAAACACGTCGTATGACTTTACGCGCCTTCAATCTATCTTAATGGGACCCCAGTAGACAAAATTCTTGGATCCGCCACTGACTACGACTATTGCCGACCTGGGTCCGCAATATTACGGACCTGACACAATTTATTTATTTCGTATTACGGACCTGCCCCATTTCATAAAAAAATTTGCCGTTTAGTGTGTACGGATCTAAGACATTTGGGTAAAATCAAGGAAAAAATGGTTCGTAAGTCAAGTTAGTTGTGAAATATGATCATTTCAGTCAGTTTCTCTTAAATAAAACATAGTTTATATTTATTCTTATTTTGAAAACCTATCTTTTCAATATAGTTACTTTGAGGGTTAATAGTTTGAAATTTATTTATTTTAATACTTATGCTATGTTTTTTAAACTCATTTTACGAAGAAAAGGAAAGTGAGAGAAAGTTGGGTTGTAAGATCCCACATTGGTTGGGGGGGAGAACAAAAGTTGACTTATAAGGGACTTTGATACTTTCTATATCAGACGCGTTTCAAAACCATGAGTCCAAATGTGTGGACAAAACGGACAATATTTGGTACGATTGGTCTGAGATGTTACAGATGGTATCAAAGCTAGGAACCGGACTAGTGTGCCAGCGAGGACGCTGGGTTCCTAGGGGGAGTGGATTGTAAGTTCCCACATTGGTTGGGGATGAGAACAAAAGTTGTCTTATAAGGGACTTGGATACCTTCTCTATCAGACGCTTTTTAAAATCATGAGTCTAAATGTGTGGACAAAGCGGACAATATCTGGTACGGTTGGCGTGGGATGTTACAGATGGTATGAGAGCTGGGAAACGGACTAGTGTGCCAGCGAGGACGCTAGGCTCCCAAGTCCAATTTGGCCCACGGTAAACTTGTGTTCTTGGAACATTTTCAGAATAAGCCAAACCATTATAAAATAAATGACTTTTATCATAAAATCATACAGGAAAATTTCCGTCGGTGATAACTCACGGATTACGTAGAAAATACCAATGGTTCAGTAAAATCCGATATTTTTTCAAGAAAATATCAACGGATTACCCAGAGAATCTCAAGTTAATCTGATTTGAATTACCGGCCTACAATTTACCTACCAACTTTTGTGACGGTTTTGTGAGGAATCAACATTTAGCAACAGATTTCTCAGGGATAAGTATTTTGTTTAGTAGTGAACAAAATCTCATTGTCTTTTGAGAACACTCCGAATTTTTTAGTAGTAGGGGTAACCAATATCTTACAAATTGAGCTACCCAAAAGATTGGATACAGGGGTTGTTTACTATAACTTACCCGGATGTAAGTGTTTACCAAGTCACATTACTTTACCAGATGAATATGGTAAGGACTAAAAATCTTACCCGGTATGAATGAGACAAACACCAACAGCTTTACCCGGTAAATGAGGGCGACAACTCTTACCACGGTAAGCCCTACCGGGTAAATTATTGCATACAATGACGTTTTTATGGACTAAAATCTTACTCGGTAAGTAGATGATAGTGTTGAATTTCATCAGTAAGCACTTACCGAGTAAGTGTTTGGTAAACGGCCCCTTAAAATATCTATGACACCAATTTCTGAAATCCTTATAATTTTATTATTTTTAATATATTTATTTCATAAATACATTTAATCGATTCGTACGTAACCAACACTAGATGCGTCCATAGTTAAATTAATCCAATAAACCATACCTCATTCTAATCATAAAATCAGTTCGTCTTATTGTACTCCTACTTGTGATTAACATGCCAAACCCACACCCAAACCACCATTTTTCATACATTGCACCTGACTAATGGTTTTTCCGCTTCAACGGTATCAGTATTGCATCTTACAATCTCTATATACGACAATAATCAAATGAAATACTAAAAATTGCATAAACCTATAAAAACCAGTTAAACGTGCATAGTTTCATACGGTAAAACAATAACCGTAAGTTTCTAAATCAATCCAATAAACCATACCTGATTCTAATCATAAATCCAATTCGTCTTATTGTACTCCTACTTGTGATTAACATACTAAACCCACACCTAAACCACCATTTTTCATACATTGCACCCGACTAATGGTTTTTCTGCTTCAACGGTATCAGTATTGCCTCTTACAATCTTTATGTACGACAATAGTCAAATGAAATTCTAAAAATTGCATATACCTGTAAAAACAGTTAAACGTGCATAGTTTGACAGTATAAAACAATAATATTGTTAGTTTCTCATATATTATTATACATTATAAAACTATACATGTTTCACTAATTTCCATAAGTTTGAAGTCTTTTTAAAGGTACCAAATTATAGGTGAAAAGAATATACATTGCACTTGATAATTGGGACCACCTTTAGGCCAAATCCAGCAACTGTTGGCTCGAAGGATCAGCAGCCTGGTTGCACCACTTGTTTTAGAACTCATTGCATCCCTTACGACATTAATTTTTCCTTTTTTGAAACCAAGATTTGTAATCATATCGTTGTTCACGCCCAACTAACTTATAATTATACGATAAATAATTAAAACGAACAGATGCATTGTATTTTGTGGTTGATTATATTCACATCATCGGCATTTTTGAAATGACCTTTTTTAGTACGGAATGTGGTTGATTATATTCACATTGGTATTTTGGGAAATGACGTTTTTGAGTATTACGGAATGTGGTTATATATTCACATCGGCATTTTCGAAATGACGTTTTTGAGTATACGGAAAGTGATTTTTGGTTATATTCACATTGGCATTTTTGAAATGATGTTTCTGAGTGTAACGGAATGTGGTTAATTATATTCACATCAACATTTTCGAAATGAGGTTTTAATGTATATTGAATGTGGGTTTGGATTCGATTTGGTTTTAATTTCACCTTAAATTTGATGTGTCGTTTTTAAGTATACAATATTTATATACAGTAAATGAAACAAATAAACTCACAAAGTCTCTTCATTTTCTGTGAGGTTTGATCATCTAACCTCCCTAGGAGGCCAAAAACTCACATACCGCTAGGTCAAATGCCTTTTGATAACCCGTTTTTTTATGTATACAAGTTTTAATAGTTTGTTATCAGTGAAAATTTTGATTGTACCAGTAGATTTTAGAGCAAACAACGCTATAACTGATCCTGATAGAGGTTGGTTACACTTGGGGCGGATTCAGGTAAGGGTTAGCAAGTCTCGGGCCACCACTCAATTGTTCCGAATTAGAAACAAGTTTATAACTTAAAGGTGTCATAACTTGTTATGGTTCATTGTAGGTTGTAGTCTCAAAAAAATTGAAAGGCTACAATAACATATTGTGGTTTAAATTTGAGTTTTGATGGTTAATAATTATGACAACATAAAAACGAAATGCAAAAATTGAATCCAATTTTTATTGTTTTGTACTGTATTTTATAACTAAATTAAAATTTTAAAAGAAAACCATATTTTTCTTATATTATCAAATATTTTAATAACATAATAAATATTGAAATTCTTAAAATAAAAATAAAAATCATTGAGATTGGATGTGATTTTCTTTTAAAGACTTTAACATTTTCTTCATCTATTTTGAATTTTGATAAAAGAAAAATATAAATTAGTAAAGATATTCTTTTGAATCATTTTCTTCATCATATTCTTTTGTGTGAGAAAGAACGAGTTTTTTTCTAAATATGAAAATTACTTTAAAAAATAATTATTATACAAGAGTATCAATAGAAAACTTTAAAAATAAATATTTAGAAAAAAAATAACATTTTAATAAATATATATAATATTTTAATATTATAATTAATATTGAATTCTTTAAAATAAAGAATTTATTAAAAATAAATATAATTTTTATTAAAATTTTAATTTTTAGTTTTTTGATTAAAATTTTTATTGAAGATGCTCTGATAATTCTCATGAAAATTTGTAGAAAAACTATATTTTTTAGTGTAGAAAATGGTATTAATTAAGTTGTGCATAGAATGTAATAAATTGAGAATGGTTTTATTGTCCAGTTGTACGGTTCATGAGTCCACGTGTAGTCCATGCACCCTTTACTTTTCTCCTGCTTCGATTTCCGTACTCAACCTTTTTCCTTTGTTTTTTTAATTATTTTCGTGCACATTTTTATTCAATACCCAACATATTCTATTTTAATTCTTTTTTTATTTTAGTATTTGTAATTAAAAAAAAATATGAAATTAAAACGTTATTAAAAAAAGATTTTTTTTTCATCCTAGTCTAATTCTCATTTGTACCTTAGTCTATTGTTTTATCTTATTTTGATTGGGGGACACACTAACACTCATATTTATTTATCTATTTTAATTGGGGGACATATGTATAAAATATGGTTTAATATGTAGATTATGATGTAAATGATAACACCCTTAAAAAAAGAGTTTTTTTAAATTGATCTTTTATTTAAAAATTTATGTTGAGTTTATTTTACTAATGTGTGTTCATAAAATTACATGAAGGATATATCATCTTCTATTACATGTCTAAAAAATAATACATTCTATAATAATTAGAACAAAAATATGTTACATTTTAATACAACTTATCTTAAATTATGCTCATAACTTAAGAAATTTTAATTAATTTGATTAGCATCATTGAATCTAGATATGACAATACAATGAATTATTTAGGTTATGTTTGGCAAAAGTAGCTTATAAGGTATCTTATGATTTATAAGATAACTTATCAAAACCTTACTTTTATTATCTTATAAGTTAACTTATGGTCTCCAAACAACTACACTAAAAATAAGGTGACTTAAGTCACCTTATTTTTGCCAAACAATGCCTTAATAATTCTTTTCTCACTCGACCCTACATAAGAAAAAGAAACTATTGAACAAATATAACTACAATTTTTCTAAATGTAATCAAAAATATAATTTATAATCTAAATTTAATTAACTTCAAAATCTATATGAAGGGGAAAAGAAAAATATTAAATTTTTGATTTTATAAAAGTACAATTTTAAAACATCTTTATTAACTACAAATATTACAAAGCAGGATTTGTACTCGTTAACTCTTTCTTGATCTTTAATCGGGCTAGAAGGAATACGTTGTGATAGGAAATAGACGTTACAAAAGAAATACAAACATGTGGAAATAAATTGCATCTTGTACTGTTGTCATCCCTAATTAAGCAAACAACTGATCAGTATCGATGGCTAATTAGAGGCATACTTTTCAAAAATGGGAACACCAAATACATGGATTCTATATAGCTTGCAAAAGACCATACATACAAACCATATATGGTTTGTCTTTCTCTTAGGAAATGCATGAATCTTATAATCTTTAAAGTTATGCCTTTTTTTCAAGATTTTAGGAGTTGGTGGTGGTTGAATCACCCCTAATGAATTGGTCTTATTGTGACATATATGGGGTCAATTTTGGATGATGGAAATTGGTCCCAAAAAATCTGTTTTTGTTTCTAAATCTAATTTTATGGGAGGTTTGTTTTCTAATGAACATTGATATGTTTTTTTTTTTAAATTATTATTATAATAAGGACCAAATAGTCAATTTTTATGTTTTATTTTGGTTGGAAAAAGATAGATCGATATAATGACTTTAAGAAAAATCACATGATGAGAAATGTGTGTTGGTCGGGCCCGTCTTAATCAAACCGAATTTGAATTTATTTGTATTTGATTTTAAATTAGATGGGATATTGATTAATCCTTAATTTGATATTTTTTTATAATATTAATACATAACCTTGAGTACGTTTTATCTTCAAACTACTTAAACAAGTATAGTTAATGGGATGTATTTTATATAGTTTTTTTCGTTTTTATTTTGTGGAACATAATCTTAAAAGTCTTTTTTTTTTAGAAGAGTGTTCCAGATTATATCTGGATTAATTCTGACAAATTCTAGCTGCAAAAAAACAGTAATTCAATAGCCATAATTGTTGTATACAACAAGTTACGAGTACTGGACAGAAGAGATATTCCACCACATCCCTTATGACCTCAACTAATACGTTACAATTCTTACGATTAAAAGACATGTTTACTTTTAAATGTATTTAAGAGTTTATAGTTTATAAAATATATTTTCAGAATATACTTTCAAAAAACATTAATTTGCATACATATCAAGTTGATATTTGAAGCTAAAATAAACACTTTTTAAATTATAAAACCATAAATTTTATCGTATGTGTAAATTAGCCCGGAATTCTATAAAAATACGTTCATTATTACACAAATGATCAAATATCTATCTATTTATATATATATCTGTGTTAAATTAATTGAGAACCACAAAAAAATGATACACTCGTAAGAATTGATTTAAAAATAAACTTTTACATTGTATGTTACGATTTAAGACGTTATTTTACATATATTTGTTTAATAATAGGATAGTTTCATATGTATTTGTTTAATGACCACGTGTATTTTATTTTTCCTGTCGCCAGTTGAACAAAAAAAATCATATGTAATTTTTGAATAAGGTGAACACAAACATAAACAATATCTTGAAAATCATACGTTTTGATGAAAATAAATCACGTAGAAAAAATTATACCAATTTTTATAAATTTATAACATTTTTAAGGTTCCAATTTAATTATGATCATACATATGTATTTACAGGGGCCGTTATCATTTACAAAAGTATATATTTGCAGATTCATTTGAGAATTGATTTCCATTATGGGCCCAGAACCACCAGAGCATGTCATGCATCTGGCACATGATGTGCTTTCTATATAAAAATTCAAGCAATGGGCAAGGATAAACCCATTACTTGTTATGTTTCGACCTGTTAGATAAGGATATGAATAAATAAAATTTTATCTATTTATCCACTTATTCGTTGTCCGTTTACCCGACATTTAAATGCATAGGAATAGATAAAGTGTTTTTCGTTATCCATTTACCCGTTACCTGTTTATATATATATATATATATATATATGGTTAGGTTCAAATATGAACTCAATTTTGGCTGTGAACGTGAGGACGAATCTCAGCCACACATCTTCGGTTATGGTGGACGCGATCACGGAGGATTGACGTGATTTATGGGAGGGTGGAGATTATTAAAGGAGGGAACCAGGTCAAAACCGCCTTTATTGACCGGATAAGTGGCTGAGATTCGTCCTCACGTTCACAACCAAAAATGAGTTCACATTTGAACTTTCCTCTATATATATATATAATCATATTTAAGATATTGTGTGTATGTGTATATATATATATATATATATATATATGTATAGAGGGGATTCAAATGAAAACTCAAATTTGGTTGTGAACGTGAGAATAAATGAGAACGCGACACGTGTCGAATAATCAAAGAAATACTCAGACTGAATAAAACTGAATATAGTGTTTATTCAGTCTGAATAATGCCTATTGAGACTGAAACTGAATACATATATATACATATACACAATGTCTTAAATATGATTTTTTTAAGACATTTGTAAGCCAAGTATTGTGTTTTAGATAACAGTTTTAAAGACGCTAGGGATTTTTTAAAATAAATAAATATTAGGTGTTTAGAAATATTAAAAACTTGCCAAGGCTAAAATGGAAATGGAAAATCAATTATAACAATCTGCTAAAATGGAAATGGAAATGGAAAATCAATTATAACAACCACCGATCATCGTGGAAGTGATATGCATCTAACCCGCGATCGTGATTATCACAACATTCGAGCGGTGGTAGTAAACCAACCCATAATTAGCTCTATTCATAATTGTATCACCATTTCAACCATGATTTTACTTTCTTATTTTAATGTTTCTCAACTTTCTTTTAAGTTTATTATATATATATATATATATATATATATATATATGTAGATATATATATATATTCATATATTCTCATTTTAATTCTACTTCATTTAAACACAATTGGTTAGCTAGATTGTTATAAGATATCCCACGGTTTCAACCTAACCAACCCAAACCTAAGAAACAGGCATCAGAACAAATAAAATACAAGATCCAGTTGGCCACATATTAATGAATAACATCCAGTTCCATTAATCCAAATAAAAGGCCATAGGGTTCATATTTTTATGGTTTTCAAAGTTTTAAACTGCAAGGTTTTGGGATCAAATTACACCAAAAGTTGACACAAACAACATACATATTCCTACAAGTTATGCAGTCAACATCAAAATGCATACCTAGAACATTTTTTAAACCAAAAAAGACCATTAAAAATAATAATAATGATAATAATAATAATAATGCAAATATAAAAGAAGACTGACACCATCGAATCAAATACCCTACTATTTTTGACCTTCCTCTGCAGCCGCTTCAAAAGTTTCACCAGCCACAAGTTCCGGGACTTCATCATCATCCTCTTGTGCTGTTGCAGATGCAGTGCCTTCACCGGCACCTGGTGCCTGCTTCTGGAACTGCTCTGCTAACTTTCTCAAGTTATCCAAGTTATCTGGTCCTGTAAAACAAAAACCCGTTACAATTTACTGTCTTTTTTTACGGTCACAATTCAAATACAGAATTAGATTTAAAATTTCGGACATACCCAGCTGGTTCAGAATGCCAGGAAGAATATCTTGCAATTCTAATAACAAAACACAACAAAGAGTCGTTAAAACAAAAACAAATTCATATAACTAATCAAGATGTATTTTGCAAATTATTTTTCTGGGGTTAATCTGGTGAGAACCATAAAAAGGTTGCAAACTGTAAGAACTGAGAACCAGCGCATTATGTGTTAATTTTGGATTATTTTTCAAAAGCAAAGATTTCAGGTATTGATTTATGTATATTTGTTTTCATTATGAAACAAATATATGTTAATCAATAACTTAGATGAAAGCTTTAGATGAATAAAAATCATGTTAAACATCACCTTAAAGGTAAAAGTTCTCACATATCTCAACCTTTTTGTTGTTCTCATTTGATTGTGCCCCTTATTTTTCTAAACATAAATTAGGCCAAATGCAAGAGTGAAAAAAAAAAGTTACTATACATCAGTCAGAGCTAGTACACCGTTCAGGGTTCTTAATTGGAAAATTAAGGAACTTTTAGATAAATTTACCTGCTATTTATGCCAAGATAAAATGCAGAAACAAAGCGAAATGCATACTAGTAAAAGATTAAATACAGAAACAAAGATATAATACGTACTCTTTGTTTGGGGAGAACCACTAACAACCCATGTATTGGCAGCAATTGAGGCTTGAACTGAAAGAGATACAAATGAAAATTGATTGTGTGTTAAAACAGTTGAAACTAAAAGGCAATAAAAGTGATTTAATTCTCAAAGTTTGTACCTTTGGGGTTTAAGAACTGGATGACTGTCTCATCCTTAAAAATGTTAACTTCCTCAATTGCTGGTATTGCATTTACTCCTATTCTCTTCAAAGTGCTTTGCAGCCTCTTGTCATCTGTGGTAGTTGTTTTATGTACAGCCTTCTTCTTTCTGCAGGTGAATTCAAACCACAACTAAGATCATAATGAACATGTGAATGAACAAATTATATGCACAAAAAAGGATTAAAGGCCAAAAAAGTTCCTAACATCTTCTAATGGGGGTCTAGCTAAGAAAGCCATGCACAAAGATCATTAGTTTATCTGCGTATTAAACAAATCACAGGTCATATATATATATATATATATATATATATAATTATATATATATATATAACCATATGCCAATCAGCTAATCAACCAACTAATTGATTTGAGACCCAAATAATAAGTAACAAAGAGTCTGAATTCTCTAATAAACCTAAGTCGGTCTTTCGAGTAGTGATTAGAGACCACTAAAGACATTTGATCATTTTCTGTTCACACCAGTCTTCTTCTTATCTGGTACCCCTGTGCAACTATTAGTATTCTGTAAATTCAATCTATATCATACTTCCATATTTATTATTCTATAGTTTCTTTTTAGCCACATTTTATGTTAGCTTAATCATCATAACCCTCCCATTTTGTGTACTTCGTTAGTCCCAAAAAAGGTCCTATTTCAAATTTTAAAATCAAAACATATTTGATATTCCAAACTTACCCAACCTCACTGACAAGTTGGGTAGAAAATTTCAACAAGTGTTTTCAAGATCACAAGGTCCACTTCTGAGGATGAAGAACTAATGATGACCAGGAAGTTACATATATCATATACATTAACATTTTAAACATTTGCCATCTCCCTCAGTCCAGAAAAAAGTCCACTGCATAGTTTCATCAGTCCCCAAAAAATCATCTTGTCTGAGATTTTAAAGCAATCGCTTTCATGAACCGATATTTTTTCTTACCCGGGTGAACATATTTTTCACCTTCCTCATAAATTGAGATAAAAATGGTATCTTTTTTATGTACCAGTCATCCTCCTAATAATAATGATTGCAGAGTTCCATTAACCCATTACATAGTGGTGAAACCATCAGAACTGAATATGTTTTTTTTACTTCTATCTTTTCCCAGCCACATTGGACAAAAAGCTTCAACATTTTTGTTCATGTGTATACATATGATATAAATCCTTCCAAAAATTTATTCATCAAGTAAGAAGACTCCCTATCACATGGCAAACATGATGGTCTACCATTGTAACTAAGATATTTTAAGCTTATCTGCAGATGCTACATATGTTAATCATATAACTTTCTTGCAATATAATGCCAAAACAATAAATTGAAGTTTGAACTTCAAGAAACAATATCTCCAATAAGAGTTCACCAAAATATAAAAACAACATAAACACACAAATAACAATCATAAGAGGCACAAACCTTCTCACGCTTCCCTTCCCACCAGTGCGAACTGCACCTGCCATTTTCATTAGCTTTTCCACATTCATCTGCCACAAGTAGAACCAAATATATATATATATATATGAAATTATTACGAATTCAAAATGCAAAAGTCAATAACGTCCAAATCTGAAGTAATTTCCCAAACATCTACAGCATCAATTTATGCCCACATACACATCCCCAAATCATTCAAAAATCACTAAAACGAATCGTCACAAGCAAACTAAGCTGTATACATCAAACGACCTAAAAATTGCACCACCATAGATCTCTTTTAGTATATCAAACTACAAAACCCGCATCCTTATATTGTTAAAACTGTTACAAAACATACAGATATGCTATTCATTTCAAAAAAAAAACTAAAAAAAGAAACTAGTGTGTGAATAGCTCGAATTCGTTTACGAAATCAGGTGTTAATTGAAAGAGATAATCCATTTTACCTTGGCGTCGATAGATAAACGATATGCTGAAAGTGAGGACGACGGGGGTAACAGATAAACCCTAGCGTCAATCTTTCGAGCATATATATATAGCCCTAGATCTGATAAGAAAAGTTTCATATAACCCCCTAGCATTGCACAAACTTCTCTTTTTTTATTTCTTTGTAAATTGCAATTTGATCACATATCTATGAACAAATTGCAAAATAAGTCCCCAAAATAGTATCTACCTAGGTGTTTTGTTACAAGAAGAGGCATTTAGGGATTTAGTTTTGCCCATTACAGATATATGTCGATGGTATAAGATTTAAGCGTTTCATCAACTCGTCGTCTTCTGTCGCTTAAGATTCAAGTTTTTCATAGCTCTCTACCACTTAGTTTGAGTTGTTCAACTAAATTTTTACAGTTTGCGGTTAAGCTTTGCAAATTGTGTTGAAACTTGATTTAAATATAATAAAGTATAATTTCCATCCACGTGGTTTGTTAAAAATTGTGATTTTCGTCCCTGGACTTTTTAAATTACGATTTTCATCGTTATGATTTGCAATTAATTGTTGTTGTCATCCCTAAGACTTACTCCGTTAATAGTTTACATAAAGTATGAGGGACGAAAACAATAATGAAGTACAAACCATGTGGACAAAAACACAATAAATTGTAAACCATATAGACGAAAACCAAAATTTCAAAAGCTTAGGAACAAAAACAACATCTTCGACAAACCACAAAGACGAAAAAACATAGTCTACTCAAGTAAATATGAAATTGTTTTCATGCACTTATAGCTCGTGGGATTATTTTCAAGTCATGCTTATAATTTGATCGATGTAGCTTTCTTATGTTGTCTAGAAATTGCTAAGGATGTGTTTGGTACAGAGAAAAGAATTGGGAAGAATTGGAAATTGAAATGAGGAGAAATGGAAATGAGGAGAAATGGAAATTGGGTGAAAAATTGGAATTGATCCCTTGTTTGGTATCATCAAAGAAATGAAAAGGAGAAATGGCGGACGACAAGGTGTATGGGGCAAGGTGTCGGGGGCAAGTTGAAAGGCGGATGTCAAGGTGAAGATCGGACGGCAAGGGCGGGTGGCAAGGATGGACCATTTCTCGGCATTTCTCCTCAAAATGGAGAGAAATGCATTTTTCTACTTTTACACTATAGACCAAGTCCCGGGAATTCAATTCTCCGTCCAAAATTTAAGACCAATTCTCCCAAACAAGAGAATTTCATTTCTCTCCTCATCCCCTAAGGGTGTTCAAAGTAGGTTAATTGGAAGGTGAATTCTATTTAACCTTATCATATAGAGGGTATCTGAGTAACGTAGAGGATAAAAAATAGATGGTATGTGAGTGAGACGGGGGGTATGAATAGCAACCCATTATTTGGGTAGATTAACATAACCTGTCATTCGGCACTTTCTTGAACTTTAACCTCAATCCAAAAGTTCGGTAGTTTAGTTAATCGATTTTTTTGTTCACCACCACTAATTTCACCGCTTATACTACTATTACTACAACTATTAATTGTTATTATTACTACTGCTGCTACGGTCTCTACCGTGTTGCCACCACCATCATTGCCGTCACTACGACCAACACTACTGATACGACCCTCCACCGACAACCGCTACCGTTACTGCAAAGACTACCACCACCACTACTCTAGTTACTACTATTGGTACCATTGGTCCATTTTTACTACCACTATTCTTGTTGTTGCTATTGTCATTATTGCTCTTGTTGTTACTGAAAGATGCAATGAAATAATGATAGAAACAAATTGACAAGTACTCTAGTAACATAAAAAATAAAATACGTTATTATATATTGAAAGAAAAAATTGACAACCCAAAAAAAGACCCTAGCCTACCATATACATTTACTCCTTGCCTTTAGGCTCACGATCATTCATCGTCATTGCCACCACTGGTCCAACATCATTGTTGTAGCCATCGCCATCCCCCCACCTTTGTCGTCGCAACCATAGCCACCGACACTCCCGCCGTCACCGCTGACGCCATCACCACATTGCCATCGTTGCTACCACCAGACCCTCCACCACCATCGCCGCCGCCACCACCACCATTAGTTAATAGTATCATTATATTGTATTTATAATTAAATCACTAAAGACAGTATGAAGTTATAATAAAGAGTATTTTGGTCAATTATTTTTATTTCATTCTAATTCTAAAACTATATTTTAGTCCAATTAAAAATAGGTTGTCTTTTCTTTCCTTCTCATAAAGAAATTCTTTGAATGTCTATTTTATATATTAGGATGATATTATTTGATATTCCAAATGTTTTATTGGATTTCAAATAATTAGTTGGAAGATTTTTTGTGAGTTTTAGGGTAAAATATATAAAATAGTAACCATTTGTTAGTTCTGAGGCAAAATAACTTTTCTAATACAAAAAATAGCAATTTAGAACCAAAACATCCCATTTATGATTTAACTCAATTTATTATTATTTTAGTTGTTACCCAACATATATATTTAACAAATATGAATGTAGATATTTGTGGGTTAAGAGTGGCTCTAACTGACATCTATTAATTTTATGGGAACATGTATTAATATATTATACGTCAATTAAAACAAGAAATTGAATAAACGGAATGAATTTAAGGTTGGAAATATAATATATTATGATCTCTTTTTATACAATATATGAGTGTATCACGTTGTAACTGGATCCAGATTCTGGTAGTAAGTTTGGATTGTGGGTGACCCAAATCTATGTCCATCGTAGTGAGTCAAGGGAACAGAGTTGGGCACATTGGGTCCAATGCCCTCGAGCCTCTGGACGACATTTGGGATGGAACCATGGAGGTGCGTACTAAATCATCGAATCCAAATCGCTATAACCTACTTGTTTTTGCTTTTCCCAAAATTACAAAATGGCACCTAAAGGTTTAAACTTTCAAATGTTGCCACATTTTAAAAATTAAAATTAATGAAATTTATAAAACATCTAGATTTTATAAAAGTTATGGTTTTCCCCACTATTTTATCGTAAACTATTTTTTATGAGTCGTACTATTTAATGTTTTGTCTAATTTAAGCTCAATAATTGTAAAAAAGTTATTAGAAATTATTTCTGAAAGTTATTATCTTTTGAAGACCATTTATTAAACATTTACGGAGTAAGTAACTATCAGGTCTTCTTTACCTTCGATGGCAATGACCTAAATCTTACTCGGAGAGTGAGAGAGAAAACCCATACTTGGTAAATGTTTGGCATCAGTATTTTTTTAATGGTTGAGAATATTATTTGATAAAATAACTTAGGTTAGTACTGTTACCAGTTTATCGGATAAGTGTTTGATGACTACCTCTTAATCTAAATGAATTCGTAAAAATTACAATTTAGTCTTTGCTTTAAAAATATTGTTACATTTAGGTCCATGAGACCTAGCAAACTTTCATTAATATTAAAATACCCAAAAAACGATTTTATCATGTCAAAAGATTTATGCATTATCGTCTTATATGACATGGAATTATGAAAATTTCCGGGACATACATATAGGAGTGATGTACTTAAGGAAGCACAAATAAATGCGTTGATAAGGTTCTTTGTGAACATACATGTGGGTTATAGGTGTGATCAAAGTTGGTTGTTCTGTAACTACGAGTGCTAATGATTCGAGCAGTTTAAGGTCAAGCCTGTTTTTCTTAATCTGGAATACAAAATAAAGTTTGTTTAATTTAATAGGTTGAGCTCCGCCACCACCTCCACCATTATCGCCATCGACACCACCACAACCATTGCCTGCACTGTTACACCATCTTTGCTGCCACCATGACCATCACTGCCACTTTCGTTGCAGTCACCGCTATCCCCTCCACCACTGTCGTCGTTGCCGCTACCACCACCACCACCACTTACTCTTATTATTAATTTATTATTATATTTAAGCAATATAATATGGAAATGGTAAATGATTAGGGGTGACAATTTTGTACCAAATTAAACTGGTCAACATATATATATATATATACCAAACAAATTTTCACATATGTAACTTGAAGATGGTACAAAACCAGTATTAATATATACCAACCGAAAAAAATTTATACTAGTTAAGGTGTCACCAAATACAGTTGATTTGTACATGGTGTAGGATTTGCATACTAATTATAATCAGTTGATGCGGTATCGAATAAAACAACTATGGAGCTCAAACACATAGTTAAAACTAATTCAATTTTATTTCAGACCACTTCACATTCCAATTCTCTTTTGTTGGTTTTTTCATGACCGTTCTTTCCCACGAATTTCAAAACATTTTCTACATATTCACAAATGGGTATTTCACACTTTCTCAAAGAAACATTCAAAACCCCAAGTAGCAACTCAAAGAAACATTCAAAACCCCAAGTAGCAACTCAAGAGGTGGTAGCAGATCGAAAATCCAATTGATCGACAATGTAGCACAAGCAGCGACATATCAAGTTTTTGGACTTCAAGATACGTGTGATGTATGTATATATATATATATATATAGAGAGAGAGAGAGAGAGAAAGAGAGAGGAAGGTTCAAATGAGAACTTTATATTTTTAAATGAACAAAGGGACACTTGTGGATCACATATGATGTGGGTCTCACATAATATTAAATAATTTATGATTTAATATTATGTAAGACTCACATCATATATGGTCCACAATTTAAGGAGGAGTGGTTCTCATTTGATTCCTTCTATATATATATATAGAGAGAGAGAGAGGGGAAGATTCAAATGAGAATTTTTTATTTCTAAAGAACAAAAGGGCACTTGTGGACCACATATTGTCTCTTTAAAGAGGGGTGGTTCTCGTATGATCCCTCCCCTATATATATATATATATATATATATATATAGGGAGGTTCAAATGAGAACTTTGTAAATTTAAAGGAACAAAGGAATACTTGTGGACCATATAATCAGAAATGATTTAATATTTTTTTTTTGAAAAGCAAGGCAGAGCATATTATTAAGAACAAAAAGCCTCCAAGGAGGAGACAAACAAACAAGGGGAAAAAGAGTACAAAGCAACAAACCAACAACAAAGCAGCAAACTAAGTTCTGAAGCAACCAAGAGGGCAACTAAGCCAATTAGACCAACCAAGAGACCCAACTTTTCCCCTATTAGACGCCCAAAGAGCAAATTGCCGTTGGACCATAAGGAACAGGTCCTCGTTCAACAGCTTTTCCCGAGTCGGAGTATCATCACAGTGGAGAATCCGATTACGCCAATTCCAAATACACCAAAGCGTCACCATACATATAACTTGGAAATCAGTAACAGATTTTAAGCGCTCCCCATAGATTCCCAACCAACCCCAAATTTTTCTCCATAAACCCTCCACTTTCGGACACGTAAAAAACAGTGATCAACCTCATCACTTTCGGAATTACAGAGAATGCAAGTGGAATTTTCGAGCAAAATGTTCCTTCAAATCAGATTTGCTCTTGTTGGAAGGGCGTTGAGAAAGAGGCGCCAAACAAAAACGTTGACCTTAATTGGAACTGATTTAATATTATATTAAATAATTTCTGATTCAATATTAAATCAGAAAAGATTTAATATTATATGGAACCCACATTATATATGGTACACAAATTGTTCTTTTGTTCCTTTAAAGAGAGGTGGTTCTCGTATGATCCCTCCCCTATATATATAGAGAGAGAGAGGTTCAAGTGAGAACTTTGTAAATTTAAAGGAACAAAGAAATACTTGTGAACCACATACGATGTGGGTTCCACATAATATTAAATCAGAAATGATTTAATATCATATAGAACCAATATCATATGTGGTCCACAAACTGTTTCTTTAAAAATGAATGGTTCTCCTATAATCCCTCCTCTATATATATATATATATATATCTAGTAGGACAGAACAATACAAACAAGAATTTCGTAAATTACAAATCAAAATTGAAACCTTAATATCTTACACAATAGTTTCATCCACCTACCTCACTCTCACCGGTTCAAATCCGGTCTATTTTTTGGTACACTAGAATACGAAATGATAAGTTATTTGTATGGCTTGATAAAACATAACAAATATAACAAGATTACCCACAGATAATATATAAGGTTTTTAGGATTAAGACCACATAAAAACAAGGACCCATCCTTTGTAATTTACTCCAAATCCCATGAGAAATTTTGGGTATGCAAAAAAAGGGGCGAAAATAATTAGAACAGAAAATGACTAAAAAGGAACAAAAATTCCTACAAGTAAGCAAAGCAGCATCAAAATTGATTACTAAAATATTTGTCAAGCAAAAAGAAGCATCAAAAGCAATGGTTCTATAAAAAAGCAACACATTGTTCAATTTAAGATTTTTGACCTTCCTCTGCAGCAGCTTCAAAAGTTTCACCTGCCACCAGCTCAGGGACTTCATCATCATCCTCTTGTGCTGCTGCAGAAGCAATGCCTTCACCAGCACCTGGTGCTTGCTTCTGGAACTGTTCGGCTAACTTTCTCAAGTTATCCAAGTTATCTGGTCCTGTAAAATTGTAAAAATACAATCCGTTACAGATTTACCATCTTTTTTTACGGTCTCAATTCAAACACAAAACCAGATTGAAAGTTTCAGACGTACCTAGCTGGTTCAGAATGCCTGGAAGAATATCTTGCAATTCTGAAACAAACCATGATATAAATAAAAGTCATATATTGAAACCAATGAACCCATATTCAATTCAGAATTGCATGATTGTGAGATATTGTTCATGAATTCAATTTTATAGACCAAAATACAAGCAAACACCAAAATGGAACAAAAAAATTCTCGGATATGAGAAAAAAGTACAGTGTTATAGGGTGCATTTGGAGCGCACTTGAAAGGCGAGAGTTAGATAGATGGGTGAAAGAATTGTGGAAGGTTTTGGAGTTTTAATTTGGCAGGGGTAATTTAGTATATTTGTTTTCATTATGAAACAAATATATGTTAATCAATAACTTAGATGCGAGCTTTAGATGAATAAAAATCATGTGAAACAATACCTTAAAGGTAAAAGTTCTCACAATTCTCAACCTTTTTGTTGTTCTCATTTGATTATGCCCCTTATTTTTCTAAACATAAATTAGGCCAAATGAAAGAGTGAAAAAAAAAATTACTATACATCAGTCGGAGCTAGTACACCGTTCAACATTCTTAATCAGAAAATTAGGGAACTTTTAGGTAAATTTACCTGTGCTATTTATGCCAAGATAAAATACACAAACAAAGCAAAATGCATACTAGTAAAAGATAAAATACAGAAACAAAGATATAATACATACTCTTTGTTTGGGGAGAACCACTAACAACCCATGTGTTGGCAGCAATTGAGGCTTGAACTGAAAGAGATACAAATGAAAATTGATTGTGTGTTAAAACAGTTGAAACTAAAAGGCAATAAAAGAGCTTTAATTCTCAAAGTTTGTACCCTTGGGGTTTAAGAACTGGATGACTGTCTCATCCTTGAAAATGTTAACTTCCTCAATTGCTGGTATTGCATTTACTCCTATTCTCTTCAAAGTGCTTTGCAGCCTCTTGTCATCTGTGGTAGTTGTTTTATGTACAGCCTTCTTCTTTCTGCAGGTGAATTCAAACCACAATTAAGATCATAATGAACATGTGAATGAACAAATTATATGCACAAAAAAGGATTAAAGGCCAAAAAAATTCCTAACATCTTCTAATGGGGGTCTAGTTTAGAAAGCCATGCACAAAGATCATTAGTTTACTGTGTATTACACAAATCACAGGTCATATATATATATATAACCATATGCCAATCAGCTAATCAACCAACTAATTGATTTGAGACCCAAATAATAAGCAACAAAGAGTCTGAATTCTCTTATAAACCTAAGTCGGCCGTTCGAGAAGTGATTAGAGACCACTAGAGACATTTGATCATTTTCTGTTCACACCAGTCTTCTCCTTATCTGGTACCCCTGTGCAACTATTAGTATTCTGTAAATTCAACTTATATCATACTTCCATATTTATTATTCTATAGTTTCTTTTTAGCCCCATTTTATGTTAGTTTATGTTTAATCATCAAATCCCTCCCATTTTATGTACATCCATTGTCCCACAAAAAGTCCTATTTCAAATTTTAACATCAATACATATTTGATATTCCAAAATTACCCAACCTCACTGACAACTTGGGTAGAAAATTTCAACAAGTGTTTTCAAGATCACAAAGTACACTTCTGAGGATGGAAGAAATAATGATGACCAGGAAGTTACATATATCATATACATTAACATTTTAAACATTTGCCATCTCCCTCAGTCCAGAAAAAAGTCCACTGCCCAGTTTCATCAGTCCCAAAATCATCTTGTCTGAGATTTTAAAGCAATTGTTTTCATGAACCGGTATTTTTTCTTTCCCAGGTGAACATATTTTTCACTTCCTCAAAAATTGAGATAAAAATGGTATCTTTTTTATGTACCAGTCATCCTCCTAATAATAATGATGGCAGAGTTACATCAACCCATTACATAGTGGTGAAACCATCTGAATTGAAAATGTTTTTTTACTTCTATCTTTTCCCAGCCAGATTGGACAAAAAGCTTCAACATTTTTGTTCATGTGTATACATATGATATAAATCCTTCCAAAAATTTATTCATCAAGTAAGAAGACTCCCTATCACACGGCAAACATGATGGTCTACCATTGTAACTAAGCCATTTTAAGCTTATCTGCAGATGCTACATATGTTAAACATATAGCTTTCTTGCAATATAATGCCAAAACAATAAATTGAAGTTTGAACATCAAGAAACAATATCTCCAATAAAAACAACATAAACACACAGATAACAATCATAAGAGGCACAAACCTTCTCACGCTTCCCTTCCCACCAGTGCGAACTGCACCTGCCATCTTCATTAGCTTTTCCACATTCATCTGCCACAAGTAGAACCATATATATATATGAAATTATTACGAATGCAAAATGCAAAAGTCAATAACGTCCAAATTTGAAGTAATTTCCCAAACATCTACAGCATCAATTTGTGCCCAGATACACATCCCCAAATCGTTCAAAAATCACTAAAACGAATCGTCACAAGCAAACTAAGCTGTATACATCAAACGACCCTCAAAATTGCACCACCACAGATCTCTTTTAGTATATCAAACTACAAAACCCGCATCCTTAAACTGTTAAAACTGTTACACATATAGAGATTTGCTACAAAACACGTAGATATGCTATTCATTTATAAAAAAAAAAAACTAGAGTGTGAATAGCTTGAATTCGTTTACGAAATCAGGTGTTAATTGAAAGAGATAATCCATTTTACCTTGGCGTCGATAGATAAACGATAAGCTGAAAATGAGGACGACGGGGGGTAACAGATAAACCCTAGCGTCAATCTTTCGAGCATATATATATAGCCCTAGATCTGATAAGAAAAGTTTCATATAACCCCCTAGAATTGCACAAACTTCTCTTTTTTTATTTCTTTGTAAATTGCAATTTGATCACATATCTATGAACAAATTGCAAAATAAGTCCCCAATAGTATCTACCTAGGTGTTTTGTTAGAAGAATAGAAATTTACTCATTTAGGGATTTAGTGTTGCCCATTACAAATATATGTCGATGATATAAGATTCAAGTGTTTCATGAACTCGTCGTCGTCTGTTGCTTAAGATTCAAGTTTTTCATAGCTCTCTGCCACTTAGTTTTGGTTGTTCAACTAAATTTTTACAGCTTGCGGTTAAGCTTTGCAAATTGTGTTGAAACTTGATTTAAATAGAATAAAGTACAATTTCCGTCCACGTGGTTTGTTAAAAGTTGTGACTTTCGTCCCTGAACTTTTAAAATTATGATTTTCATCTTTATGATTTGCAATTAATTGTTGTTGTCATCCTTGAGACTTACTCCGTTAATAGTTTACATAAAGTATGAGGGAGGAAAATAACAATGAATTACAAACCATGTGGACAAAGACACAATAAATTGTAAACTGTATAGACGAAAACCAAAATTTCAAAAGCTTAGGAACAAAAATAACATCTTCGACAAACCACAAAGACGAAAAAACATAGTCTACTTAAGTAAATATGAATCTGTTTTCATGCACTTATAGCTTGTGGGTTTATTTTCAAGTCCTGCCTATAAGTTGATCGATGTAGCTTTCTTATGGTCTTGTCAAGAAACTGCTAAGGGTGTTCAGAGTAGGTTAATTGAGAAGTGAATTCTATTTCATATAGAGAGTATCTGTTGAGTAACATAGGGGGTAAGAAATAGATGGTATGTCAGTGAGAAGGGGTATGAATAGCAACCCATTATTTGGGTAAATTAACATAACCTATCATTTGGCACTTTCTTGAACTTCAACCTCAATCCAAAAGTTCGGTAGTTTAGTTAATCGGTCTTTTGGTTCACCACCACTAATTACACCGCTTATACTATTATTACTACAACTATTAATTGTTATTATTACTACTATTGTGTAACACCCGAAATTTTTGTAATTAAGAGTTAAGTTATAAATATCTCCATTTTATGAACTTTGGTTTTTAGATGATGTGTTTCAATGGTATAATATTGGGTAACTTTGAAACGGAAGAAAAACGGCCAAAACGTCTTCTGGGCTATACTGCCAGGCGATACTGACATGGCAGCATCGTGGGCATCATAGCCCGTGTGATGTTTTCAGGTGTAAAGAAAGAAGACTTTCGGTACATGGCATGCGATACTGACAAGGCAGCATCGCGGGTAGCATCGCGGGCGGTTCTGATATTTTCTTTCAGTTTGGAACCTATGGTACATTTGGTGCGATAGTGACAGGCGATACTGCCATGTCACTATCGCAATGGCAACATCGCCCGTGGAGTCCAATGGGTACATTAAGGTGCGATTTTCAGCTTCTCTTCTCATTTATCAGTTACCAAAATATCAGTATTGAGAGCAAAGAATTGAAGACGATTTTCTAGGGTTTTGTTCCTTCATCTACCTCATCTTTTCTCACTTATTGCTTCATTAAAGAGGGAGATTTAAGTCAAGTCTTGGGGTTAAAGCTTCAAGTGTTCATCTCCTTCATCACTTCATCTTCTTCACCATTCTTGGACTTTTCTAGGGTTTTACCAAACCCAAGCTTGTGAGTTCAAATCCAAACTTTGTAACTTCAAAATATTATTATAAATTGTTGTATGTTACTGATTTGAGCTTATGTTTACTAGTATTTATTCACTTGAAATGGGTTTGGAGTTTTTAGGTCAAAATGAGGATTTTGAGTAAGTTGTTATAGATGATGTAATGAATATCATATATGGTTTAAAACACTTAGAAAGGTTATAAAATGAAATAACCTTTGGTTTTGGAACTCAAAATGTTTTGACCTACCTTTTTGGTAAAACTTGGATTTGAAGGGAAATGGCCTATGGAAAGGCTTAAGGATTTGAGAAACTATGATTATGTTATAAATAATATAGTTGTTGGAATAACTATGATTATGTTATAATTAATATAGTTGTTGGGATAACTATGATTATGTTATAATTAATATAGTAGATGGGAAACTATGATTATGTTATATATAATATAATAGATTGAAAACTATGATTATGTCACAAATAATATAGTAGATTGGAACTATGATTATGTTACAAATAATATAGTAGATTGAAAACTATGATTATGTTATAAATAATATAGTAGTAGATTTGGACTATGATTATGTTACAAATAATATAGTGGATTAGAACTATGATCATGTTATAAATGATGTAGTTGGCCTAGAGGTTAATATGTAATGGAATCCATAGGCATAGAGAACCGAGTCAGTTGTCAAGTGAAGTTAAATGAGATAATTGTATCATTCTTGATTTTAAATGTTTTACTGTTTTATCCATTTAACTGTTTGTTCTCACTAGGCGTAAGTCTAACACTTGATTTAAATGTGGTTTATCAGGGAAGCAAATTGACGGGGCTCTTTAGAGAAGAGCGGGATGATGTGCCGAGAGAGAGAGATAAGACATCTTTTTGAGATATGCACCTTAGAGTGTATATATTTGGAGTATTAGAACATTCTTTTGGAGATATTAGCAACACCCGAGTTTAATCTATGTTTTGCTCAATGTAGATTGTTAGGTTGTTGTTGTAGTATCTAACTCCTGTTGTAAACTCCCATATACTCTCCCCCATTAATTGGGTGAATTTTATATTATTCCGCAGTTTATTTTGGTTCAAATTCGCTCTAATTTTTAGGGTGTTACATACTGCTACGGTCTCTACCGTGTTGCCACCACCATCATTGTCGTCACTACGACCAGTGCTACTGATACGACCCTCCAGCGACAACCGCTACCGTTACTGCAAAGACTACTACCATCACTACTCTAGTTACTACTATTGGTACCATTGGTCCATTTTTACTACTATTATTCTTGTTGTTGCTATTGTTATTATTGCTCTTGTTGTTACTAAAAGATGCAATGAAATAATGATAGAAACAAATTGACAAGTACTCTAGTAACATAAAAAATAAAATACGTTATTATATTTGAAAGAAAAAATTGACAACCTAAAAAAAGACCCTAGCCTACCGTATACATTTACTCTTTGCCGTTAGGCTCTCGATCATTCATGGTCGCTGCCACCACGGGTCCAACATCATTGTTGTAGCCACCACCATCCCCCCACCTTACACCCCCGCCGTCACCGCTGACACCATCACCACAATGCCATCGTTGCTACCACCAGACCCTCCACCATCACCGCCGCCGCCACCACCATTAGTTAATAGTATCATTATATTGTATTTATAATTAAATCACTAAAGATAGTATGAAGGTATAATAAAGGGTATTTTGGTCAATTATTTTTATTTTATTCTAATTCCAAAACTATATTTTAGTCCAATTAAAAATGGATTATCTTTTCTTTCCTTCTGACAAAAAAATCCTTTGAATATCTATTTTATATATTAGGATGATATTATTTGATATTCCAAATGCTTCATTGGATTTCAAATAATTAGTCGAAAGATTTTTTTGTAAGTTTTGGGGAAAAATATATAAAATAGTAACCATTTGTTAGTTCTCAGGCAAAATAACTTTTTAATACAAAAAATAGCGATTTAGAACCAAAACATCCCATTTAACTCAATTTATTATTATTTTAGTTGTTACCCAACATATATATTTAACAAATATGAATGTAGATATTTATTGGTTAAGAGTGGCTCTAACCGACATCTATTAATTTTATGGGAACGTGTTTTAATGTATTAGACATCAATTAAACAAGAAATTGGATAAATGTAATGAATTTAAGGTCGGAAATATAATATATTATGATCTCTTTTCATACAATATATGAGTATATCACGTTATGATTGAATCCAGATTTTGGCAGCAAGTTTGGACTGTGGGTGACCCAAATCCATGTTCATCGTAGTGAGTCAAGGGAACAGAGTCGGGCACATTGGGTCCAATGCCCTTGAGCCTCTGGATGACATGTGGGATGGAGCCATGGAGGTGCGTACTAAATCGAATCCAAATCGCTCTAACCTACTTAAGGAAGCACAAATAAATGTGTTGACAAGGTTCTTTGTGAACATACATGTGGGTTAAAGAAGTGATCAAAGTTGGTTGTTTTGTAACTACGAGTGCTGACGATTCAAGCAGTTCAACGTCAGGCTTGTTTATCTTAATCTGGAACACAAAATAAAGTTTGTTTAATTTAATAGGTTGAGCTCCGCCACTACCTCCACCATTATCGCCATCGACACCACCACAACCATTACCGCCACTGTTACACCATCTTTGCTGCCACCATGACCATCATTGCCACTTTCGTTGCGGACATCGTCATCCCCTCCACCAATGTCTCTTATTTGTCGCTACCACTACCATTACCACTTACTCTTATTATTAATTTATTATTATACATTGTTATATTTAAGCAATATAACATGGAATATGGTAAATGATTAGAGGTGACATTTTTGTACCAAACTAAACTGGTCAACATATATACCAAACAAATTTTCATATATGTAACTTGAAGATGATACAAAAACAGTATCAATATATACCAACCGAAAATAAGTTATACTAGTTAAGTTAGTACCAAATACAATTGATTTTTACATGGTATAGGATCTGCATATCAATTATAATTGATTGATACGGTATTGATGAAAACAACTTGGTACCATAACAAGTCGACCACTAAAATATTGGTTTCTCTCAAGCTATTTCATTGCAATCAAACCGAATAGACAAATCCAATCACTTTTAACATATTCCATTTTATTTCCTCAAACACGTAGTTAAAGCTAATTCAATTTTATTTCGGATCACTTTACGTTCTAGTTCTCTTTTGTTGGTTTTTTCATGACCGTTCGAATTTCAAACATTTTCTATAAATTCACAAATGAGTATTTCACACTTTCTCAAAGAAACGATTCAAAACCCTAATTTCAACGGAGTGTCATCATGTTCATTTTCCAAGTAGCAACTCAAGTGGTGGTAGCAGATCGAAAACCCAATTGATCAACAATGTAACACAAACAGTGACATATCAAGTTTTTGGACTTTAGGATACGTATGATATATATATATATAGAGAGAGAGAGAGAGAAAGAGAGAGAGAGAGAGGAAAGTTCAAATGCAAACTCAAATTTGGTTGTGAACGTAAAGACAAATGAGAGCGCGACACGTGTCTGAATATATATTATTCAGACCGAATATACAAAGAAATATTCAGATTGAGTATATATTCAGTCTGAATAATGCTTATTTAGTCTGAATATTTCTTTGTATATTCAGACTAAATATAGAATGGGACACGTGTCGAACTCTCATTTGTCGTCACATTCACAACCAAATTTGAGTTCTCATTTAAACCTGTCCCAATATATATATATATATATATATGTGTGTGTATAGGGGAGGGATCATACGAGAATCACCCCTCTTTAAAGGAACAAATGGATACATTATGGACCACATATGATGTGGGTCCCACATAATATTAAATCATTTCTGATTTAATATGATTTAATATTAAATCAGAAATGATTTAATATTATGTGGGACCTACATCGTATATGGTTCACAATGTATCCCCTTGTTCCCTTCAAAATCAAAAGTTCTCACTTGAACCTCCCTCTATATGTATATATATATATACATGTGTGTGTATATATATATATATATCTAATATGATAGACCAATACAAAACAAGAACTTTGTAAATTACTAGATTACAAATCAAAACTGAAACCTTAATATCTTACACAGTAGTTTCATCCACCTACCTCACCCTCACCGGTTCAACCTTGTCCAGCATCAAGTCCTATCTATATAAAAAGATAAGTTATTTGTATAGCTTGATAAGCCATGACAAATATAACAAGATTACCCTGAAATAATATACAAGATTTTTAGGATTAAGACCACATAAAAACAAGGACACATCCTTTTGTAATTTACGCCAAATCCATCTAAATTTTTGGGTATGCAGAAAAAGGGGGAATTTTGAAAGAAAAAAAAATTAGAACAGAAAAATGACTAGAAAAAAGAACAAAAATTCCTACAAGTAAGCAAAGCAGCATCAAAATTGATTACTAAAATATTTGTTAAGCACAAAGAAACATCAAAAGCAATGGTTCTATAAAAAAGCAAC